>ML677334.1:219603-255124 GCA_007922305.1 Dermatemys mawii
CATCCAATGAAGTGGGTATTAGCCCACGAAAGCTTATGCTTTAATACTTTTAGTTAGTCTTTAAGGTGCCACAGGACTCTGTCACATCTAGAAGATAAGTAACAGTCAGCACGGATTTGTCGAGAACAAATCATGTCAAACCAACCCTTTCATTGACAGGGTAGCAAGCCTTCTGGAGGCAGGGGAAAGCAACAGACATAGTATAGCTTGACTTTAGTAAAACTTTTGATTCTGTCTTAAAATGACCTTCTCAAACAAACTAGGTTGGTGTATAAATGGCTGAAAAACCGTTCCCAGAGAGTAGTTATCAGTAAGAACATAAGAAAGGCTATGCTGGGTCAGACAAAATGTCCATCTAGCCCAGTATCCTGTCTACCAACAGTGGCCAATGCCAGGTGCCGCAGAGTGAGTGAGCCTAACAGGTAATGATCAAGTGATCTCTCTCCTGCCATCCATTACCCCCCTCTGACAAACAGAGGCTAGGGACACCATTCCTTACCCATCCCAGCTAATAGCCATTAATGGACTTAACCTCCATGAATTTATCCAGTTCTCTTTTAAACCCCGTTATAGTCCTAGCCTTCACAGCCTCCTCAGGCAAGGAGTTCCACAGGTTGACTGTGCACTGTGTGAAGTGGTTTATAGTCATGCTGGAAGGGCATAACGAGTGGGGTCCCACAGGGATTAGTTCTGCATCTGATTCTGTTCACTATCTTCAGCAATGATTTAGATAAAGTTTGTGGATTATACCAATTTGGAGGATAGGATTAAAATTCAAAATGATCTGGACAGACTGAAGGAATGGTCTGAAGTAAGTAGGGTGAAATTCAATAAGGACAAATGTAAAATACTCCACTTAAGAAGGAACAATCAGTTGCACACATATAAAATGGGAAATGCATGCCTAGGAAGGTGTACTGCAGAAAGAGATCTGGGGGTCACAGTGAACCACAAGCTAAATATGAGTCAACAGTATAACACTTCTGGAGAAAAAAACCCAACATAATTCTGGGATGTATTAGCAGGAGTGTTGTAAGCAAGACATGAGAAGTAATTCTTCTACTCTACTCCACACTGATTAGGCCTCCACTGGAGTATTGTGTCCATTCTTGGGTGCCATATTTCTAGAAACATGTGGACAAATTGGAGAGAGTCCAGAGAAGAGCAACAAAAATGATTAGAGATCTAGAAAACATTAACTATGAGGGAAGATTGAAAAAAAAGGGGGGGGGCGTTGCTTAGTCTGGAAAGGAGAAGACAGGTGTTATCATAACAATTTTCGAGTATGTTACAAGGAGGAAGAAAACTTGTTTTTCCTTAACCTCTGAGGGTAGGACAAGAAACAATGAACTTTAAATTTCAGTAAGGGAGGTTTAGATTGGACATTAGGAAAAACTTCCTGTCAAGGTGATTAAGTCTTGGAATAAATTGCCTAGGGAGGTTGTGGAATCTCCATCATTGGAGATTTTTAAGAGCAGTTTAGACAAACACTTGTCAGGAATGGTCTAGAGAATTAGTCCTGCCATAAGTGCAGGGGACTGGACTATATGGTCTCTCAAGGTCCCTTCTAGTTCCTGGATTACTAATTTATCAATATAATACTCACAAGCTTCACAAAACTATGAGAATCCCGAACAACATTTTAATAAGGATAACAAATAATTACTAATACACTGTTAGTATTTTTGATGAATGATTATTCATGCAACTTTCAGGTGTTACATTTTGAAAAGTAACAGTCTTTGTCCTAATGTTCATAAATGAAAATAATTTGATTCTCCCAAGCATAGTGAACTAAATTCAGTGGCTTTTATTTGTGAAAGTATTTACTAATCTTTTCAAAATTATTATTCAACCAGCAAAAATTGATATAAAAGGGCTTGTGGGATGGGAAAAGAAAACAGCATGTGCATTTAGATTTTTCCTTCATGTTATCCTGCACGAACTCTTCTCATGTTTTAGGTTTGCTGCGCTGTCTCTGTATTCCAGCAGTCCACTTGCCTGGATTCTGTTTCAACTTCCTTTCTTTCTGAGGTTTGCTAGAAAAGGAACTGATCAGAGAAGCAGCAGGCACAATTAATGGAAATTGCCTTCTCCTTCATCAGTTGAACAGCATTCCCAAAGTTCTAAAGCACTCTGGTTTTCCTCTTTTGATGTTTTGTACAGCAGTCAGTACGGTACCAGCAAGGAGACTTATTTTTCTTGAAGAATATGGTCTTTCTATAACAACCCTATCAAGTGTGTCCTCTCCTTAAAATAGCAAATGTATAAATTCATCTACCACCTTCCCTCCCCCCAAATACTAACTCTCCAAAACAATATTTCTCAAAATTTATTCTTAGTACAAGAGTGCTCACCTGTTTGTGAAGCAGGTATCATTCAAAGTACCCACAGAAATGACACCCGAGATAAAAAGTGATATTCTCTATGGTATCAATTTAAGGATCTACTAGCAGTTTTTGACATAATCCATAACAACAATAGAATCATAGAAGGTTAGGGTTGGAAGAGACCTCAGGAAGTCATCTAGTCCAACCCTCTGCTCAAAGCAGGACCAACCCCAACTAAATCATTCCAACCAGGGCTTTGTCAAGCTGAGCCTTAACCTTTAAGGATGGAGATTCCACCATCTCCCTAGGTAACTCATTCCAGTGCTTCACCATCCTCCTAGTGAAACAATGTTTCCTAGGATTCAGCCTATGCCTCCCTGACTGCAACTTGAGACCCTTACTCCTTCTGTCATCTGCCACCACGGACAACCGCCTAGCTCCATCCTCTTTGGAACGCCTATTCAGATAGTTGAAAGCTGCTATCAAATTCCCAGTCACTCTGCTCTTCTGAGACTAAATAAGCCCAGTTCTCTCAGCCTGTCCTCATAAGTCATGTGCCCCAGCCCCCTAATCATTTTCACTGCCCTCCACTGGACTCTCTCCCAGACTATAGCAGTGCATGGATTCTTCCATCCTACGTGCAAGACTCTGCGCTTGTCGTTGTTGGACCTCTTCAGATTTCTTTTAGCTCAATCCTCCTATTTGTCTAGGTCACTCTGAACCTTATCTGTACCTTCCAGCATATCTACCTCTCCCATCAGCTTACTGTCATCCACAAACTTGATGAGGGTGAAATCTACCCTATTATTCAGATCATTAGTGAAGATGTTGAACAAAACCGGCCCCAGGACCAACCCCTGGGGCACTCTGCTTGATAGTGGCTGCCAACAAGACATGGAGCCATTGATCACTATCCGCTGAGCCTGACAATCCATCCATCTTTAGTCCATTCATCCAATCCACATTTCTTTAGCTTGCTGGCAAGAATACCATGGGAGACCAAATCAAAAGCTTTGCTAAAGTCAAGGTATATCATGTCCATTGCTTTCCCCTCATCCAGAGGGATAGTTATCTCATCATAGAAGGCAATTAGGTTAGTCAGGCATGATTTACCCTTGGTGAATCCATGCTGACTGTTCCTGATCACTTTCCCCTCCTCTAAGTGCTTCAGAATTGATTCCTTGAGGACCTGCTCCATGATTTTTCCAGGGACTGAGGTGAGGCTGGGTTCCCTGGGTTTTCCTTCTTCTTTTTTAAAGATGATCATCCAACACCTCCCCCCATTAGTATGAGTTTTCAACAGTAGTGGCCAATGGCTCTTCAATGACATCAACCAAATCCCTCAGCACCGTCAGAGGCATTGGATCTGGACCCTCTCCATACTGTGCTGTCCAGTGCAGAAATCTGGGAGCTCATCTTGTGTGTGAAGACCAACGCAAAATAAGTATTGAGTACTTCAGCTTTTTTCCATATCATCTGTCACTAGGTTGCCTCGTCCATTCAGTAAAGATCCCACACTTTCCCTGAACTTCTTGTTGCTAACATACCCATAGAAACGCTTCTTATCTTTCACATCTCTTATCAACTGCAACTCCAGTTGGGCTTCGGACTTCCTGATTACACCCCTGCATGCTCGAGTAATATTTTTATACTCCTCCATAGTCATCTGACCAAGTTTCCACTTCTTGTAAGCTTCCTTTTTGGTTTAAACTCACTGAAAATTTCTCTGTTAAGCTGAGCTGGTTGCCTGTATTTGCTATTCTTTCTGCACATCAAGATGATTTGTTCCTGCACCCTCAATAAGGCTTCTTTAAAATACAGCCAGCTCTCCTGCACTCCTTTTCCTCTCATATTAGTTTCCCAGGGGATCCCACCCTTTGCAGGATGAATTAGTGAACTGTAGTCTTCTTTCTCCATACATTAGTTCCAGTATTTCAGCAAACATTCATAACTGCATAGTATGGGTAACTTACACCACATATATTCCCTTGTTTGAAATAGAATGTAGTTATCCCCTTGGAAGTTCTGTGTGGCTGAGCAATCACTGCACTGAACTCCCTGGATCTTTAATTGGAGATTAATATGGTCAGCATCTTGCAGGATCAGGCCATACAGTGTAATTCTTATACTTTCCTGATTGTCTCAGTTTTGTTCCATTAGCAGATGGAAGACATCACATGCTTGATTGCATTAGCTACAAACCTGGCGTATCTTACACAGTGCTAATGACATTCTATAGTTTATCTTGACTCAATGTTGTCCTCTGGGAATAAAACAGAAGATGTTATGTGAATCCTTCCTTGTTATGAAATTATGTTATGCTGAATTGTGAGTGTTAGAGGAAATCACAGATCTTATTTTTTTTAAAAAAAGAACCTTTAAATATGAACTTAGTGTTAACTTCTTGACTTGAAATAATTTGCAATCATTTAGAATTCCTGATTTCCCCAGGTTCCATGCAGCTTTCAGAACATGACTGATTTATTTGGCACATCTTTGTGCTCACTTACAAGGCGATTCTTTCATACAATCCCAGTGATAAAAAGTCTATACTGTAAGAGCAACATTACAGTAAAAGATGTGTGATGATTCACTCTTTTACATATTGATGGACTAATGCAAGGGCAGCATTATTATATTACACTTAATGTGTTCTGCTTATCACCTAAAATTAACTAACTCAGTTTTGGGTCTTATGAGAGGAAGAGTTACGTGTAGCTCCTCACTCCTTGGAGTTTCAGACTATGGAAATTCAGACATGCAGTAGAATGTTTCCATTTGATGAGGGAATATACTGTTCAATGTTCACATAATCTAATTCAGCCAGTTAAAATATTGGTATAGCTATCTAATGTTAATATCCGACATGACTATAAAATTAACAAAAAAAGCAAAACTAAATGAAAAATAATGACTAACACTAATTCCTAAAGGACTCCATTACTGAATTATACAGATCTGCTGTGTTCTACTGATACCATTAATCACAATCTGACACTTTGATTTTTGTTTCTCCCTTGGTGTTATTTCCCCCCCCCCCCCCTTTGGGGTGGGGGAGGGGGGGTTTGAAAATTTCTCTGCAGGTTTAGTTCTCATCCAGAGCTATACAGTCTTCAGTTTTCACGATTGTTCTGTATCATTTGATTTGATTTACAGTTACTTTACATTTACCCAGTGGGGTAGGATCTGGATAGCATAATGTGGAGTTTTCTGTCCTTGGGATTGAGGGAGTTTATCCAACATTGGAACAAGACATTTGCACTTGAACTCCCAGATTTTTCTGAAATCCTAGTTATCCACCAGTGTTAACAATGTCTTCTTCCAATTGTGTCTGATAGACATTTACAGTTTTTTTTTTTTTTATCTGAACCTTTTCACAGCAAGCTGTGCCTTTGGATTTATGCATTGGATCACATCTTGCTGTAGCTGAGGCACTCGAGCTAAGAGTTCCAGATACAAATGTTTGTGGAATAGCATGGCACAATATTGTCCATGTGAAATTCTGTTACCCTGGAATTTGCTATTCTGGAAGAACCTGAAGATATGCCTTCATGCCAGAAAAGGTGTTTTTTTTAAAAAAAAACACACCACAAAACAAAACAAAAACACATCAATGCACGTTAACTGTCCTGCTATAAACGCCTAGTGAAGACAATGCACTGAAGGTTTACTGCAAGGTAAGTAAGTAAGTTTATTTAGGATGGGGGAAAGAGTGGTTGGGGAGGGAGGAAATATAGTGTTGATCTTGCTTAAATCCACAGTTCCTTGTCTCCACTAGCATTTTACAGGAGAATAGCTAACACACATTAGTTATTTCAGTGTAAAAAACACCTTTTTTGTCAGTGAAGACAAAGACTGAGTGTGTTCAACCTTTTCTTCTCTGGGAGATTACATCATGTTAGAACACATATGTACTCTGATGTAAAACAGTGTAGACCAGGGGTGGGAAAACTACCGCCTGCGGGGCACGTCCGGCCTGTGGGCTCCTTCTAACCGGCCCGGAGTGCCGGTTGGGGAGATCCCTCCCCCGCTGACTCCTTCCCCGGCGGCCTCAGCAGGGCGCTGGGGAAGCTTCTCCGGCCTCTCCCGCGGCCTCAGTGGACCACGTGAGCGGGGGGTGCGGAGCTGCGCGACCGCGTGTCTGGCTCCCGACTGAGGGAGATCAGCGACTCCTTGTGCCTGGCTTCCGGTCAGACACGCTATTCTGAGCGGCGGCGAGGTAAGAAGGTCGGGTCGGAGCGGCTAAGGGACCCGTGAGCTGAGCAGTGGGAGCGGTGCCAGTGGCCCCCTCCTCCCCGCCCAGGGGCCGGACAAGCGCGGAGCGCCGCCGCGCCCCGCGCTCCCCTCTCCTTCCCCAGGTGCCGGGCCGAGCCACGGGGCCCCGAGCTTTCCCCCCCGGGTGCCAGGCAGAGCTGCGGGGACCCGAGCTCCCTGCCCCCGGGGTGCGGGCGGAGCCGCGCGTTCCGTGCTCCCTCTCACTGGCTGCCGGGTCCAGTCGCTGGGAGCCGCGGGGCTCTGCTCTCCCGTCCGGGATGCCAGGCGGAGCCGAGGGGAACTCGGGGCCCGCAGCTCCCTTCTCGGGTGGCGGGCCTAGCTCGGGGAGCCGCAGGGCCCCGCCCTAGGGGCCGGGGTCCAGCCCGAGAACAGCAAGCGCCGTGCTGAGCAAGATAAGCAAGAACGGGGGGTGGGCGGCTTGAGTGGTGGTTCGGTGGGTTGGACATCTCGGAAGGGGGCAGTCAGGGATCAAAATGCGGGGGCCTTAGATGGGGTAGTGGTTAGGGTGGGTGAGTAGGTTTCGGGAGGGGTCAGTAGGGGAACAAAGCAGGGGGGCTTAGATAGGCGTGGGGCCCCGGGGGTGAGAGGTGGGGGGGGATCCCCGTAGGGGGCACCCACCGCCCCCGGACGTGGGGGTTGGATGGGTCCGGGGTCTGAGGGTTCAGGAAGTGGGTGGGAGTTGGATGAGGGCGGGGCCAGGCTGTTTGGGGAGGCACAGCCTTCCCTACGCGTTCCTTCACAAAATTTTCAGCCCCTGTGTGGCACTTGGGCCAAAAAGTTTGCCCACCCCTGGTGTAGACACTGATGTCCAGATTACATGATCTATTCTTAGCTACATAAAGTGCCCAGTTGTGTTTAACATCACATTAGTTAACATGTTCTAACAAAATAAGATTTCTTAATGTAGATTTTCTGTGCCTTTAGGGCATTGAGTATGTCTTTTCTAAAATGCTTTCATAAGGGGTAACGGAGTGGAATGAAGAGGAATTGTTTGTATAGAAGAATTGTTCTTTGCCTCTTGAAAATCAGAGAAGAAAACTTTTGTACTGCTTTAATGTAATTGGCACATGCACCTGGGCATGAAGTGGACAGAGCACATTTTATAAATTGCAGCATAAATAAACTAAATCAATATACTGGCACAGATTTTTTTTTTAAATGAACAAAACAAACTTGCCACACTACCAAAAATCTAAGACTTCCAATATGGATATAATTGGAACATACTGTTAAAAAAAAGCTTTGAAATCAAGCTCTCAGCAGCTGGTGCTGGATGCTTTATGACAAGTTATCAAAATCTCAAATTTACCTCTAGATGTTACCATAGTTCTTTCATCTATGTCATATGTTTTGACCAGCCAAGTATTTAAGACAGCATTAAAATTTTCATATTATAAGGAGGCAAAAAGTGCCCATCAAACAGCACTGGGTTCCTTTATCCAAGGAACCCCTCACACTACCCCACAAATAGCTCTCAATAGTCTTAAAGACAATTAGATTTTTAGTAGTATAGATTTAGTTTTATGGATGAAAGACCTTCTATGTAAGTAGTATGCAGGTCCAGAGTGACCTAGACAAATTGGAGGATTGAGCCAAAAGAAATCTGATGAGGTTCAATAAGGACAAGTGCGGAGTCCTGCACTTAGGACAGAAGAATCCCATGTACCGCTACAGTCTGGAGACCGACTGGCTAAGCACTAGTCCTGCAGAAAAGAACCTGGGGATTACAGTGGATGAGAAGCTGGGTATGAATCAACAGCGTACTCTTGTTGCCAAGAAGCCTAACAGCATATTGGGCTGTATTAGTAGGAGCATTGACAGCAGATCAAAGGAGGTGGTTATTTTCCTCTATTCGGCACTGGTGAGACCACATCTGGAGTCCTGTGTCCAGATTTCAGCCTGCCTCTAAAAAAAAGGATGTGGACAAATTGGAGAGCGCCCAGAGAAGGGCAACGAAAACTAGGTGGCTGGGACACATGACTTATGAGGATAGGCTGAGGGAACTGGGCTTATTTAGTCTCTGAAAAGAGGGGGAATTTGATAGCAGCCTTCAACTACTTCAATAGGGAGTTCCAAAGAGGGTGCAGCTTGGCTGTTCTCAGTGGTAGAAGATGGCAGAACAAGGAGTAATGGTCTCAAGTTGCAGTCGAGAAGGTTATTGTAGGTTGGATATTAGGAAAAAGCTATTTCACTAGGAGGGTGGTGAAGCACTGGAATGGATTATCTAGGGAGGTGGTTGAATCTCCATCCTTAGAGGTTTACACGGCCAGGCTTGACAAAGCCCTGGCTGGGATGATTTAGTTGGGGCTGGTCGTGCTTTGAGCATCTAGAGGATCTCCTGAGGTCTCTCCCAGCCCTAATCTTCTATGAGCCTATGATTAGGAATGAATAATAATACATTTTCTTGAGGCAATATATATCAGTCAGTCATCAATACTGATATAGCTGAATATTTCTAGTATTCACGATAATGGATATTCAGCACTAAATGATTTCTAATTACTTACCAGAATATGGGGCATAATTCTGCCATTAGTTACATTCACATGTCTAATTTTTGGAGTAGTTTTAAAGATTAATTTTAAAACTAGATAGTTCATGACCTGCACCTTTTATTTTTGATTTTGTACAGACAAACTCATGGCATTAATTTTAATGGTTTTGTTTTTGCTTTGGGAGGAAAGTGATTTGTGTTGCAAAACTCTGACCTGTCTTCTCTTTTTCCTAGAGGATTTTTGCAGTTGTTAAAAACACAACACAACATCACCAGAGGCTCATATTGGAGCTTTAGCCCTCCCAGCCCATTAATAAGAAAGGAGGAATGGTAAGTATTAGGCGCTCTGATAAGGAAATGGAGCCACATCAGGATTTAATTTGGCTTGCTGAATCTAATGACTGCAAAGACCCGTTAATTCACCTACTCTATCTTTCCATCAGTGAAAGAGTGTTTCCTATTGTACATGTATCTGAGTTTTGGCTGGTTTACTGTTAAATGTGCCAATGAATGGGATTTCTTTTATCTCCAAGAGACTTCCACAGCCTACTACATCCCACTATCAGGAAGTATTTACTGACTGTAGCCTAAATTTACCCTCTCTTATTTTTATCCTATGACCACTACCCAAACTCTTTTGCTGTTCTCAGTAATCCTCCCTCTTTGTTGTTATACCTTCCAACTCTTTACAGCATGAAATCATGTCCCCCCCTTTTTAGATGTAACTTAACCAAGATACATGGTTAGATTTTTAAATCTTTCCTCATAGAGCAATTCCTACAGCCCCCTTATGTTAAACTGGAGGGACCTCACAGAAGCCAAGTTGTCAGGTTATGAGGTTATCAGACCTAAATACTATCACACAAAATCCATTTAAAGAGGGTCCGTTATTTACCAAGCTTGAAATATATATTAGTTTTAGGCTGTGTCTGATAGGGACATTTTAGCTGCCATACTGCACATTCTTGCATAAATTAGCTATCCCCTTTCTCCTGTTCAGCACTCTTACGCCTCAGATTTCCCCTCCCCATTATCATCAGTAACAGAAGGATAATTTCACACTCCCTTGTGTTTACTGTATCAGAGTGTAATATTGTAGGGATAGAATGTGGTCCCAATTCCTGCTTGTCTGGTAGAGTTCCCTCTTCAGGACTCCAGGATACAGTAACTGAGTAACCAGCAGTGTTAGTTTTGTTATATGAAGATCCGGAGTTTGAACTTACTGAATTTGTTCCAGAGAGCATATTGGAATGAGCAGCAGAAGATGCAGAGGTGGACATTTTGGGGGATATTAAAAGCAACTCACACGTTTGTTCCTCAGACATTTGATTTTTAATTGAATTTAGGAATACACTGAAATAGGCTGGTAGTTCTTCCCACTGGAGGATATTGGGTTATGCATTTAAGGGCAGGTCTAAACAGTGTTTAATCTTACTATAAATTATGAGCTAGCGGACAGAGGACTACAAATAGGGTAGTTTGAGAGAGGGGAGAAGGAGATCCCCATGCTGAACAAACAAGGTGCGAGTACTAATTTTGAGATGAGCAAATTCATTTGGCGGCTGTTCTCTCTTTCAGGTTACTTCAGTTACTGGGTCAGTTGGGATTGTGTACGTGGGGACTGGTTGAGCCTTTGTTCCCTGTATCATCCTTAATTAACCTCATCAGCCTTGTGATTACCCTCCTCTTATGTGATTAACCAGGGAGCTGACCTAGAAGAGAAGGCCTTAAAAGACTTAAGAGACAAGGGGCTGGTCCTCACTAGGGCGGGGGATTGACTGTAGATATGCAATTTCAGCTATGTTAATAACGTAGCTGAAATCGGTGTATCTATAGCCGACTTACCTGCCGTCCTCACGGCGGTGGCGGTTGGCGGCATGCTCCCCCGTCGATTCCAGCTTGTGCTTTTTGGTGAGCTGGAGTTACTGAGTCGACGGGGGTGCCACTGGCAATCGATTTATCGCGTCTTGTCAAGACACGATAAATTGATCGCCATAAGATCGATCTCTCCCCGCGCTAGTGAAGACAAGCCCTAAGCAACAAAGTCTTGTAGCACCTTATAGACTAACAGATGTACAGGAGCATAAGCTTTTGTGGACAAACACCCACTCTGTTAGATGAATGTTAAGAGACTAAGTGACGAAGGAGACCTAGCGAACAGAGCAGTTTGAGAGGGAGTTTGTGGGAGGAGATGTAATATCACCACCATGGCTAGGAAGGGCTGCATTGCCAGTGCTAATGCTGGTCCTGTCTCCTCCACATGTGCCTGTATCCAGATAGACAAGCTAACCATGGATGCTTCTACCCAGATACTGCTGTGGATTTGCAGAGACTGTGGCCTGCATTTCTCACTCACAAAAAGCCAAGCTGGGGGACCATCCAGTATGAAAGATGCCTGCTGGTGGAAGCTCTCAGGAAGAAGGTGGGAGAGCTACAGGAGGAAGTGGTTAGGCTGAGGAGCATTGTGCCCAAGAGGAATTCCTTGAAAGTATTCATATGGAGATATCCAAAGCTGAGGAAGCTATCCAGCTACAGAGAATTGCTGTCAGACAACCGGGGAAGGAGAATATGGCTCTGTCACAGGGAGGACACTGACTGATGGTTACTTCTAGCAGCAGGCAGTACTCCACCCCTATGTTCAGTCCCACCACCATGATAATAGAAAACCATTATGCTGTCCTGGCAATGAGCGATGAGGAATCTCCCCCAAAGGTGAAGGAAGAGAAGAAGCCATGTACCCAAAAGGCTGGAAAGATCGCAGTCACCACTCACAGGAAGAAACATAAGGTAGTGATTGTCAGTGACTCTCTTCTGAGGTGGACAGAGACACCCATAGAATGTCAGGGTTGGAAGGGACCTCAGGAGGTCATCTAGTCCAACCCCCAGCTCAAAGAAGGACCAGTCCCTAACTAATCATCACAGCCAGAGTTTTTGTCAAGCCTGACCTTAAAAACCTCTAAGGAATGAGATTCCACCACATCCCTGCGTAATCCATTCCAATGCTTCCCCACCCTCTTAGTAAAAGAGGTTTTCCTAATAGCCAATCTAAACCTCCCTGCAGAGAGGTGATGACTCACTGGTGCGGTGCCCCCTACTGGTCGTTCTGGGAATTAGCTCACTTCTAGCTCAAAGCACTCTGCAGGCCTCTGTTGCCTGCCTTAGGGCCCCCGTGTCTCTTCTGGATCCCTTTTACCTTGGGGTCTGCGTGCTGGCAGTACCACCACGCTCTGGGTCTCCCCTCCCAGGGGAACCCCCAACTGTCTAAAACGGGTGGGCAAACCTTTTTGGCAGAGGGCCACGTTGGGGTTCAAAATTGTATGGAGGGCCCGGTAGGGAAGGCTGTGCCTCCCCAAACAGCCTGACCCTTGCCCCCTATCTGACCCCCTCCCACTTCCCACTCCCTGACTGCCCTCCTCAGAACTCCCAACCGATCCAACTCCCCTGCTCCTTGTCCCCTGACTACTCCCTCCTGAGACCCCCTGCACCTAACCACCCTCCCAAGACCCGACCCCCTAATCTAAGTCCCCTGACCACCCCCTCTGGAGACCCCACCCTCTATCAAACCTCCTGCTCTTTGTCCCCTAACTGCACCGAACCCAAGACACCCCCCCGTTCTCTGACAGGCCCCCTGGGATTCCCATGCACTATCCAACTCCCCCATCCTCTGACCACCCCTCTGCCCCCAAATCTTCTACCCCTTATCAACCCCTGGTCCTGGCCCCCTTACAATGCTGCCAGACATGCTGGTACGCTGATCTACCAGAGTGCACAGCCACAGCGCACTGAGGCTGCGAGGGCAGGGTAAGTGCAGGGGAACTAGCCTCCCCAGCCACAAGCTCAGAGGCCAGATGGGATGGGCCCACGAGCACGATATGGCCCACAGACCATAGTTTGCCCACTCCTGCTCAAAACTCACCTTGCCTCAGTGATTACTGCCAGTTATCTAGCCCCCCACTCACTGGGGAAGATGGCAGTTTGTAATGGCCACTTATCATTGGCAAGGAGGTTGGACCAGGTGCCTCTGCCTAATCCCGGACTGCTCCTCTGCCACCTCAGTACCTGTGTAGGCTTTCACCAAGGCCTGCAGCCTGTGGCTTCACCAGGCTGGCCTTCAACAGGCAGGAGCACCCCAGCTCTCTTGGGCTTTTCCCCAGCCCTACTCTGCTTCAGGTAATTCCTCTCAGGCAGCTAGCCCTTCCTACTCCAGGGTTAGAGTGAGAATCCTTCCAGCTCCTGGACCCCAGTCCTCTTATAGGGCCAGCTGGGCTCTGATTGAGTTGGCTACAGTTGTAGGGGCTTCCTCAAATCAGCCTTTCACAGCCTCAGCCCTCTCCAGGTCTGATTTTAGCTCCTGTTCTGCAGGAATGGGGCAGCCGCCCCACTACACTCTTCCACTGCAATTTGAGACCGTTACTCCTTGTTCTGTCATCTGCTACCATGGAGAACCATCTATATCCATCCTCTTTGGAACCTCCTTTCAGGTAGTTGAAAGCAACTATCAAATCCCCCTCATTCTTCTCTTCTGTAGACTAAACAATCCCAGTTCCTTCAGCCTCTCCTCAAAGTCATATGCTCCAGTCCCCTAATAATTTTTGATGCCCTCTGCTAGACTCTTTTCAATTTTTCCACATTCTTCTTGTAGTGTGGGGCCCAAAACTGGACACAGTACTCCAGATGAGGCCTCACCAGTGCCAAATAGAGGGGAATGATCACATTCCACAGTCTGCTGGCAATGGTCTTACTTGTACAGCCAAAAATGGCATTAGCCTTTTGGCAAGAAGGGCACACTGTTGACTCATATCCAGCTTCTCACCCACTGCAAACCCTAGGTCCTTTTCTGCAGAACTGCTGCCTAGCCATTTGGTCCCTAGTCTGTAACAGGGCATGGGATTCTTCCTTCCTACGTGCAGGACTCTGCACTTATCCTTGTTGAACCTCAGATTTCTTTTGGCCCAATCCTCTGATTTGTTTAGGTCCCTCTTTATCCTATCCCTACCCTTCTTTTTCCAGTCATCCAGGACCTCCCCCCATTACCATGAGTCTTCAAAGATAATGGCTAACAGCTCTGCAATTACATCCGCCAACTCCCTTAGCACCCTTGGATGCAGTGCATCTGGCCCCATGTCTTTGTGCTCGTACAGCTTCCCTAAATAGTCTCAGAACCATTTCTTTCTCTGCAGAAGGTTGGTCACCTCCTCCCCATACTGTGCTATCCAGTGCAGTAATCTGGGAGCTGACCTTGTTTGTGAAGATAGAGGCAAAAACAGCATTGAGTACCTTAGGCTTTTCTACATCCTCTGTCACTAGGTTGCCTCCCCCATTCAGTAAGGGGCCAACCCTTCCTTGACATTCTTCTTATTCCTAACATACCTGAAGAAACCCTTCTTGTTACTTTTAATGTCCCTTGCTAGCTGCAACTCACAGTTGGATTTGGCCTTCCTGACTTAAATCCTCCCTGAGCAATACTTTTATACTCCTCCCTCATCATTTCTCCAATCTTCCACTTCTTGTAAGTTTCTTTTTTGTGTTTAAGGTCAGCAAGGATTTCACTGTTAAGCCAAGCTGGTTGCCTCCCATATTTACTATTCTTTCGACACATCAGGATGGTTTGTTCCTGCAACCTCAATAAAGAGTCTTTAAAATACAGCCAGCTCTCCTGGACTACTTTCCCCGTCATGTTATTCAGCCAGAGGATCCTGCCCATCAGAATGCTGGTAAACAAACACAACTATGACATAGTTGGTATCAGAGATGTGGTGGGATAATATGTATGGCTGGAATGTTGGTATAAAAGGGTACAACTTGTTCAGGGAGGAATGGCAGGGGAAGAGGGGAGGTGGTGTTGCTTTTTATATTAAAAGCGTATACACCTGGACTGAGGTTGAGATGGAAATAGGAGATATACTTGTTGAAAGTCTCTGGGTTAGGATAAAAGGAGTAAAAACAAGGGTGAGTAGAGCAGAGGTTTACTACAGACTACCTAACCAGGAAGAAGAGGTGGATGAGGCTTTTTTTAAAAAAAACTTACAGAATCATCTGAAGCACAGGACTTGGTGGTGTTGGAGGACTTTAACTACTTAAACATTTGTTGGGAAAATAACACCGCAGGGCACAGATTCTCCAGCGAGTTATTTGAATATATTGGAGACAAATTTAATTTGAGAAGATGGAGAAAGCTACTAGGGAGAGGCTGTTCTAGATTTGATTTTTAGAAATAGGGAGGAACTGGCTGAGACTTTCAAAGTGGAAAACAGCTTGCATGAAAGTGATCATGAAGTGAGAGACAACTGACAAAATAAAGACAATTGATTTCAAAAAGGCAGACTTTAGCAATCTCTGTGAGGTGGTAGGTAAGATCCCATAGGAAACAAGTTTAAGGGGGAAAACAATTGACAGTTGGTAAGATAGGAAGTAGGATAAGAGACCACCTGGCTTAACCCTCCCTCACACAGTCTGTGGTCTCACAGTCTCAATGAATTAACTGAGGAAAGGTTGGGGGATCTCAGGCCTGCCTTCTACTCCAGGTTCCAGCCCAGGTACCCTGATAGTAGCAGCTCTTGATAGATGACTTTTTGGACACATGACAAGTACAATTCACTGGTCCACTTCACCACAGCAGCCCACACTTTCTCAGTATCCACTTCATCCTTACCTCAAGGCCTCCTTCCTTGTGCTGGTTAGAGTTCGTACTGTTCAGTTTCTCAGGAGCATGCCTTCCTCCTATAGAACCCCCACCTGACTAACTGGGAGGCTTTTAACTAGTTTCAGCCAGCCCCTGATTGGCTTCAGATGTCCCAACCAACCTAGCTATCTGCACTGCTTTCTGGAAGGATCTTAATTGGCCCCAGGTGTTTTAATTGACCTGGAACAACTGCCATTTGCTTACCCTAATAGCAGGGATTTGTTTACCCTGGGGCTAATATCTCTGTCTCCCATTACTTTTCTATTGCCATCTGGCCTTGCCCCATCACAGTATACAGACATACACAGTATAAGTTTTAAACAAACAATGTAGTACTGTACACAGCAATGATGATTGTGAAGCTTGAGATGGTGGAGTCAGAGGATGGGATATTTCTCAGGGAATACCTGACTGCTAAATGATGAACTAGCACTCAGGTGACCTCCCAGGGGTTAACACATTGTTAATGTAGCCTCACTCTCTATAAGACAACACGAAGGGAGAGCGGAGACACAGCATGGCAGTGGTTGCAAACATTCCCTGTGAAAACTGAACATGACAATGAACTCATGCTATCCACTAGAGCGCACCACTCCCTCCACTTTCCAAAGCATCGGGAGGAGTGTGTATGAGACAGACAGACACACACACTCTCTCTGTCTAGGTATAGCCTTCTGACCCTGACTTCTGTGATCAGTTATAGTTTTGTAAACCTGACTTTTATAATCAATTTTAAGTTAGATTTAATATTATAACTGTTTTGTTTGTTTGGCTCCCCTATAGTTATTACCTGGCAATATATAATGAAGCTGGCTGCTCCTCTCTCTGTCTCCCCCCTTTTTGGTTTCCTCATTCACTCTGCAGCAATGCTCCTTGTACCTAAGCTAAAAGATTCCTGCAGTGTCCAAAAATCAGGTGGGGTTTGCTCATCAAGTGGGTTCCTACCAGAGCAATTGTAACATGAAAGTAACATGAAAGAGGGATGTGCTGAACCTGGGACATATGAAGGTGGCAGCTTGGAAATGCTACTTGACCCAGCCTACTGAGTCCAGGTACATATAAGGGGGTCAGCTTGGGAGTACTCATTAACCCAGTCCTCTTGGGGGTGTGGGGGGGGTGAGCGTCTGCATGTGCGCGTGTGCAGGAGGGAGCAGGGAGAAGTAGAGCTCCTTATGAGAACGCAAGTGACACAACAAGCAGTACATTGATAGAACTACAGACTCCCCTACCCCTAAAGAGTAACCCCAATAAATGAGCATACCCCAAAGTAATGGAGAAAGCTGGTAACAACTTCTAATAGACAACTATTGATTTTGATACTTTTGTATGGCATAACTGCAAAGCCAGTGCATATGAAATGAAGCTACACAAATTTTATTTTTATTTTACTTTTTAAATCAGTAGCAAGTATAAAGTAGCAGACCTTTAGATAATCCATTACAAGTAGTTCATGAATAATTTTGTGAATAATCAAAAATAAAGACCATTTTTCTTTGTGGGGTCATTTCACAAATGTGGTTGTCCACATGCTCATAAATATCTGAATTCCAGTTTCAAGCATTTTAGCATAAAGAGATATTTATAATAAAATAAAATAGTTTTTGCACCCATTTTAGATGAAAGAGTAAGCTAGAGACTAGGAAATAACAAAAATAACAAGTGTATTTTTTGTTATTTCCTAGTCTCTAGCTTACTCTTTCACCTAAAATGGGTGCAAAAACTACCACATGGCACATCATGAGTACTCCACATGAACCATTTGCAAACAGCCCATAGTCTGAACAGTTTTCATACAATCTACTTGTCAAATACTTATAATTAATACAATAGCAGAAATTATATTGGCACATAAATGATTCACAAAGAAGAGACAGATAAAGCCACAATAAAAATGATTTGCAATAAATAATCTGACCAACTCTGCCAGTAAAGAATCTTGTATAATCCTACTGTCTGCTTTGTTACTAAATAAAAATAGTACAGACTAGAGCTGATCAATTTTTTTTCCTTTTTCCATTTTTCTACTGAAAAAACTGGGGTGGGGGGAAGAAAGGTAAAAGTTAAAAAAAAAACACTGAAAAACTTGTTAGAAAATTTTCAACTAACTCTCCACTCACGGAGTTTGAACTGGCTTCCTACTCCTCAGCTGTCAAAGCAGCATACTGCTGCTTGTTGTTCTGTGAATAGACAAAGGATTTTAGTCTCCAAGAGTGTCAAGCTGACATTTTTCACCAGCACTGGAGTCACACATCAAATCTTTTCAAACTAATTTTAAAATTTTGGTTACCTCCCAGTGCTGCTGGTTGGGCTTGATTCTTCCCCCAAACCCACTTCCTCTGACTGCCCTCACTAGCCCTATTTAATTACTTTTATCCTAGAATTCCAAATAGGTTTTTTTTCTTTTAGCCAAAGCACTTTTACTCCACCAGTTGCACTTTTCCCCTTTACTAACACACTATGTAGCTTCAACCATCAATTAGTTAGAATGGAGATCTATTGGCTCATCTAGCCAATCCCTTGCAGCTCAGGATTGTCCTTAACAGAACTTTTTCTACTGCTTTGTTGAGCCTAGCTGTTTGGCCTGGAAATCACTCATTCTCCTGTGTCTGCAGAACTTTAATATTGCTACTCACTGAGACTATTAAAGGCTACACATGTAAGTGATGAGAACTTCACCCACTCCATACAACATGCTGGGAGACTTTTTTTCCTTGGCTCCCAACTAATCACAAGGTTGACAGTTGGCAAGATGAAAGGGAAATTATAGACTTGTATACTAAGCCTACAAAGGCTTGCTTGTTACAATCTGTAGTGAACAGCTTGCTACAATTCTAATATGCATAATGATACTTACCATTTAGGTAGAACTTCATATGTTCAAAGCACTCTACAAACATTAACTAATTCATCCACACAATAGCTCTGTGAATTATTTAAACTTTCCCTGCCTTATCCACCTCTTAAATGAGAATGATAATATTTTCCTATCTCATACATTTACTGTGAAGAGGTTAAAAAGTTTCTATGGATTCTGGAGCTCTTCCAACATTAGGGTGGGTTCAGGTTATATTTGGTTTGTGAACATCAGCCCACGTTTACAATGGGTTCATATTGTTTGAACAAACATTACTGTTTACTTTCACAGCTATTCCTTCTTTTCCAGGCCGCAGGAATGTCTTCCCCAACTGTTTTCCTTTTTGTGGTGTCTTGCACCCTCTCCGTCGTCCTGGAGCCAGGTGGCCTTCTCTGTCTCCTTTCCTGAATCTTCAGGGAATGCCAGCATATAACAGAGCCATGCCTGGTACATGCCTTTGTCTCTCCCATATATGAAAAGTCCTTTTAAGAGATGGATTTGAAGCACTTGGCCCATATATTGCATAGGGAGGTGTTCCATTGCCAATGGTACACTAAGCCTGAGAAAAGGCAAATGACCTATTATTCCCTGATGCTGAATTGCTAGGGAATCAGAGGGTCCATGTGTACCACAGTAAGGGGTATCACTGGGGAGTTTGTGAGACAGACTCCACTCTTTATCTGATTCAGTGAGCTGCTGGAAGTGGAAGAGAAATATTTTCCTACTCCTGCTGTTGCTACTGAAAGTTATCAAGTACTTTCTGTATTTCCAGAAGACCCCTTATGAACTCTGAAGACCGGTAGACTTAACCACAAAGGATTTTTCACAAATACTGAATGCCTAGCACTTTAGTGAAGTCAGCTGGAGCTGAAGAGGATTGGCATCTCTGATAATGAGCACCTTAGTGCTTCTGAACTCAGGGAGGAACATGAAACATCAGTAGCAACCCCCTTCCTAACCTCCTTCCCTCTAAAAGAAGAAAGGTAAGGGGAGAGGAATCCCTATTACACCTGTAAGGAGATGTCAGTTTGTAATCTGATATGCCCTTTTCCTGGTGTAAGATGCCTCATGGTTGTAGGAATGCTGGAAGACCTGTAAATGCGGTTACACACTGTACAGGCACATATTACTAATTACTATTTTTATTGTTGGCTGAACAATATGAGGCACTTTCACTCAACTTGATGGCTGCTGATGTAAGCTATAGAGACTCATGCATGATCTTCCTTCTGTTGCATTGCCCCTCTGGCTTCCCTTCTCTAGTTGAGATAGGTGGAAAGGGGCTGCTTGCCCTGGAGTCAGTTAATTCTTAGCCTGCCTGGCTCCTCCTGCCCAGGAGAGAAGGACAAGGGTGATCCTTCCTACCCTGAGGTCTGAGGGAAACTTCACTCTGCCCACAGGACAAGCTCCCAAGTGATACACCCGATAAGGGGGGATCAGAGGACAATTACCCTTCCCTTTGCCTCTGACTTATTTCAGCTTAGCTTACTTTCTAAGCCTGCAGGGACATCAGCTGCTGCAAATGTCTCAGAAAAGGGGGGCAGAGCTGCGGGAGCAATCTCCTCAGAAGGTGAACCTAGCCTTGGGACATGGCTGGGACGTAGGCACACTTCTGAGCCAGTTGTTAGTCAAAAGAGTTGAAATAGAGTTTGGCATTTCCCTTGGAAAAGCCCTGCTGCAGGGAGGTCTGGCTAAGCCACTGGCCACTGTGGGCCATAACAAAAAACTGAAAGGAACTTCTGGGGATGGGGCAATTCCCTGCTGCCAGTAAATGAGAGGTATGGTTCTGCCCCCACAGCATGCACACTGAAGTACCATCTGTAACAGATCTGTGAACTTTATTAAAAGGAAGAAAAGCAAAGTGAAGTGTCATGCACAAGAACAGAGC
This sequence comes from Dermatemys mawii, assembly GCA_007922305.1. Lineage (NCBI taxonomy): Eukaryota > Metazoa > Chordata > Testudines > Dermatemydidae > Dermatemys > Dermatemys mawii. The sequence goes on from ML677334.1 coordinate 240,127, forward strand.
TAATGCGAAAGTGATTTGCCAAGCTGTGGAGATTCCACAGTGGTTAATATTTGCAATGATGTAATAAATACAATAAGCATGGCTTAGAAACACTGTCCCATTCCAGCTGCCTGATCAGGACATTTGAGAGTAAGCACATCAATTTCAGCCAATCTCACTGTCATATGGATGTAGACATCCACAGCTGTTGTGCAACCAACCTCGCGGTGAAACCAGCTGTTGGCATAAGTCAAAAAGTTCCTCAACAAAGCTTAGTTTACAGGCTAATGACAAAAGCCCACTCACAGGGGCTGTCACAGCAGCATTTTCACATTTGTCTTAGTTTGGGAGTTATCTGAACTCAAAATTGAAGGCTGCAAACAAATATGGATTGAAAGAAAAGAAAATATGTATGATTCCTTGCTAAGCAGCCGTCCTCCTGCCCAAAAAAAAAATCACATCCAGACCAATCAGACTTTAGGTTTAGTTTACAGAATGGGCGAAACATTCTCATTCTTCCTGATTCAATATAGCCGTCCCTTGCCTTCCAGCTCTTGTCAACTTCCTTACCATTTCAATAGAACCTTCCTAACCAGTGCTTCCATCAGATATACACTAGATATAACTAGTGCTTCTGTCAAATATACACACAGAATTTGATAGGCTGTACTTCTTAATATAGCATTATTAAATATTTGTTAATATCCAACCAATCATATTCTACAAAATGAAGATTTTAGAACATTTGTATGGATTTACAAAGCCATTCCAAAGATATTTAATGTACTCAGAAGAAAATCTGCACTAATCATTCCTAATATGTCAGTAGTACAAGGGTCCAGCCTTCAAATGTTGGTCCCACCCCCTGACCTGTCATGCCCCATTCACACATCACCATAAATCCTTTCCCTGGGGTGTTACTTCCGGGGTCAAGATGGACACATGACTAGAAGCAAGGGGTGGCATGTGACCCCTCTAAGAACTCCTCTCATCACCCTCTACCAATCAGTGTGGGTTTTGCCCCAGAGGACTGTCCTGAGAGCAGATTTGGCCAAATAAGGCAGGTTCTGGGGCGGGATTACCCACCAGAAGAGGGTCATGTGACCCCTCTAAGAACTTCCACCACTGCCCATTATCAATCAGAGCGCAGCACCACCCATTAAACCCAATGTCATGCAGAAGAAGCCATTTCATTCCAAGAATGCATGTTTTAGAAATCATGGAAACACTGAGAGGGAACATGGTCTCCTTCACCAACCCCATGAGAACTTCAGAATTTGTTTTAGAATACACACTCATTTCAGACAAAGCAAAGACAAAGTTTATTAACTAAAAATATATATATTTTAAGTTATTATAAGGGATAGCAAACAGATCACAGCAGATTACCTTGCAAACAAACACACAAACTAAGGTTAATATACTAAAAAATATTGAATATGAATTGCAGATTCGAACCCTAAGTGATGATACCAGCAGGCAGCAGATTCTTAAGGGACAAGCTGCACTAACTTACAGCTTGGAATTCCCAAGTGTTTCATTCACAGGTTAAACATCCCCTTAGCCTGAATCCAGCACTTCCCTTGGTTCAATTTCTCTGTTTCTTAGGCATTTCCAAAAGTCTCTGAGTGGGGAGTCAGTGAAGAACCACGATAATGTCACTCCCTTGCCTTATATAGCTTTTGAATATGGCAGGAACACTTTGTTTCAAAGCTTGGTTCCCACACCAGTCAATGGAAAAACACTGGTTTCCCAAGATGGAGTCCAGCACCAGGTGACCTGGTCACATGTCCCTGTAGTGTTACAGCAGCCATGAGTAGGAGGCTGTTTGTAGCATCCTCAGAAAGGCCCCAAGGTGAGAAATAAGCTTTTTTAAAGGGCTGTTGTTTTCTCCTAATGGCTCTAACTTGAATGGGCCCTTCCCAGCCAGCCAATTCTAGACTGAGAGTCTTTTGCCCGGTGGGCGTTCCCCAGGCGTAAACACATTTATAGTACAAATATATAGTCAATATTCCTAACTTCAGATACAAAATGGTACATGCACACAAATAGGATAATCATATTCAGTAAATCATAACCTTTCTAATGACAACTCAAATGACTTATCTTGAATAAGATATATTATAATTATATCAATCATACTAATATCACTGAAGAATATGGGGTGCAATGTCACACCCGTTTTTAAAAACACCACATTTCGCAGACACCTATGTTTTGCACAGACCCCCTAATTCACAATTTAAACATTAAAAACAACTTTTTTTAAAAAAAAACAGAACTTTTTAAAACACACGTGGCTGGATTTTGGGATCAGGTTCTGGCATATCTATCAGCAGCTGTGCCAAAAGACCACTCTCCTCTCCTCCTCGGAACTGTCACTGATGTAGCGCTTTCTCTGCAGGTGGTGAAAGCCCCAAGGAGCTAAAACAAATTCAGAAGGGGGTGGTAAAGGAGTCCATGTTTCCTCTCAGCATTTCAACAATTTCTGAAACATAGGCATTCTGGAACAAGATGGCCTCTTCCATGTGGTGCTAGGCCTTATGAGGGGGATGCTGCACTCTGATTGGTAGAGGGAAGTGGGGGAAGTTTTTATAAGGGTTCCGTGAACCTTTTTTGAGCAGGTCATCCTGCTCCAGAGCCTGACCAATTTGGTCAAATCTGTTTCTTAGGGAGGTCCCTTCAGCTGAAACCAATCCTGATTGGTAGAGAGCAATGGGAAGACTCCTTAGAAGGGTCACATGTCAACCCTTCTTTCCGGTCATGTGTCTGTTTTGACACCAGAAGTAATACCCTATGGAGTGGGTCTTAGTGTGACAGGTGGCTGGGACCTGACAAGTCAGGGGGCAGGAACCAACATTTGATTGACAATAGGCCCCTTATACTACTTATATGCATATTATAATTTGGCTAGATTCATATTCTAGGTCAGGGGTCTTCAAACTTTTCCCTACGCAGTCCCCTTCCATGGAGGGAAAAGTCTGGCAGCCCATGGTGGGTATGTCCGCCGAAATGCCGCCACAGAAAGAGGAAGCTTCTGCTTTCCGCGGCAGCATTTTGGCGGGACTACAATAGCCCGCCAGGGAGTTCGGCAGTCTCCCAGGTGGGCTCGGTGGCAGCGGCACCTCGCGCAACCCCTGGGTTGGGCTCGAGCATCCCCGGGGTTGCGTGCACCCCAGTTTGAAGACCACTGTTCTAGATAACAACTAGGGCCCTCCAAATTTACAGCCATGAAAAATAGGCCCTAAAATAGGCCCTAAAATCTGGTCTGTCCCTGTGAAATCTGTATAATATAGGATAAAATCACATAAAAGACAAGATTTCACAGGGGGAGACCAATATTTCTCAAATGGGAGATCCTGACCCAAAAGAGAGTTGAAGGGAGATGGCAAGGTTCTTTTGAGGGAGGATTTGTAGTATTGCCACCCTTACTTTTGTGCTGCCTTCAGAGTTGAGCAGCCACAGAGCAGTGGCTGCTGGCCAGGCATCCAGCTCTGAAGGCAGCACCCCACTACCAGCAGCACAGAAGAAAGGGCGGCAATACCATACCATGTCACCCTCACTTCTGTACTGCTGCCTTCAGAGCTGTGCAACTGGAGAGTGGCAGCTGCTGACTGAGAACCCAGATCAGCAGGCAGCAGTGCAGAAGTGAGGATGGCAATACCATATCATGCCATCCTTACTTCTGTGCTGCTGCTGGTGGTGGCTCTGTTTTCAGAGCAGGGCTTCCGGCCAGCAGCCACTGCTCTCCAGCTGCCCAGCTCTGAAGACAGCACCATCACCACAACCACCCCTTAAAATAAGCTTGCGACCCCTCCCCACAATGCCTTTTTGGGTTAGAATCCATACAAAATTACAACATCTGTGAAATTTCAGATTTAAATAGCTGAAAACGTGACATTTATTATTTTTTGAATCCTATGACCATGAAATTGATTAAAATGGACCATGATTTGATAGGACTCTAACAATAACACCAGTTTGAACTTTCCCTTCCAGATGTTTGTCTACTAAAGTATTTTGAACATATCTTAAAATCCTCAGACACTTCCTGCAGCAGGAATCAGGCCTTCTTACCACATGTTGACTGGTTCTTTCCCCACCATTCAGAACTCAGGTTCTCATACAGACTCTTGAGCTAAAGAAGTATGTCATGTATTTGCTGCTTCAATGAGTGATCAGTCCACCAACACAGGGTGCAACGTCCATATTCAGGTGTTTGCCTTAAACATATTGTTACAAAGTTCTTCATTATATATTATATAAACACTTTTTCTGCCTAGCACCAAGATTAATTTGCTAACTCAGTTGTTCACCTGTTTGAGCTGCTGACTCATTTATTTACCTGATCAGTTGCTGGCTCAGCTTTTTACCTGCTGTTCTCTTTTCTTGCCAGACAAGCAAGCATCTTTTCACATGTCCCTACAGCTAAAATATGCATTTGACATATTACATCTTACACCACCACTGCATTAGCTTTAAGCAATTCTCACCAGCATAGCATCCTGCACTGAGTCACTTTGCAGCATTTCAGCAGTAGTGCAGAGAAGAAATGCAAGTGTTGCCACGGCAGTTGTGCAATTGGTCCTCCCAGTGCAATCCCATAGTGCTCCTGACTGCCATTCAGTGATGGCTCGGGAAGCTCAGAGCACTGGAACTTACACCTATCACACCATTTGCCTCAGAGCAAACATCCAAGAGAAGATAAAGTTTTCCTCATTTATCCCCTGGTCTCTACTCCCAGATAGAACAAACCTTTGAACAATAACGGGCAAGATCATTTGATATACAATTTTTCAAAAATGAAAATATGAAAAAAAAGAATCGTTCAATTAGTGCTCACCTGAAAATCACAACAGACAAAACTAATTCATTACTCATCAGCCAACATGCATGGATACAAAAACAGGCCAAGGCATGTACTTTATTGTGGGATGCCACAGGAGACCTGTCCTCTGGTGTTCATGCCTTGTCATAGTGGGATAGCTTATGTGCTCTAATGATCCCCATCCTGTGTCAGTGGGGGCTTTTTGCTCCTGGTACGTTCAGTCATGCCAGATTGGTCTATGTGAGAGGGTCCAGACAAAACAGACACTCTGGTCCTTCAGGTTGGGAGTTAGCCACAGGGCTAACAACCTTGTTCTGTAAAAAAAACCAAAATGTGTTATGGAAACAGCGATGGAGAAATCAACCATTATTGAGTGTGATGGCCTTCAGGAGTCAATGGCCCATATGACTGCCTGTGGGGAAAACCAAAAAGAAGCCCCTGGCATGAAGACTGAAGTGCTCAACACCAAGACAAAAAATAAACCTGGAACTAATGGACAATATACAAAGCAGGAAAGCTAGCTCAGGTCACAGCAGAGACGAGATGCTACAGCTTACACATCCGAGGTGTTAGTGAGAGCAGATGAACAGGATCAGGAAGATTAACAACCACTTCAGGAGAAACTTTGCTGTTTTCTGGACAACAGATGGACACTTGAAGGCAAGCGAAAACAAGGCTGCTTGAAAACAACATGGTGAAGAGCTGTGGAAGCCGAGCTGAACAGCCTGAGGCACAGCTGGGGAACCATTGAAAGACTTGCCAGAAACAGATGCGAGTGGAAAAGCTTCATCACTGCCCTAGACACCAGAGGCATAATAGGATGAGGGTGGCAGGCCACAGACTATTTGAAGCCTTAATAGCATCTCCAACACTTCAGAGTTCGTATTCATTGATTCTAAGACCAAAAGGGACCGCTAAGATCGTCTAGTCTGACCTCCTATATAACACAGGTCATAGAATTTCGCCAAAATGACAGAATAAGGAGTAAAGGCCTCAAGTTGCAGTGGGGGAGGTGTAGGCTGGATATTAAGAAAAACTTCTTCACTAGGAGGGTAGTGAAGCACTGGAATGGATTACTCAGGGAGGTGGTAGAATCTCCTTCCTTAGACGTTTTTAAGGTCAGACTTGACAAAGCCCTGGCTGGGATGATTTAGTTGGGGTTGGTCCTGCTTTGAGTAGGGGATTGGACTAGATGACCTCCTGAGGTCCCTTCCAACCCTGATACTCTATGATTCTATGAAAATAATTCCTAGAACATTTAATTTTTTTAAAAGCATCCAATCATGTCAGTGATGGAGAACACACCACATCCCTTGGTAAATTGCTTAATTATTCTCACTGTTAAAATTTTACACCTTATTTCCCATCTGAATTTGTCTGGCTTCAACTTTCAGACACTGGATCATGTTATATATTTCTCTGCTAGCTTGAAGGGTCCATTATTAAATATTTGTTCCCCTGGTAGGTAATTATAGACTGTAATGAGTAAGATAAAACAGAAGAGTCATTAATTAAAAGATACATATTATGGCTTCCACTGCTCTTCATTATCCCCAGATAAATCAATATTCCAGTAGCCATTTGTCCCCTTACCAGAATAGTACATTCCCGCCATCCCCAGACTTCAATTGCAATAGGCAGGAAAAGGGATATGAGGAAACCCACTGGACCACATGGAGGGATTGGGGGAATACTATACTTGTAAGCCAAACAACTCTTATCTCTAGGTCCTAGAAGGAAACACAAGAAAAGAGACCATAGGGCAACTACAAAACACAACAGTAAACAAAAACTAAACATAACATTACTGGATAAAGAATGAAAATCATTAAATCAAGGTAACTCTATGAGGACTGACAAAGAGTCCTGTGGCACCTTAAAGACTAACTGAAATTTTTTCAGAGCATGAGCTTTCGTGGGCTAATACCCACTTCGTCGGATGCATGCCCGACGAAGTGGGTATTAGCCCATGAAAGCTCATGCTCTGAAAAAATTTCAGTTAGTCTTTAAGGTGCCACAGGACTCTTTGTCACTTCTGCAATTCCAGACTAACACGGCTACCCCTCTGATTCTATGAGGACTGCAATCAGAGTTGACTGTTCACTTCAATAAACCTTATGAGTCTTCAGTCTGGCAAAAGCTCAAGGGAGGCCTAATAGCCATGGTCCCTCACAATCCATGCATGCCTCCTTGTCTTCTTGTGCAGAACAGGAGAATTCAAAGCATTTACTGGAACAAATCTGTCTACCCTAGACATTATGCTCTAGGTAGCTTTATTAGGAGTTATGGGATGAGGTGCTACAGGGGGAGGGATAGTCAGTGGTTTGAGCACTGGCCTTTTAAACCCAGGGTTGTGAGCTCAGCCCTTGAGGGGGGCATTTAGGGATCTGAGGCAGAAATCTGTGGGTAAGATTGTGGCCTGCATTGTGCAGCAGGTCAGACTAGATGGTCATAATGGTCCTTTCTGACCTTAAAGACTATGAGTATAGGGAATAGTTTTTTTTCTTCTGAATACAGTGTGCTGTATACAACCACAATGAAAAGCCCATTGAGGGCACAATTCATCACAACAGTTCACTTACACAGAGGCAAGTTGCTAATATGCAATCCTCTAGTGTGTACAAGGTAGAAGTATGCCTCATAACCAGGCCTATCCCTGGGGGAGACTGTGGGGCCAAGACATAGGCCCCAAGTTTCTAATCTGCTGGGCTGTACTCCCCCCAGTGCTGCCCAGGCTCCACCTCCACTCCTTCTCCAAGGCCCACCCCTCTTCTTCCCATACCACCTCTTCCCTGCCCAGTTCTGCCCCTGCACCCCAAGTGTGCTGCACCCTTGCTTCCCTCCTCTCTCCATCACCTCCCTGACACTGCAAAACATCTGATTTACAGCAGCCTGGAGGCACTGAGAGGGAGGACAAGGCACTGGTTGGGAGGGCCTGCTGGTGGGCAGGAGGCACTGTGGGAGAGTAGGTTCTGGATGGGGAGGGACTCCTCTTCACCCCCCCCCCCCCCACCCACCCCCTCACAATAAAGCACGGGAGCCCTGATTCACCATACCCAAGGGACGGCTCTGCTCATGACACATGAATACAGAAATTAAGGTCATGTTTTTCTCTCATCTTGTCTCCTAAAAATACTTAACATGGAGTAAGAGATGCCTCTGCTTTAGGCTGATACTTTTGTGCCAACCTTCATCCCCCTCTGTGCTAAAATAATGAGCCTGAACTATTCTCTATTCCCTTTGCTTACATGAGTCCAGGAACTTCTGACAGAAAGCCCACTTACACACAGCGGGGCTTTTGTTAGACAAGGGGATGGGCCAGATCAGTGGGCCAGAACTGGGCTGGTAAACTTAAAGGAATTCAACAACAGTGGAACAGTGAAACAGCACGGTCCCTTCCCCCACCTCCAAATTGCTTGTATCAATCACTCCATTCCGGGTGCTTTCCACTAAAAGATGCCATATGGGCTGTGGTACCTTTCTTGGAGGTGGCATATCTGACTCTCCCACCAGTGGTACTACTTCTCCCCATCACTCATTTTCTTCCCTTCAAACATCTAACAACTTAAAAAAAATGCTACAATTAAAGCAATTGATCTTTTGCCCTGTGATCTGGACCACAGATTTTCATTGGTCTCCCTGGCAGAATAATCCAGCAATCCCATTTTTATCATCAATTTGTGCCAATCCCTCCCTCCCCCGGCCTGTGCTGGACATAGAAGCTGGTAGAAATGCTAAGGTAGTGGGCCTACAGCTTTTCCTCTCCAGGACAGGCATTTGCCTCCTTTGCTTATGTGGGTCTGGAAACTCCTTACACAAAACTGACTTAAACATACGGGTGTTTTGTAGCCATTTATATTGATGAATAATAAGCAAGGGGATGGGGAAAGAGACCAATGGGCCAGAATGGGGCTAGGAAACTTAAGGCAATTCAACTACAACAGTGAAACATGTAAGGGATTGTGCTATGGCTTCTCCCTCCAGAGGTGCTCCACACCTTTAGTTCCCCAACTCCAGGCCTCCAGTCTCACTAGTGGTGTATACAGAGCTGAGGTGCCTCAGCCTGATGATGTAGCTGCTTTTCTGCTGATTGCTACCTCTGGACCTTCAGCATGGTACTTACACTTGCCCTTACAGCACATGTGGGTCTGAGTCCAAAGTGTTCACAAGTCCCAGTTTTGTAGTGTCCAGTCCTTCCCAGGCTCATAAACACTGTACCCATGGCAACATAGTCCTCCTTCCTTCCACCAAAGCCCATCATGCACAAGCTTTTGGAACTCTCCTTCCAACTCCTCCCAAATGTCCTGGAATTCTTCAGCTTCTTGCTGCTCTAGGCCATTGATCCTCCAGATCTTCACTGCTCACATTTAGGTGCCATCTGTTAGTTTATTACACTATTGAAGTCTTTAGCTAACATTGTTCAATTAAAAATATAAAAGTAATATTTTAACCGAAAATTGTCAACCAACTATTTTGGACAAAAAAAATGCACAGATAGGGTCTCCTTTCCATTTAGAAAATTCAACTTTTCATCTAAAAACCAAATTTTTTTTTGAAATTGAAATTTGAAATTTGAAATTTAACTGAAAACCAGTTAAAAAAACTGAAAACATTCTTTTAAACAAATAAAGACAAAATTTTCCCAAGGAAAGAAAAAATGTTTTTGGACCAGCTATATATAAAATTATATGTGTGTGCAGCTACAAGCAAAATCCTTTCAGGTGGCCAAAAAAGCCCAACCAAACAACAAGGTAGAGGTAGAATTACAAAAGCTCCTAGGCTACCCTCATGAGTAAATGTCACCTCAAAGCAGACTTTGATTTTCATTAATTTGCATGCAAGATTCAAATCTTTAAGCTACAGAACAATTACTGGGAGAAGTCTCTAGGTACTGTAGCAAAAGTTTTTATTTTTTCATTTTTACAATCATGAAGCATGCTTTTAGTTTTATAGTAGAAAGCCCCCAAAAGAGTTTGAGAGGACAGCTTCATACACCAAATATAAAATGCTTCGTTCCTGTGTACACAGTTTATTTTATTCTCTCTAATGGGTAGTTCTACATTATTACTTTCTCCCATCTGTATTTGATTTGCATGTCAGACACAGTTGCTGTTGGCTGTCTAAATTGCCTATTAATTCAAGGAAAGGAGGGATGCAGCAAGAGCCCATTTCAATAATAATAAAAGATACCATCAGGACATGGAACAAGATATTAAAAGAGTCAGAACATCTGGTCACCTTATCACTTGTGTCAAGTCAATCTTACTTCGAGTGCATTGGTTACAAATTATGGAAAAGCACATAAAAGAAAAGTTTGCAAAAAATTGTGGCTGAGTTGGGTGTTGAACTTGATGTTAAACATTTTTGTGTGTTTTCAGATTTTAAAGTAAATTTTGTGAAATGTAACATTCAAGATTTGTTGCACTAACTTCAATATAGAAATAATGCACAAAGACAATTTACACACAAAACTTTGCCAATGCATTTAAATCTGAACTGATAAAAAATGATAAAACAAAGGTTCTAACCTTATTTGTTGTGTTGGTGATACTACAACCCCTCCGGAGAGATATTGTACCAGAGTTCTTATTTGCCCATTGGCAGGTATTTGCTCACTTATCACATGCAGACCAGTACAGATTCAGAACAGACCAGCAAATCCAACCTGCATATAACTCCATGTACTTCAACTCATGGTGAATTCATTATTCATAGCCTATTGTTTTAGTGAACATTAGTCTCTAAGAGGACAGAAGTCTGACAATTCTCTCCTCTTAGAGACTGTCACTTAGTGCTCAGTTTTGACAGGTTATCAACTGATACTTGAACTGACAGTCCCTGGAATTTAATATCAAGCAACTGGGGGAAAAACATTCTCAGTGAAGGCTTTTGATTCTGGAAACTGATTCTAACATATACGTCTCTTGACCTTCCAGGCACCTTGCAAGGCCCTTAGGCTTTCTCCAAGGACTCCTTAGGGAGTCTAATTTTTTGCTTTGTCTGATTGGGTGAGGTTTTTTTTATAATGTTACTGTAATATTGATACCCCAGGATGGGTTGTTAGCAGCAGGGGTCAAACATGGAACTTCTGAATTGTAAGACATGAACTTCAGATGCTGAGCTAAACCAGCCAACTCACTTAAAGACTAATAAGCCTGATATAGCAATAGCTAAGTAACCTAACCACCACAAGAGGAGGATAGATCACCACATGGAATGGGCATAGCTTACATTATTTTTTTTCTGTCAGCATGTTAATTGGACTGATTAACATGCTGACAGATGTGTCACATCACATCTGTCAGCATGTTAATCTGACACGTGACCGATTAATATGCTGACAGAAAAACACTACAGACACCTGATGTGTCTGATGTGACACATCAGAGTCACATCAGATGTGACCCTGATGTGTCACATCAGCCACACCATCAGAGGCTCATTCACCTGCACATCGACCAATGTGATATATGCCATCATGTGCCAGCAATGCCTCTCTGCTATGTACATTGGCCAAACCGGCCAGTCTCTACGCAAAAGAATAAATGGACACAAATCTGACATCAGGAATCATAACATTCAAAAACCAGTAGGAGACCACTTCAACCTTCCTGGCCATTCCATTAAAGACTTGATGGTGTCAATTTTGAAACAGAAAATTTTCCAAAACAGACTCCAATGAGAAACTGAGAAACTGGAATTAATTTTCAAATTGGACACAATAAACCAAGGACTAAATAGGACTTGCGAATAGTTCTCTCATTACACTAGTTGATTGCATTTCCCTAGTTAATTTACCTTCAATAGTTGTTATCTCCTGTCAGACACAGAAATCCATTTCAAAAGGTATTTTTTTCTTCTGCTGATAGTGGCCCATCCAAATTAAACAGCTTCTTAAAATTGGTATGCTAATGTACAATTTTTTTTTGCTTTCTTTGTATATAAATACATCTTACTTCTGTTCCATTCTATGCATCCGATGAAGTGGGCTATAGACCATGAAAGCTTATGCTGAAATAAACTGGTTAGTCTCTAAGGTGCTACAAAGTCTTCCTCGTCTTATTTGCTATTATATTAATTGCTGTATTAATAGTTTTATTTTTCCACAGCAATCTTTTAATTTTTTCTCCTCTAGATTATGTTTTACTACTGATATTACTGTTTTAGAGGGCCGCGATACATTCACTGTAGTGCTAGTACTTGGAAAGCGGAGTACCACGCTGAAATTGCCACATGTCTCAAAAGACAGACAGAACTCTCAGATAAATACAGTTGTTCTCACAACTTCCTGTGTCCATTTTGAACTTTTGTTTTCCTCTCATATTTGTCCCTCACTGAATCTTATCACTTCTTCCTATTTAATGAAACCTAAATCCATGTTTTCCCCCTATATGCACTGCCAAAATCCTTGTCCATCTCTCACAGCTCATAAGCCTTTTCCTTGAGTGTCTTCATTGGCTAAAAGTCTAATTTCATGTTCTCCGCTCTCTATCCCCACCCAGTCTTCTCACCTTTTTACTCCTTTTATCTTTCTCCCATGCTCAGCTTTGTGCCTTCTGTCATGTTACTTCCTATGCTTCAAACAGCCTCTGGTTTTCTCTGCCTGGAATCCTTCATACCTTCTCTTTGCAAAATTATCCCGATACTCTCCCTTTCCTGAACTATTGTTGCTGTCTTCTCTAGCTGATATTTAAAACTCCTATGGGCAGAAAACAAGTCTTCCAATGTCCTTTGTAAATGTGATACCATGTATCCAATTATAAACAATAAAAATAAGTGTTGGGGGGGGGTGTTTGGAGGCTATATTCCAGATATCAATCTCTGGAACACAGTGAAGAATGTCCACTATTGACTTTTTTTTTTTTTTTGGCTCTGTCCTTGAACACTAAGATACCATTTTCCAGGGCTGGAATCTGATAAAGTTATCACTTTAATCTCAAAAGGGAGGGAGATTTTTTCCTTTTTAATTATCACAAAATAGACGTCAGATAAAACAGTGGAAAGTTTGTTCTTTCAGACTGTAAAGTGAAGATGAACAGAGAGGGATCACAAAGGCATTTGTGCCCCTATATACAGATACACTAAATACAGAGAAGGGGGTGAAGGATAAAAAGACAGTAATTACTCTTTTTGTTCCTTCTCTTAGGTGTCTACTTACAGAGGCCAGGACGCACAGAAATAAAAAGATGAACATGAAGTAATGCTATATGAAAAAAAAATTCACCTGATGGATACAATAGAAATTGATACAATGTAGAACTTAGATGTTCTATAACAATAGATGGATACAATGTAGAAAGATGATTCACACAACTTCAGCTTCAATGGTGAAATTAATGCTGTGATTAGAAGGGACAGGAGAAGTAAGGGAAGAGTGGGAGGAGGAGTGTGTGTTAATAACAAAGGAACACACAGCAAAGTACCAACAGGAAAAAAATTATCCTTGCTCAGACAAAGCAAGAAAACGGATCTCCAATCACTTTGTTAACTGTTAGACCAGCGGAGTACAATAAAGCTCTTATTAAATAGATAAGAAAAGTAGTAAAAATATGAGACTTGGCCTTCATACAGAAGGTTATTTTTAACCATTAGTTACCTAGTAAGGGAAGTATACAGTAATCAATAGGTTTGTGAGGTCCCTTTTTATCATTCTGGATAAGACTGGATTTCAAGAGGAGACACAATCTTTCATCTTTGGACCACGCCTCATATCCACTGAGACATTGGTTTGCTGCATTAGTGCATTTTAGCCCAAATTAACTAAACATGGCTTCTGACTCTTTAGCACTGCCGGGATGCTGCAGTAACCTCTCAGATCAAACCACTTTCCCTCTCTACCAACAAAAGCAAACCTTTCCCTCAAATCTTTTTGAATCATTCAGTCAGTGATAGTTTAGGTTTTTGATAGTTCAACACTATTTTTGAGCTTGCAACTCTGCATCCCTGCCACGTTGCATCTCCTCTCAGATATTCAGGATTCTTCCTTGGGTTTGTCAGTCTGCATCCCTTTCAAAACACCTTCCAGGGAAAGACAACTCTATCCGTGCTCTTTTGACCAAAACCTCCAAGTAAGGATAAGGCCTCAGACTACCTCTTCCCTTTGCTACCTCTCCTCTGGGTTGGAGGTGGGAAGGAAGGTTGCTCTTTTGGGGGTCAGTCTGCAAGAAATTATCCAAGTAGCAGTCTCAAACCATAATAATCTCTTTAAAAGATGATTTATAAAGAAAGAGTCAAGTTACATTGAGTCAAGGTTTAGACAGCATCTTTAGTTTTCAGCTTTCCAACCTATATAAGGCACTTTCTGTTTAATTATAGTAGAGTAGAAGGAAAACACATTACCTTTTTAGAAAATAATGTTCAGTTTCTGGCCCTCTTCGTCAGATAGTACCATACATACACTCTTATTTCTGTGTCCTAGGAATCTATCAATTTTCCCAGTGTCTCAGGACCAGTTTTTCAAACCTCAGATCCACATTCAGTCCCTTGATAGTTAAGGGGCTTTTCCGAGTTCACCATTATATCTAGCATCTCCTATCAAAGGTGTTTATCCAGTTGTTTTGATTTATTAATATTCCAGATACTTCCCTCCCCACCACTCTTCCAACATGGGATTCTTGCAAATCCATTGAGATGGGTATACACACCAAATTGTCTGTCTCCCATAATCCCAGTATAGTCCTTTTATGGTAGATACACATAATAAGAGTCTGTTAAGTATTCACATTCTTTTAGCCTCCAGCTCTGTCTTCACTGCAGACTTTTACCTCAGTGCTGCCCCTAGTCCCCCTGCTGTGCACACACACAAAAGTCTCTGGGATTGGTGGCGCTTTTATCCTAGACTAGCAGTCTCCATTTGGGCATGGTTTATAGCCCAGATTCCACTTTAATCCAGGCTGGAAATCTGCCCACTTTGCAGCGAGGATTCAGGCTAATGAACTGGAATACTGATAGTCTTCCAATGCCTTGCCACAATTCCTCCAGGGCTGTGTTTTCTTTTCTTTACATACTCTCTTCTGCCCTGGTGTTTAAACTCCATAGTTATTACAAAAACTCAGAAAATTAAGAATCAGAGGGGTAGCCGTGTTAGTCTGGAATTGCAGAAGTGACAAAGAGTCCTGTGGCACCTTAAAGACTAACTAAAATTTTTTTAGAGCATGAGCTTTCGTGGGCTAATACCCACTTCGTCGGATG
>ML677334.1:255524-267067 GCA_007922305.1 Dermatemys mawii
TGGGATGCATCCGACGAAGTGGGTATTAGCCCACGAAAGCTCATGCTCTAAAAAAATTTTAGTTAGTCTTTAAGGTGCCACAGGACTCTTTGTCACTTCAGAAAATTAAATCCCTCAAGACCATGTATTAGAAGACTAAAGATCATAATGCCCAGTCCAGCAACTCATCAAGAACATGCTCATTCTGTGAAAAACTGGACTGGGTGCTTGTCACTGTTCCTGCTGGACCTGTTTTTTACACTAGATGGTGTTCACACTGAACTGGGAACAGAGGAGACGCTGGAATCAGAATGTTCACAAAGGATGATTGATAGGTGCTTTAGGGCATAGTCAGGAGGACCTTGGGCCAAAAATCGTAGGACTTCTTTGAGAAGGGGTAGGGGGAAATTGACTTGGGAGGATTCAGCAAAGAAATCAGCATCACAGCAAGCCCAGTAAGAGGCAGTCAAACATGTTTATAATGGGGATAAGAGGGATAGCTTTGCCTGCTTATAGTCAGTCTCATTATTGTAATAGATGATGTTGCTTGCTGCAGGGCTGTAGCTGAGGGTGGAAGAACCTCTATTTTGCATACTCCCTCTTCTGCCTCTCCACAGCCATCGGTGATCAGAGATGGATTCTAAGCACAGAGGAAAATATATACATGATAGTGACAGTAACAGGCTGTCACAGGGCCCTCCTCACTTCTGCCCCTGCTGCACCCACAAACCAGCCAGAGACCTCTGCACTGATACAATTACCCATGCTCTTTATTTACGATATAGCTTTCCACTGCTCCAGCCAGCCAGCCAGCCCACCCGCCCGCCTGCCCATTTGTTCACCCGCCCGTCCATCCATCCGTCCGTCCCCAATTCTCTAACAACCTCCCTTTCCTTTTGGTTGCTTTCCTGGCAGCCTTCATGTAGCCCAGCTGATAAGGCTGGCAGCTGTTCTGCATTTCCCAATCAGGCCTGGGCTTACTCAGCCAGCTCCAATCCCCCTTTTTTGACTGGAGCTGCTGTGACAGAGCCCTGACTCAGATTTCCTTAGCCAGCACCCTGTCACAGTGATGCACAAGCACTACCATGCTTAAGGTTGGAACACAATATCTGTTTAAGGTTGACCCTTTTAAATTCTAAATTTGATATGTTCAGTCAAATTTGTTTGAAATTTTATGTACCCCTGGAAGATACACTAAAGAGTTAATGGCCCAAATTTGGAGTAATTTGAGCCAGAGGCTCTGTAGACATAATCCCTGAAAAAAATAGTTATTTTAAAAAAAGTCTATTAGAGTAGGGGCTGCACAGAGCTAGAGCTCAAACTCTTGATATGGCACAGGTCAAAATGGTCTCAATCTGCTTAGTTGTACTCAAAGTTTTGCATGTCAAACACAAAATCTTTAGGGGACCCAAACTGGGAACAATATTTAAGAAAATGTACATTTTTACACTGCACATGCGCCAGTGCAGAAAAACAGGTAGAGGGATTCCATTTCTGCCAATTTATAGGTTTTAAAGCTCATCTCCTTTAAGTGCTCTAAAATTTGAACCATTACTCCGATTGCTTTGAAATTTTGAGTGCTTCCTGGGGTATAGGTTCACACTAGTGTTCAAAATTTGGGGTCATTTGCCCAACAGGTTCATAAGTTACAGGCCCTCTCAAAAAACAGTTTCCATCTGCTGCTTTGTACTATTAAACTGATGACTGAATGAATCACAGGTTTCTTGAGTAAGTCAAATCAATTAATGTAGTTAATTAACATAAATTAATCACAAGCCTACACCTAAGATAAGGTGAGGCAGCTGCCCAATGTACTCTGGGGTGGTGCTTTGCTCATGGTCATATGCTTGCAAATCACTCTTGTGGCATTTTCCCAAACTAATGCTGCGTTCCTTTCCCTTTTTTATTAAAAGTTTTCCTTGCTATACACTGACTTAGTGCTTGAGAGAAGGGAAGTACTGCCTTTTAGAGAGACCAAGGGGTGGGGTTTATTTTCCCAGATTACTGGGTGGGGACTCAAGCCAGTTCTGTGTTGTATTGTTAGGAAGAACCCCTCGATGTTGAACCCAGCCCTTGTTGCTACCGACTCTACCTGTTAGAAAGATTACACTATCAAGAATATTTAATGGCAAGATTAATATATAGTTTATATGGATGTCAATTCAGAGTAACTTAACTGATATTCATATTGTCATTCCTTATTTACACAAGTGTAAATGAGATAAGAGTCTGCCCCTGCTTATCTGAAGATGCAAGATGCTACCTAAGTTCCTATAGAAGTATTGCAGTAAACTGGTTTCAGGATCTGGATATTGTGCATATTCTAATAAAACTAATGATGGATGTATGGTCTGTACAGAATACCCAATTAGCATCCCTGGAACAGGGAAAAGCTATAGTCAAACATAGTTTCTGTCACAAATTATCTTTAAAGGGCTTTCCACAGAAATTTCCATTAATTATATAGCTCAAAGACACCAGTGTTGTGTTGTTAACAGCAGAGAGAAGGATAGAAACAATAGTGTGATCCCCATTTTACTTTGATAATCTACTTACATCTTTTTAATTCCTGGATTATAAACACCAATGAGAAGCTACCGATTAGAGGTTAAGAATGAATGAATCCATTTTGATAAATTACTTCTCACCTCTAGTCAAAATCCATTTTAAGAACTAAACTCAAACTTGCCTGGCTTAAAGTTAGAAATTGTTCAGGTAGAATGGGAAGAGATTTGAGTTGTAGTTTGTTTTTCACTTTTGCACACCATTTAAATGTCAAGTTTCAGTAAGATTTAGAAGTTCACACATATTACAAGAAATACATTCTCAAAATATTTCTGGCCAGAAGCTGAAGTGTACAAAATCTTATCAGAAACACCTTTTTGAGAGATTAACCCAGTTTTGTAGATTATAAATGTCTGAGTAGTTCAGATAAATATCCACATTTTTTGAATGCTTATATGCACAAAATGCAGATTGAGACTATTCTTTTCTCCCATTTCTGCTACTGGCCATACGAAATAGGAGTCTGCAAACATTAGGGTATTCAGAGGGTGTCTGAGTGAATATTTAGAAGTTTAGATTTCTAGTAATTTAAAGCTGAAACATGAGTCTGAAGCAAGTAAGGAAATGACTTTTGTATCATTTTCAATAAATTTTTAGATTTCTTTTTGATTGACTTTTGCATGATGCATCTTAGCAGTTTTGATAATTTTTTCAGGTTTAGAATCTAAAGGGTCTGATTATACTTAATGGGTCTTTAAGCACCTATTCAGCTGTTTCTCTTCAGATAAATGTAACCCTATTGGAAGAACATCTGTAGTGTTTTGTTTTCAGAAAGTGATTAATTACAGTAGGGTATATGCTCTCTGCTGCTAACTTTGCTATATATACACATCTTTATTGCTATATATACATCCATATGGAGCTTTTCATTACGTGTTATCCCAAACTTTGCACTATGGAGCTATAGAGATGTGTATATCTATATATAGAGCTCTATAGATATATAGATTAGGACTGTTATAGAAGTCATTGACAGGTATAGTGTAGAACAATAACAGTGAGTTTTTCACAGTGTTCAGTGCTGGCTTAACCCATCTCTGATTGATTAATGTCAGTAGTAGCACTCCAGTTGGATTCAAGAAAGGCAGATTTAAGGCAATGCTGAATACCTTTCAAAATCCCACCCTTAATGTGTCTCCCTGTTCAGCCTCTTTGCTTGTCTTGTTCAATAAACCTGTGGTTTCACCTTGACTTTTTTCAGTTTAACTTCTAACAACAGATTTGAATCTTTGGGTAGGGAAGTAAATTTTCAACAGAACTCCATCTCCCTTTTCAACTTCCTTTTGCTTGTTTCAAGAGCCCAAAGTACGTCATCAGCTCCAACTCTCCCTTGTCTTTCCATATCTCCCATGTTTGTAAATCAGATTATTACCATATCTGCTACATTTCCTTGTATATGAAAGTGCTTCTACTCTGCCTCTGCTGAAATCCCTGTTCATTCCTTCATACCATATCTTCTTTCCTTGACTGTAGAAATTCTCTCTTCATGACCTCCATTAGTGGTAATGAATTGCACTCCTCATTTGTAAAATACTTCCTCACAACTGGTGTCAGCCTGCTCAAAAGCAGCCACCAGCCAATACACTTCAACGCTCCACCCCCGTGGAAACTTTTCTCCCTTAGCTTCACAGATGTTATGCAGAGCACAGCAGGATGCTATCATCATGGGAATATTTTCCTCATTGAGATCTAACTTGTCAAAAAGGCAGTACCAGTGACCCTTTAATCTGCCAAAGGCACATTTAATAATCATTCTGCACCTGCTGAGCCTGTTGTTGAAGTGCTCCTTGTTATAGTCAAGGTTTCTAGTCTAAGGTTTCATGAGCTATGGAAGCAAGGGGTAGGCTAGGTCTCCCAGGATGGCAATTGGCCAGTTGGAATCGTCTGGTCTGGAAAGAAAGCTTTCTGTACAGGCCAGGGTTGCAGAAGATGTGTGTAACAACCCAGTGTTGATGTTGGTGAAATGACCCCGGTGATCCACCAGCACTTGCGATACCATAGAAAAGTAGCTTTTTCAGTTGATGTCCTATGTTGCAAGGTGGTCCTGGGCCAAAATGGGGATATGTGTGCCATCTATTGCCCCACTGTAGCTAGGGAATCCCATTGTCGCAAAGCCATCATCTATTTCCCCACACATTGCACCGAGTCACAGTCCTTTTCAGCAGAAGTCAATTAATGGCCCTGCACACTTGCATCACTGAAAAACTCCATAGTGGACTTCCCACCTCCAAACTGATTTGCGACTAATTGGTAGCAGTCTGGGATTGCCAGCTTCCACACAGTGATTGTCACTTGCTTCTCCACTGTGAAAGCCGTTCTCATTTTGCTGTACTTGCATCAGAGGGCAGAGACGAACTCCACACACAGTTCCAGGAAAGTGACTTTGCACATCCAAAAGTTCTGCAGCCACTGCTCATCATCCCAGACCTGCACCATGATGCAATCCCACCACTCAGTGCTTGTTTCCTGAGCGCAGTACCAGCGGTCCACCAGATGCAGCTAGTCTGTGAATGCCAACAGCTATCTTGAGTTGTGTCTTTGCATGTTGTCATTATCATATTCGCAGCTCATGAAATACTGCAGGATCAGCTGCTTTGTGTTCATACCACTCATCACAAGACTGGAGAGCAGTGCATGATCCATGCTTTCAGACAGAGATGGCAAGTATACAGTTTACAGGAGCTGTTGAAAAATGGTCCGAAATGTAGTCAGAAGCCTATAGAACGATGGGATAGAGAAAACCACATAATGGGATGGTGAGCCCACCCCCAAAAGGCAGTGAAATACCTTCCCAGAGCAGATGGTGGTGAGTTGCACAGTGGGATAGCTACCCATGGTACACTGATCTTTCTGTTGATACAAAAGCACCAACTGTGGATGCACTCTGCCATCACAAGAAGCATGGTGGGATGTACAAAAGTGATTTAATTACAGCAGTGGATGATCATCAATATAATTTAAATTGATGTAACTTTATAGTGTAGACATAACTTTAGTGTATGGGCTTGTCTGCACTACCTGCCGGATTGATGGGCAGCAATCGATACAGTGGGGTTGATGTATTGTGTCTAGTACAGACAGGATAAATCAACGGTGATCGCTTTAGTGTTGACACCAGTACTTCATCTCAACGAGACGCGCAAAGGGAATGAAGATACTGCAGTAAGTAGATTTGAATATGCCGACTTCAGCTACGTTATTCAAATAGCTGAAGTTGCATAACTTAGATCAATCTCCCCTGCCCTTCCCCCCACCCCCTGGTAGTATAGACCAGTTCTTTGTCTATACTACAGCTTAATTTGGTATAATTTATGTTGCTCAGAGATGTGAATAAACCACCCCCTGAGAGACATAAATTAAACCATCATAAGCATTAGTATTGACACTATTATGTCAGCATGAGAGCTGGAGTAGTTAAGCTAACAGCGGAGCTCTCTCCCATTGGATTAGAGTGGCTACATACTTTGGTGCAGCTATGCCACTGTAAATTCTCTAGTGTAACCATGCCTTGACTGTAAATGAGAATGCAGCCACCTTGCTCTAATTCTCAAGATCCTTCCCTGGCTCTTTGTTCATTTGATAATCCAGTTCAAATTATCCTCTTGATTTTAAAACACCTCAGGTATTCACCCCAACGAACATGACAGTTCTTGGGCCTGAATATCTATTCCAGTGTTACATTTGTTTTATGCCAGTGTAACTCTGTTGAAGTCAGATCTCTGTTACTTCCTTCTCATCTACCACTTGCCTCTTTCTGTGGCTTCTGCACAATCTCATCACTCATCGCTCAGCCTCGTCAGCCCTTTTAATCTGAAATTACTTCCCTGGACCTCTATGATTCATTGATTCTCAAGTGAAAACATGTATATTCTTTCATTTATGGCAAGCTATTTTTGTCTCCCTCTGCTATTCTTAAAGCAGTGCTATAAGTCAACTCTGATATAAGGTTGTAAGATTGTTTCCACTACAATTGTCCACATTGCTACACACTGTTATCCTATGTTTTCACCTCTTGGACTGAATTTTTCCATGCTAGCCTTTGGCTAAAGTGGGAGGAGTTTGGTTTTTGTTTCTTTGTTTGTTTTTGGTGGCAGGGAAGTTATTGGGGTTAAATCCTTTCAGCAGTCATTAAATTATGAGAGAGTGAAAAAACTACTATTTATAAAAATCTACATTTGGGGCTATGTAAAACTGCTACTGTCTCTTTAAGGACAAGAAATGGTCAGCACCTCGCTCATACAAAGAAAAGGCAGCAAAAGATTTAATAACACTTCATTGTGTCTGTTAGCGCAGCTGCTCTGAGGAATGCACAATTTCTTGTTGACTCAGAGTAGTCAAAAGTCCGAAAGCTGGTGTTGGTGCCTGCTGTCAATAGCCTTAACTCTCATTGACCTTTATGGGAGGGTGATTTGCATACCAAAAGGAGAGCAAAAACCCTTTATGTTTTACAATAAAGAGAGTTTTTTACATATTCTAATTTTTGTTGATAGTAAACTTCTCCCCCTTTTCTAAACTTTTTCTTTTTTAATTTTCTTTCCCATTTTGTTAATTCTGAAAGTGGTTTTTAAATTCAAGAGACAAGGGCCCAATCCTGCACTCTTTTCTCTGACAAAACTCTTGTTGAGTTATCACTAAATTGAGACTGGGACTATACATCTGCAGAAGAGGGGAAAGGGGGTAAGGATCCCCCTAATGGCTTTGCATATGCTACCCAGACTTTGGGTCTGTGTTCAAAGGAGCAAATAGAAAATTTGTGAACAATACCCTTCCTGACCCCAGAGAACTGAAGGCTTGGTTTTGCTCTCCCAATTTAGTGGCCAGTCCATTTAAATCAGTACTAGGGCTACTGTATTTGTTACTGGTGGGTTCCATCATCAAATTATTACCCTCATTAGCCCACTGTCCCCTGGAGCAAGGAAGAAGCAGGGAGAGAACTGTGCATCAGAGTGTGCCTGCCTTCTGAGGTACTGCAACAAATATTGCTCAGGACTGTGCCTAAAGTCACAATCTGGCTCTAAATGGGAGGTTTTCCATGTATTAGACTGTACCTTTGTCTTTCCTAACCAAGCAATCTCAGGTCCTGACTCTGGAAGTTTCTTCAGTGCCATCACTGCATGACAGTGGCTCAGACCTCTCAATCTGCCAAGGCTCAAATGTGAGCCATATGTGGCAATAAACAAAAATAATGGACACAAAAAATGATTCATACAGAAAATTTTAAATGCTGTGGGACTTGGTTCCTTTACAATGTTCCCTCTAATTTTTTCTACCCATGTGTGGAATGAATTTTATGTGCACCAATATCGAGGTAATCTGCTGATGTGCACTACCAATAGAAACAAAAAACCTAGCTATAATGTATATTTTTTAAAAGTTACCATAAGGATAATTACTCCAGCCAGGACAGGTTAGAATTTTAGAACTCATTACTCAAAGAATTAAATTTAAGCATAAGAGAGAAATAAAAATTATGAAATGCATAGACCAGTCAAAAAAATAAAATAAGACTTTCAAAGAATACAATTACAGAAAAGTATCAAGGAGTATCAAGAATAATAATACAAGTATGTGTTGGGAGGTGAATGTGAAAGACTGTGAATGTGTGTGAGACATGGAGACAGTGTGTGTGTGAGACAGAGTGTGTGTGTATGAGAGAGACAGAGAGAAAGAGAGAGAGAAACATGCATCCCTCCTGTCTGTGGCCCCAAGGCTGGGAGAGAGGTGTCTCTCCCATCCCCGCTGCAGCTCTGGCTGGAGCTTGGGCTGGGGGAGAGAGGTCTCTCTCTCTCCTGTCCCCACTGCGGCCCTGGGGCTGGGGGAGAAGGCATATTTCCCATCTCAGCTGTAGCTCCGGCTGGAGCTGGGGCTGGGAGAGAGAAGCCTCTTGCAGCCCAGGCTGGATCTGGGGCTGGGAGAAACAGGCCTCTCTCCCCACATAGCCTTGCATGCCCCAAGCTCCCCCAAACTCCAATCACCTCACCCAACTTCGTCCACCCTCCACCTACTCCATGCTCATTTGTGGGCTTGGCTGGTGCACAGCCATTGATGGCTTCATGTGCAGCCATGCAGACATGCACCTTAGAGGGAACACAGTTCCTTTAGTGTAGATAACTCAAAAACAGACCACATGTCCATGTGTGATGCTGGCAGATCAGGTGCCAACTCATGCCAAAGCCCCTAGCTTCAAATGAACACTGACAAATGCATAACTGGATAACAGCCTGGCTCACCTGTGTGTTAGTATTATCAAAAGAACTATTAGATTTATAAAAATGTGTTTAGTATTTAAATTTTACAAAATGTTTGTAAGTTGCTGCACAGATTAGTCTTACTTATAATATCTATATCCCATCTCAGAAGGTAATATTTAAGTGTTTGCTCTTCATTTATGAACCCCTACAGTCAGAAGAGAAGCATTATCAAAGGCAAAATACTAGTTTGACACAGAAGGTGTTATCTCCTATCAAGCAAAAGAAGCCTTGTAGACACCAGAGAAACCATTGTGGAATATCAAAGGAGAAACCCACCCATGAGGAGGCGGCATGCATGAGGACTCATCCCCTCTGCTCGATCTCTGGGAAAAGGGAATTTAAATCCCTCATAGAATGAAACTGCATCTCTGTGCTGCTTGGACTTTGGGAGGTCAAGATTTCTAATCATAATGTTAAGAAAATGATTGTTAGGAAAATGTAACTTAGAATGTTGTAGTATGATTTTAAAATAGCCTTAGACTTATAATCTCACTCCCTGTATATGTACTATTGACCCCTAGTTTAACATGCATTTTAAACTTGCATTCACCCTGTGCAGGCGTCATAGTGTCTGAGTACCCCTAAGTGTTTTGAACCTCCTGCTTACCAGACAGGTAAATGAAATAGATTAATACCAACAATGGATGTAATAGCCATTAAGTGTTCCCACCTGTGTAAGTGGATTGAAAGTCCCCCTCCCTTATCAACACAGGGGTATAAAATATCCTCACACATATATTAAGATGAGCCAGTTGTTTGGGTGATAACCCCTCTGACTCCTTATTGCTTGCAATAAATGTTGTTTTTCCAGAAGTCTACTGAGTTATGCCTGTCCTTTGAGGTATACTGGATTGAACTCCAAAGGAAATAAGCAGTTTTTGCAACAATAAGCAAGGAATCCTCAGCTTCTTAGCCTGTGTTAGTCCTAAAAGATATACATAGCTTGCTTGTTATAGAAGCATCTACCACCTTTGGAAACTAAGACTGTAACTTATTTCTCTGTGTATGTATGTATGTTTACTTGTTTTAACCTTGTAAATAACTCTCATTTCTTTTTCCTTGAGAAAGGAGAGGAATGTGCAAATTAAGTGCCCAATCAAGAAACATTTAATGAACAATGGATCTTGGAAGGCTCCAATCCACATAAAAAGTCATCCTGGAGACATTCAAGATAGCATGTGGGCAATGGCTCCTGCCTGTGAAAACCGAGTCATGCATGGACATGTGACTTGCCCATGTGACTCCAAAACTCCATCTTAGAGCTGGACTTTGCATGAGGGGGGGCCTCAACCCACAAGAGAAAGTCTATTTAAGCCCATGAGAGAACCCTCCATTTTGTCTTCAGTTGGCTCAAGAGATAGCCTCTCCACCCTAAAGGATACCGTAAAGAAACTGGG
Source organism: Dermatemys mawii (assembly GCA_007922305.1). Classification (NCBI taxonomy): domain Eukaryota; kingdom Metazoa; phylum Chordata; order Testudines; family Dermatemydidae; genus Dermatemys; species Dermatemys mawii. Next base: position 265,717 of record ML677334.1, read on the forward strand.
ACAAAGGATAGTAACTACAGGGGGTGTGAGTGATTGCTGGACCCAGACTAGAAGGAGGCTAATCTGTAAGAGAGGCTTATTGGAACATCTCTGAGGGTGAGATTTTATCTGTATTCAGATTCTTACTGTATTAGGCATAGGCTTGCATGTTTTATTTTATTTTGCTTGGTAATTAACTTTGTTCTGTCTGTTATCACCTGGGACCCACATAAATCCTACTTTTTGTATTTAATAAAATAACTGTACTCATTAATTAACCCAAAGTATGTATTAATACCTTGTGGAGGGGTGGGGGTCGGGGTGGGGGTGGGGGTGGGGGTGGGGAAACAACTGTGCATATCTCTCTCAGTCCTGTAAAGGGCAAACAATTTATGAGTTTACCCTGCCTAAGCTATATACAGGTAAAAAGAACTTATGTAGGGTTTGTACCCCATTAGGAGTTAGGCATCTGAGTGTTAGAGATCAGAACACTTCTTAAACAGCTTTCAGTTAAGCCTTCAGTTTGTGGGACATGGTTCAGACCTTGTTCTGTGTTTGTAGCTGGCAAGCGTGTCTGGCACAACCAGGCAGGGTTCAAGAGTTCCAAGCTGGCAGGGAAACAGGGGCAGAAGTAGTCTTGGCACATCAGTTGACAGTCCCAATGGGATTTCTGTGATCTAACCCGTCACACTAACCCAGGGAATCATTTCTCTCAGAATGATTGCCTGTTTTTGCTAGATTTTGGCATGTGAATGGTTTCTTTAAAAGATACTGTTAAATATTATCAGTCAATATGTGACTGAAATAAATCATGTAAAACCAACCTAATAGCTTTCTTTGACAGGGTAACAAGCCTTGGGAAGGGGAAAGTGGTAGATGTGGCATATGTTGACTTTAGTAAAGCTTTTGATACTGTCTCGCATGAACTTATCATAAACAAACTAGGGAAATAGAACCTAGATGGAACTACTATAAGTTGGGTGCATAACTGGTTGGAAAACCTTTCCCAGAGAATAGTTATCAATGGTTTACAGTCAAGCTGGAAGGGCATATCAAGTGGGGTCCTTCAGAAATCAATTCTGGGTCCCATTCTATTCAATAACTTTATCAGTGATTTCAATAATGGCATAGGGAGTACATTTATAAAGTTTTCACATGATACCAGACTCAGAGAGGATGCAAGTGCTTTGGAGGATAGAATTAAAATTCAAAATGATCTGGATAAATGGTCTGAAGTAAATAGGATTAACTTCAGTAAGGAAGTGACAAAGAGTCCTGTGGCACCTTAAAGACTAACTAAAATTTTTTCAGAGCATGAGCTTTCATGGGCTAATACCCACTTCGTCGGATGCATGCAGTGGAAGTATCCAGG
>ML677334.1:272067-358888 GCA_007922305.1 Dermatemys mawii
TTTCAGTTAGTCTTTAAGGTGCCACAGGACTCTTTGTCACTTCTGCAATTCCAGCCTAACACGGCTACCCCTCTGATTCAGTAAGGAAGAATACAAAGTACTCCACTTAGGAAGGAACAATCAGTTGCACACATATAAAATGGGAAATGACTCCCTAGGAAGGATTACTGCGGAAAGGCATCTGGGGGTCATAGTGAACCACAAGCTAAATATGAGTCAACAGTGTAACACTGTTGCAAAAAAAGCGAACATCATTCTGGGATGTATTAGCAGGAGCATTGTAAGCAAGACACGACAAGTAATTCTTCCGCTCTGCTCCACGCTGATTAGGCCTCAATTGAAGTATTGTGTCCAATTCTGGGTGCCTCATTTCAGGAAAGATGTGGACAAATTGGAGAAAATCCAGAGAAGAGCAACAAAAATAATTAAATGTCTAGAAAACATGACCTATGAGAGAAGATTGAAAAAACTGGGTTGGTTTGGTCTGGAGAAGAGAAGACTGAGGGGGTCATGATAATAGTTTTCAAGTACATAAAAGAGTGTTACAAGGAAGAGGTAGAAAAATTGTTCTCCTTTACCTCTGAGGATAAGACAAGAAGCAATGGATTTAAATTGCATCAAGGATGGCTTGGGTTGGACATTAGGAAAAGCTTCCTTACTGCCAGGGTAGTTAAGCACTGGAATAAATTGCCTATGGAGGTTGTGGAATCTCCATCATTGGAGATTTTTAGAGCATGTTAGACAAACAGCTGTCACGGATGGTCTAGATAATACTTAGTCCTGCAATGAGTTCAGGGGACTGGACTAGATGACCTCTTGAGGTTCCTTCCAATTCTGTGGTTCTATGTATAAATCAATTGAAAGTAGATTTTTTGTAATATAATTAAAACTTCTGTTTCCTGAGAATAACATTGTATATTTAGTTATACAGTTATTTTTAAAGATAGTTGTTGTTTGGTAAAAATTGTCAGTGGGATTTTCAAAAATACCTAAGCAAATTAGAAGCATGAGTTCAATTCAAAGTAATGGGACTTATGCTTCTAAGTCACTTATGTGCTTTTGAAAATTGCATTTGGATTTGAAGCTATTCAATATTTGCCAGTTTTGGCCTGATCCAAAGCACAGTGAAATCAATGGGAATCTTTCCATTAATTTCAATAGGCTTTGTGTGAAGCTGATAATAGATAAAAATCTGTTAGCTAGGAGGACACTTCGTTCATGAGATAAGAAATTTTGCTTTTGGTGCTGGTGATTTTGGTTTCTATCCCAGCTATCTATCAATGAAGTGTTATAATGTGCTAAACCTAAGGAATAGAACAAATTATGACATTTTGGGGGGAATAGTATGTGACTGATATAAAACACCATACTGAAATATATACACAAAGTTGTGTGTGCAATCTTAACTTCTCTATTTCTTGACTTTTGATAACTTTAACATTTTTTTAATATCAGTTCTGTATGGAATTATATTGGGATATTTAAAGAAAACAAGAAGAAAAAGAAATTCCATGACCTGAAACTATTTGGCTAACCACCACCAGAAGGTGATTTCTCACTCAGTTTAGTACAGGGTGGGCAAAATATTTGGCCCAAGGGCCACATCAGGGTTGAAAATTAGTATGGAGGGCCAGGTCAGGGAAGGCTGTTCCACCCCAAACAGCCTGCCCCGAGCCCTATCTGCCCCCTCCCACTTCCTGCCCCCTGACTGCCCCCCTCAGAATCCCATTCAACCCCACTCCTTGCCCCCTGATTGCCCCCTCCGGAGACCCCCTATCCTAACCACCACCCCTGGAATCCCACCCCCTATCTAAGCCCTTCTGCTCCTTGTCCCCTGACTGCCCCCTCCAGAGACCCCACACACTAACTGCCCCCCAGAACCCTACCCCCTTCTCAACTCCCCCTGCTCCCTGTCGCCTGACTTCCCTGACCCCTATCCACATCCCTGCCTCCTGACAGATCCCCCCTCCGTAATCCCATACCCTATCCAACCTCCCACACTGTTCCCCGTCCACTGACCGCCCCCCCTCCCAGAACCTCCACCCCATCCAACAGCTCCCTGTCCCCTGACTGCCCCCAGGACTCTCTGCCCATTAACCAACCTTCCGTCCACACTCTCTTACCACGCTTGTGGCCCGGCTGCTGCACTGCTCTCCCGGAGGAGTGGCCAGCCCCATGTGGCGCTCTGAGGCGTCAGGAGAGCAGGGAAGGCGGGGTGGGGCTGGGAGTAGCCTCCCCTGCCAGGAGCTCAAGCATGCTGAGCTCCAAGAGAGCAGGGGAGGGCCGGCAGCAGCCTTCCCCACCAGAAGCTCAGGCACACTGAGCTGCGGGGAAGGGACGGGAACAACCTCCCCTGCAGGAGCTCAGGCGCGCTGAGTTCCGTGACAGCGGGAAGGCAGAGAAGGGGCCAAGAGCAGCCTCCGCTGCCAGAGCTCAGGCGGGCTGGTCAGAACAGTCTGGCGGGCTGGATCCGGCCTGCATGCCGTAGTTTGCCCATCCCTGGTTTAATACATCTTTAAAGTGTGCAGTGACTTGTAGCAATTTCGTATGAAGAAATAGTTTCCCCAGTTTGATCACAGAAGCTCTTGTAGAAGCAAAATTTTTGAGAGAAGTCAACATATTACAACATTATTCGTCAGATTTGCTAATTCTAGAGGTATTGATTTCCCATGTATTCATCAAGCTTTTTTTTTTTAATAAGCTTGTGGCAGAGATCAATCCATCTATGTTTAGTTGTTGTTTTTTCGTATGCTGCTGAAGTTATTTAACTTCAAGAACTCATGAGGAAGAGAAAATTTATATTACATCTCTGAACAAAACAGTGATGAGCACTGCTTCTGCGTGAATTCTGCACCACTGCAGACACACAGAATTCATATATCCCACACAATTTTTTTCCCCACAGAAAATACATTATGCCCTAGACGTGCTGCAGTTTCACCTTTCGCCTGAACACAGCTGGCTGTTCTGATGCCACAACAGCTTCTGGTGGGCAAAAGACAGCACTGCAGTACTTCTGTGGCAGAATGTATTTTCCGTGGGGGAAAAATTCTGTACGCGCACAGTGGGGCAGAATTCCCCCAGGAATAAAAGTTCACAGCACTCTGCCCATGGAGCCAGGTTAAGACAGAGCTGAGCACAAAAGGGCTGCTGGGGGGGTATCATAGATTGGGGTTCAGAAGGGCTAGTGGGGGGACAAGCAGGGGCTAGTGGGGTGATAGCATTGAGACAGAGACTGAATAGGAGTGGGGTACAGGGACACATGCAGAGGGGGCTGCAGGGACACATGGGGATGGGCTGGTGTGGCGATGCCTGACTGAACAGGAGAGGCTTAGGGTCAGACAAGGTCTGCATGAAGGAGGCTCTCCAACTCCCTAGCAATCCAACCTCTCCCCTCCAAAAAAAAACACCTGTTCCATACTTCTCTCACCAACACCCAACAACCCTCCAGGTTCACTCCAAGATCCTTCCCTCTCCCTCAGCTCCTTCATTACCCCTAACTCCCACAAGGCTTTGCACTTCTTCTGACAGGTTCAGGAAATACAGTTCTGTATTATAATTTAAATGAATGACTCAAAGTTCTGTATTAATGTGCCTAGTAAGGAATCAATTTGTCAAAAAAAAAAAAATACCAGAAGATGCTTTGAAATAAATTATCAAAACAGATGGAACTAGAATGATTATATTCTGTTATTTTGACAAATAAAATATACAGAATTTTGCAGAATTTTAAAATATTGTAAGCAGAATTTTAATTTTTTTTTGCACCGAATTTTTAATTTTTTGGTGCAGAATTTCCCAGGGAGTAATACCCACACATTGTCATACCAACCTCCTATCATAAAATCTAAAGCCCAACACTTATATTTACTTCTCCTTGATAGTACTCAAAAAAGATAGTTACATTTTTTTTTATATTGTCAGCTACGGTTGAGCATAAGGAAACCAGCATGTAATTTGCCAAATGCAATCTCATAAAATCTGCAGAATATGCACATACCACACAGATTATTAGTTAGAAACTCTATTCATCAGGAGTTTTTTTATTCTGTTGTTCAGTTTAATTTGCGTAATACGTTACACTGGGAATAATCTTTAATTTTTGTTTCATTTCTCTTTAGTATTCATGATCAACTATTTGGACGTGTTGCATAGTAGCTGAATTTTTCTTCCACAACAATTTTATTTTTCCTGAAATAAGGATTTAAATCAGGGACAAAAAATAATAAAAAAAATAATTAGGGCTGTCGATTAATCACCGTTATATCACGTGATTAATTAATTAATTAAAATAATACAATAAATAATAAAATAGAATACAAATAAATAATACAAATATTAATCATCAGTAACTGCACTGTTAATGGAATACAAATTGAAATTTATTAAATATTTTTGACGCCTTTCTATATTTTCAAATATATCAATTTCAGTTACAACACAGAATACAAAGTGTACAGTGCTCACTTTATATTATTTTTATTACAAATTTTTGCACTGTAAAAATGATAAAAGAAATTGTATTTTTCAGTTCACCTCATACATAGTGCAATCGCTTAATCATGAAAGTGTAACTTGCAAATGTAGGGGGTTTTGTTTCATAATTGCACTCAAAAACAAAATAATGTAAAACATTAGAGCCTACAAGTCCACTCACTCCTTCTTCTTGTTCAGCCAATGGCTAAGAGAAACAAGTTTGTTTACATTTATGAGAGATATTGCTGCCCACTTCTTAATTATGTCACCTGAAAGTGAGAATAGGTGTTTGCATGGCACTGTTGTAGCTGACCTTGCAAGATATTTATGTGCCAGATATGCTAAAGATTCATCTGCCTCTTCATGCTTTGGCTATCGTTCCAGGGGACATGCTTCCACGATGATGACAATCGATAAAAAAAAAATGCGTTAATTAAATTTGTGACTAAACTCCTTGGGGGAGAATTGCATCTCTTCTGATCTGTTTTACTCACATTCTGCCATATATATCATGTTATAGCAGTCTCAGATGATGACCCAGCCCATGTTGTTTGTTTTAAGAACACTTTCACTGCAAATTTGACAAACTGCAAAGAAGGTACCAATGTGAGATTTCTAAAGAGAGCTACAACACTCGACCCAAGATTTAAGAATTTGAAGTGCCTTCCAAAATCGGAGAGGGATAAGGTGTGGAACATGCTTTCAGAAGTCTGAAAAGAGCAACACTCTGATATGGAAACTACAGAACCCAAACCGCCAAAAAAGAAAATCAATCTGCTGCTGATGGCATCTGACAAAGATGATGAAAATGAACATGTGTCAGTCCTCACTGCTTTGGATTGTTATTGAGCAGAACCCATTATCAGCAAAAATGCCTGTCTTCTGGAATGGTGGTTGAAGTATGAAGGGACATATGAATCTTTAGCATATCTGTCATGTATATATCTTGCAACACTAGCTATAACAGTTCCATGGAAATGCCTGTTCTCACTTTCAGGTGAGATTGTAACAAGAACAGGGCAGCATTATCTTCTGCAAATGTAAACAAATTTGTTTGTCCAAACTGTTACCTGAACAAGAAGTAGGACTGATTGGACTTGTAGGCTCTAAAATTTTACGTTGTTTTATTTTTGAATGCAGGGCTTTTTCGTACATTATCATGAAAATTGAACTTTCAAATGAAGAATTAAGAGATTGCACTATCATACTTGTAGTACTGTAGTACTTGTATGAGGTGAATTGAAAAACACTGTTTCTTTTGTTTTTTACTGTGCAAGTATTTGTAATAAAAAAGAAACTGATCACTGTGCACTTCGTACTCTGTGTTGTAACTGAAATCAATATATTTGAAAATGTAGAAAACATCCTAATATATTAAAATAAATGGCATTCTTTTATTGTTTAACCGTGCAATTAATTGCATGATTTATCACAATTAATTTTTAATCGCTTGACAGACCTAAAATATATTAAGAACATAAGAATTGCCATACTGGGCCAGACCAAAGGTCCATCCAGCCCAGTATCTTGTCTTCCGACAATGGCTAATACCAGGTGAGTGAGTGAGTGAGTGAACCTAACAAGTAATGATCAAGTGTTCTCTTTCCTGCCATCCATCACCTCCCTCTGACAAACAGAGGCTAGAGACACCATTCGTTACCCGTCTTGGCTAATAGCCATTAGTGGACTTAATCTCCATGAATTTAACAAGTATTCTTGATACTTTAGAATTTTTAATGTAGAGACAGAATAAGGGGAAAATCCCTGAGAGTAGCTCATGAGAATTGTAATGATACACTACAATAATGTCTGCTCTGATGTACAGTATAGAGCTCTGGGCCAAATTCTCCCCTCAAATGCATTCACCACTCCTATTGACATGCCTATTAGACACACTGCTTATGTGCTTCCAAGGGCAGAATTGGACTCTCTTTTTATTTCAGTTGTGCTGTCTTCAGATAAAATAGCCTGGAGTGACCTCTGTAAAAAAGAAAGAAAGAACTCCTGCAGGCTGCTGAAACCATCTGTGTCATTTCTACCTAGAGCGAATTATTACAGAGCTGATATAAATCCCTAAAATAATATGGTTTATGCAGGCAGTCTGAGCAGTATGGAGTATGCTGTACAATATCTGCCCTGTTTAGACTTTGATCTACTGCAGTAAAACACCCCATTTCATGCAAATTGTTCATAACCAATCAAAGTCACTATACAGATAATAGGGGTTCTTCATTTCACTTTATTGCTCATGGCCCTGTCCTCCCTGCCCCAAAGCATCATAATGCAAGTGCACAAATGACAAAGAAATATATGGATTGCAATCACTTCTTAATTACTACTTCATCCAGTAAAAATATGCAATTCTCTTTGTCTGATGGAGCACATGATCGTTTAAAATGCCATTTATAAAGAAAGGTTACCTTTTCATTAATCTTTAGTTGGCTGCCTAATTAGGATCCTGTGCTACAATGGCAAATAATAGATATTGATTAATGGCTTTCACAAAAATGGTGAGGATAAGACTGGCATCTGGTGGTCTTGACAGATGCACGAGCCACTCACAATGCTTTTGTGTCAGGCAATTCAGGTCCCAGAAAGGGAGACTGCATGATTAATGAGTTTTGCACCTCCTCTTCATGTGCTCAACTGTTTCTGCATTGATGCAATTTGTTAGGCACTTATTTGGGTCACTGTTAGCACACTGAAGTGGGAGTGTCTGGTGGCGGCTATAATAACAACCATGAAGCAAATAAAATGGAAATCAGAAAAGTAGGAGATGAGGTCTAAAAGAGCAGGAATACCTGTTTTTTTGTGAATCTGCACTAAATATTTGTTTGGCATTTTTTAAAATGCTCCATTTGGGAGGTTGTAACTCATTTGCACTCACAACTTCCTTTATAATTGATTGTTCTTGCTTCATCAATTCCAGCTACTGTCAAACATCTTAAGACTTTTTAAATGTAGGACTGACATTTCTCATACTTCTACATTAATGTTTCACAAAAAAGAAAACTTTTTAACTGCTCAACATTATGAAGTGAGTAACCTAGAGAGTGTGAATAACTGAGAGACAAAGAAAAGTGAGATTCAGGAGTAGCTGGTTAAAATATACATTAAAGACTCCTAAGTAAAGTAAATAAGGAAACTTACCAAAAATATAGATTCAAATGACACCGTAATTCCATGGGCCAGATTGTCCTCTGAACCATCTTTATGGGCTGAGGGAACAAAATCTAAGCTAATTCTAATTATAGACCCAACCTCTGTGGCATTATAACCCTTTTTCATGCCCCATAGAATTCTCTTTAGCTCCATGGAAATAAACATGTGCTTTATATATGTTTTTGATATTATTAATCATACACTTCTTTATATTTTATGCTGAGTTATTGTGATGCTTTCCTCTCCTCTTTCTATTTCTACTTCTCCAGTCATTCATTCACTGTCTCTTTTGAAAGGTCCTCCTTCACCTGTGTCCCACTTCCTTTTTGGGAAGGTAGGGTGCAGTGCTATTTAAGATAAATGACTTGGTTGGCAAAAGAATAAATGGATATAAATTGGCCAGGAACAAATTCAGGCTGGAAATTACAAGGTTTCTAATTATGAGAAGGATGAGGTACCAGAACCGCCTTTTCATAGGAGAAAACAGGGAGAAAACAATTTAATTAGTTTTAAGAGAGAGCTGGACAAATTTGTGAGTGCAATTGTTTGATAGGGTTGCTTACAATGGTACAGGCTCAACAGCCTCGGGGCTCACTTCTCAATTATGTCTTATGTTCCTAAAACTTTTCCTTCGGGGTTTCAGCTAGACATCAGCAGGGGTCAGGAAGGGATTTTTCCCCTGTGACACATGACTAGAAAGGGTAAACATTCTGCAAAATAAATATCCAACAGAAGACATGTGGGGAGATAATGTTTGTATTTTTGTGCATTTACATATTGTGACAAAGCTTCAAGCCTGTACTTGTGGGTCCTGCGCTTCCTGGCAGATTTAGGGGCCCCAGAGTGACCTCCCTTTCTCAGTATAATTGGCAAGAGTCACCACCTAGTGAGTTACCTTCATCACAGGCCAGTATGGAAGATGGAAAAGGGGGGAGCCCAGGCCCACCCTCTATTCCAGACTCCAGCCCAGGGACCCTAATAGTATCAGCTAAGATGGCTGACCTTTTAGGCACAAAACACAATACAATTCCCTGGGCTACTTCCCCACAGCAGTTCCCGCTTCTTCAAACTCCACTTCACCCTTACCTCAGGGCCTCCTTCCTTCAGTATGATATGTTGTCCAACACTCAGTCTCACCAACAGCATAACTTCCTTCCACAGCTCCTGACACCCATACTCACCTGACTAACGGGGAGGTTTTTATCTGGTTTCAGCCAGTCCCTGATTGGCTTCAGGTGTCCCAATTAGGCTAGCTGTTTCTACTCCTTTCTAGAAGGTTCTTAATTGGCCCCAGGTGTCTTGATTGGCCTGGAGTAGCCTTTGTTTGGCTATCCAGGGAACACAGACCTGCACATCCTGAGACTAGTATACCTGCCTTCCAGCACTCTCCTATATCCTTCTGGTCTGACTCCGTCACAATATGTATGAGTAGAGTGGACCTTATGTTAATTCTTATAGCTAAGTACCCGTGATGGATCTCCTTCAAAGTCATCCTAATTACCTTTTGTTCTCTGAGGAATTCCAACTTGTCAAAAGACATGAAATTGTATAAAAGATCCTTGGGTCCTGATTCTGTCATCTCGGATCTGCTTAGACTTCATCAGGGGACACTTGAGTCACAAGACTGAGATCCCTGTTATGCTGGTACACCCTGAATATGAGATTTGGACATTGGCCTATGACCTATAAACACTTTACCACTACAAATCTCACCATCTCTGCTGTGAATCTGAACCTCAATGAACTGAACTCATGTCTGTATGTATATTGATATTTTAACCATACTTTCCCTCGCCTTTGTTTTTTAAATACATTTTAGTTTAGTTAATAAGAATCATTGGGATTAGTAGAACCTTTTCTTTTACATAATGAAATAATATTTTCAGAAATTTTCATCATATTTGACGTGGGTACCTGGATGGAGGCTTGAGGCTTGATCACTTTAAGGGAACTGTGTTGTTTGGGCTTCTGAGTAACCAGCAAAGTAATAAAGAAGCTGTTTTATGCAGACTTGGTAAATCTAAATACTGGAATATCCATCAGCTTTTCGAGGTTTGGCTGCCCCATTCTTTGCAGTTCATCCTAACTGAGTGACCACAGCTGGCTCCCCACTAGTACCCTGGTCACATCCCTCAATGTATTCTGGGAGAGTAGTTTGGGATCCTTCCTCTGAAGCATCCAGGGTGCTCATGGCTGGGGATGGGACACTGGGGAGGGTGGGCCAGGGCTCTGAATATGCAATAAGCATTCTCTCAGATGTTTGGCTGGCTGGTCCTTGCTCAGTGTCTAACTGATCACCAAGTGTGGGGTTGAAAAGGAATTTTTCCCCAAGTTCGCTTGGCAGTGACCTTGGAGGGTGAGGGGTTCAGCTTTCTCTGCAACATGTGGGTGTTGATCATTTCACAGGATTTTCTGGGTATATTTCATGTAATCATTTCTCTGCCATTGTAGGGGCTTCATACACTGGTGCACTTCAGTCCCTTCTATTCTCTATCTGTGTCTAGCTTCCTGTGGGCTGTAATACTTTAGTCTAATTTTGGTTGTTGGGTTTAGTGTGTAGGTGCTGGGTGGTTTTGGTGGCCTTTGACATACAGGAGTTCAGATTGGATGATCTAGTGGTCCCTTTTGGCCTTAAACTCTGTGAAGGTATGAAGTTAGGAGGAACAGTTTTGAGGTAGGACTATCGCCGTTGGGACGGGGCCATAGTAAAAGAATCATCAGTATCTAAAAGGCTCATCTGCAAAGGTATCATCTTCTTCAGTGGTAGGCATGGTATAAGAACCTAAATAATAGAATCATTGAATCATAGAATATCAGGGTTGGAAGGGACCTCAGGAGGTCATCTAGTGCAACCCCCTGCTCAAAGAAGGACCAGCCCCAACTAAATCATCCCAGCCAGGGCTTTGTCAAGCCTGCCCTTAAAAACCTCTAAGGAAGGAAAATAAATAGCCAGAAAGGCATGGGGTAATCTCGGGTTTGTGCCCCTTTTTCATGTATAAAAAAGCCTGAATGTTTTTGAACATTTTATTTTGGGGTTTTGTTTGTTTTGTTACAGTAGATATTCAGGTCTTGTCTACCCTGGAAAACTAGAGAATTGACACGATTAAGACACCAGAGAAATCATGCCAGTGAAACCTGATTAACTTAGAGGGGAGTGAATTTTTTCAGCATGTTAAGTTATCTTTGCAGGATTTTTTGTAGCACATGTCTAATTCAAATACCCAGTGGAAAACAATGTTTGACAGTTAAAGTTATAACTGTGTTGACCCTTCAATTACGGGCTGAGAAATCTTCCAATACATGTATCTTAATGATCCAAGAAGTCTTGTGGTAAATGCAGGCTAGAAAAGCCCTGAAATTCCTAATATTGCAAAGATAAAAATCAAGCAGAAAAAAAAACTTGCCTAGACCTTCAGATCTCCTTTTTACACCACAAGGAAGCAAAAATATTACATAAGTAAAATTTTTAATAATTATGTTTTCCCTTCACAAGTCACCGTAGCCAATTAACGTAATACATTTGCTGGAAATAAGTAAAGAGTCGCTCACTTATTTTTACATCAAAATGTAAATGTGACTTATAGGTTACCTAGGCTTTCTTTTGTTAGACTGGGCAGGCAGTGCGAGGGGAAAGCTTGACACCTGTCTGCTCCCTGTGTCTATAAGTGACTCACATGCCCAAGTGATAGACCAGTCTCAGAAGAATTTTTAATGTGCTTAGGATGGAGTTAAGACACAAAAAGACACTTAGAGTTGGGTACAAAGAGTCTTTTGAGAGCCATCAGAGAAGATGCGACTGTCTAAAGGTGCTAATAAATAGCTCTTTAGCTGGGACTTTGGAAGTGAAATTATATCTGTGTAACTCTTGTTGGTTTTTACTGTTTAATTCATCTTTGTTCAAGGAACAGCGTGGTGTATGGTGAATAAAAAAAAATCATATTTTGTGCCCAGTCATCTCTAGCTCTAGCCCACTCCAGAAATCTAAATATACTTCAACCACAGGCAAGCTTGAACAATATTACTGAGTAGTATCTGAGTAGGATTGCATCTGGCAGTGACACTATGGGCATCCCTACTCTGAAAAAAAGGGTATTTTTAATTCAGGGTTAGCTTGCCCATATTTATTAAGTTAAAACAGCAGCGAAGACACAGCAACATGGCATTTAGCTTAGCTCAGCAACTCAAGTTCAATCTCAGGCTCTCTTATAAGCTTCTTGTGATGCTATCCTGAGTTTTTAAAAAGACAATTTGCCATATCTTCAATTCTGTTTTAAGCCAAGTTAGCTAACATGAATCAAGAACTTTTTTCTTTTTTTGAGTGCAAACATATCCTATGTTTTTCTGGAGGAGTTGAAAGCGTTTTTGTCAGCTGTACATTTGGTAACATGCTGCTGTAGCTTAGTATTAGATGATACAGCACAAGAACCTGTACAGAATGTTAGGAAGCCAATTTACTATTTTTTTATTTTTATCTTTTTAATTCTGTTTAAGACCAAGACTGAACATTATAATGTACTGTACAAGAATGTTAAGCAAGAGAACTGAAAGATGAAATCTCACTGAAATATACAACAAATGTCAATACAAAGAAAATAAAAGGAATGGTATATTCATTACCATTACAATGGTCATCTTTTTGATGGTGTCTAGTGCATATACTGCCATTGAAAGTAAACTGACTGTGAAATATAGTAGCAGAGCTCCTTGCTTCCCCTACTCAGATGCATAGGACCTGCTGAGGACTAATGGGCCTGGATTTTTTGACTAATGGCCAGGTGCATCAACTAATAGACAGCCCCCTTTAGTCTCTAAGACATTACAATTTATAACAGGGAATCAAGAACCAGCAGATAAGGACCAACTATGTTTTAGTTCCAGAAAGGGTTAAATTCAAAGAATGGAAAGAGAACGGATAAAGGGAATCAAGGATCTCAAAGGAATGAGTAACTAGACCATCTTATAGCAATAAACTCTAAATACCCACAAACTAAGCAATAGTGACAAAATTGCCCTAAATTCTTCACAGAGGCCTTAGCTGGTTGGTGGAGATGGAGCTCAATATGAAGCCACTATTCCTTTCAGCTGTAGTGCCCTCATGCCCTGTCACTGCCTGCCTTCTGGTGGAGGGGAGCCTATTGGGTCCAGCTGGCTGTCAATCCACACACGCATAGCCATGGTGAGGCTCATTCTCTTCTTTATGGAGCACAAGATTCTGGGCCAGTCTCAAGCCTTCTGGCTGAGAAAGACAAACATATCATCTCCTTTCTGCTGCTGGGAGCAACACGGGGCCTGTTTCCCCTCTTGCTGTTGTAATCTGAGTCCTTATAGCCAGCTTTTCCCCACCAAACTGTCCTTCCCTTCAGGCTCAGCACACATATCATGGGGTTCCCAGTCATTGGGCCTGCAGGTGATGCCTGAGCATGTCAGTCAGGCTCTGGCCTGATATCTTCTCCAAATATGGTCTGCTGGGGCACAATTCAGTACCAGCAGGGCCAGTTCTAGGACTGGAGACAAGAGGTGCCAGACCACTGTGCTGCTTGGGTTTTGCTTTGTTTTTTTCTGCTCAGCTGTGATTGGCTGGCTCCCCTTACTCACCCCTTCTGCCATTCCTTCACCCTCATGGACTGGCAAGCTGTGGTTTCATTTTGTTTTGTTTTTCTTGGCTGCTGGGGATGTGAAGATGCCAAAAACATTTTCCACCCTGTCTTGCAGAACAGCGAGGGCCCCACTCCTGTATGTCAGGGACATACCAGCCAGGAGCATTCTCTCCAGGGCCTGCAGTTGACTTCCCTAGTTGTCAGTCCAGCACCTGGTCAGCCCAACATAGTGTGCATGTGCAAGCACAAGTGAGGTAGTCAGTCTTAGCTGCAGTTCCAGCCTCTGCCTTTAGGCTGCTCTTTTCAAGCCCCGTCACTGGCAGTAGGACTACAATAGCAAGATGATCCAGTGAATCATGTACATGTGTACATGATTTTTGTTTATAGATCTACTAAATATTATATACTATAATCCCAATCAGTTTCTGATCCATGTGGTTATAATGTGATAATTATATAGCTAGAAGCTATTCAGATTTCTCAGTTTTTTACAAAAAATATGGTTGGCTTCTCTTCTTATAAACATTTAATCCTTATCCAACTCCATTGATTTCAGCAAAGTTACTCTCAGTGAGCGCTATTGTGGAAGGAGAATCACACAGCCAGGCATGTATTTATATGTACTTCAGTGTATAAGTTTATATCAAGAAAGATAGAATTCCTTGAAACAGTGTAAACTCACTCAAGGTCTCATATGTCTAGATCCATGCAAAAAGAAGGCTTTCTCATGCTATTTTCCCATCCCATACTGAGGGTCTGCCACTTTCCTGGCTGTATTAGGCTTGAAAGGATGAATTGGTAAAGATCAGTGTGATCATACACACACAAATGATCGGAAAAAATATTTCCATAGATATTGATTGAAATTACAGATAGGCAAAGTAGGGAAAATGCTGCTTGAGAACTTATTAGAGTTTGATTTAAGGATATTTACTTTGTATATTTTGACGTGTGATGTTCATAATTAGTGTTTTAATAGATATAAACCTTTAATTTTTTGAATTTCAGTGTCTACTGTCATAAAATAATTACTGTCTGACCCCCTCTGTATTGTCTGGCCACTCCTATAATTTGCTACAATTGTTAAAATTTTAATCCATAAAATATAGTTAAAAATAAACAATTATATTATCTGTTGAAATTACAGAAAAAGTAAAAATTGACTTCTGCAAAGCCTAGATGTATTCTGGCCATTCCTCTTATCTTGGTTTAGCTAGGATTACATCCTTCAAACCAAGGCATTCAAGGTCTTAAAGAGATGAAGAGACAAAACAACACAGAGGAATAAGTTGGCCAATGTCTTATGAAAATGGAAAAGATAGAATATGACTTCTGTATTCATATAAGCATAGGAAAGTAGCCCTATACAATGGACTCATATCTTCTGCTATCCTGTCTACTACTCCTGCCTTCCTTCACTGAACTAAATATAGACAAGAAAGAAAGCTCCCACTCATGCTTTCCATGTTGTGCAACTATTTCATGCCCTAGTTTGACAGAGAAGATTCTAATTGCCTTGGTTCCTGTGTAGACACTTTATTTGAAGGAAATTCCAACATTCTGGCAATTTTTTCATTCCAGTTCACTGATATAGAAAATTCCCAAACAGCCTCTTATTATTGTTTTATTTCTCTTGCTTTGTAGTACACTGCAAGCAACTATCCTCTAGACTCCTCAGCAGAAGTAACCTGAGCATCAGTTTTTCCTCCTTATTTGAAAGAAAATTGCTCCTCTAGCTACTTTTTTTTTTGTTATGAGCAATTTTGAGGTACATTTTTTACTACAATTTGAATGCCAGTATTATGCAGTAATTTTGGGTTTCCTCTGTTCAATTGCTCTTCCTACTGTCGTTTTGATGTTTTCCCCCAGGAAATAATTGTATTCTTCTTGTAGATTTCTTTGCAACTTTACACAGCTGTGAAATTTGTGTGTGTGTGCATAATCCCCAGGCAAGCAAAACACTTAAGCATGTGAATAGTCCCATTACTATCAATTACTATTTACATGCTTAAATTTATGTATATGCTTAAGTACTTTGCTGTATTGGGGCCATAGATTTTAATAACAATACTTTGCATGAAACCTGTTTCTGATCCAGCGCTTTGAATTGTCCTGTATATTATCGTCTTTCTCCACTGTGAATCTGCTTCTGTTTGTTTTTCTGGAACCTGGGGGGAGGGAGAGAGGCGTTGCATTTTATTTCATTTGACTATTCACTTTTGCCCTTTATTTTCTCTGGATTCTAATTCTTCTCTGCATTCCTCTGTGGCCCTAATTTAACCTTCAATATTAGATTCATTGCAGTCTACATTTTTCTTGGATCATTTATCCTCAGCTTTAGATGTGTCTGTGGTCTCAGCTGTGCTCCACTGAGCTATGCATTTTATATTTTTTTTTAAAAAATGATTTTTTTCCATTATGAAACATAAAAAGATGCATGGGTCAGGAGTATACATATATAAACACAGACACATAGGTGTCAGACATAGGCAAATCTGACAAATCTCATTCTGTTTTATAATCTAAAATGCAGATTTATGTTTTTTTTATCCTGATAATAGTATAATTTGCAAATAGGTCAGAGATAATTAGTTACATTGTAGATTTTGAACTATAGGAAATAAAATAAGACCAGCACAAATATGTATCTACCAGTAATGGTTTTTATAGAACAGACAGGAAGAAAGTGATTGTGAATAGGTCAGAGATCATTAATTATATTGCAGGTTTTGAACTATAGGAAATCAAATCAAATCAGCACAAATATGTAACTACGTGCAATGTTCATTTTCAGAGAAGAGACAGAAAGGAGGTTGTTGCTCTAATAGCAAATACCAAGGACCGTATTTCAGTCTTCTGAAATGAATGAGCCTACAGATGCCACCTCCGGTGACCTGTTCACAATGCTTGTAATGCTTTCTTCTTGATTATTTCCCTATAGCCATTTCCTAGAATTTTTATTGTTGCTTTCTTTCCCCCATCCCTGAACCAGCTCTAATCAAACACAGAGATGCATGTTTAGGTATAAGCTTTGACTTGCTTTCAAAATGATGCACTGCCTTGAGCTATGGAGTGTAGCTATTCCCCTTTAGCACGTACCATGCAAGCTGCCTCAGAAGCAAAAATTGCTGTAACCTAGACTGACTTTAAAAATAGTTAAACCAAGGATATTAAACCAAGCCCTTATAAATATATTTAAGGAAACTAATGACATGTAAGTCCAGGGTGGACACATAAAATGCCTCTCCATTATATATGTAAATAATAGGTTCTGCAAAAATTGTGGCTCTAGAAAAAAAATAGGGATAGTCCCTATAATCTGTCACTCTTTTAGGTTTCCCATGTTGTTATCAAAATGTTGTTCATCTCTCTTTCCTAGGCCAACAATTCTTTTCATTCTCTCACCCTATATCTTCATTCTGTTTCTTGTTATGTGCTTCTCCAAGAACAAATGTAACCCCCGTGCCTAACAGGAAGACATCTCTCTATGAGATCTATTCGGGATGGGTAGGAATGAGTTGTAGTCTGGTTCATTGTTGGCAGGCAGATGCACAATTAGTCTGGTTCATTTTTGGCTAGGCAGATGCACAATTAGCACTCCACATCTAGAAATTTCTGGAATTGGGTGTGGTGGTTTTGGGTATGCTTAATAGATTCCCTGTAGCTGGACTCAGACTCCATGAGGGCAAGTAGTCACAGCAGGTGATTTTTACAAAGGTCATGTGCCTTGTATGGGTTGGGAGAAGCTGAGCCCCAGGAGCAGAGAGCAGGTTTTTTCCCTTAATTCTGAAACATTTTGCAGAAGGTTAGTGATGTCGTTAACCCTTCAACAGGGAAGCCCTGGCACTGTTAAGTATAGAAAGGGAAAATTAGGAAGGGGGAATAATGTCTTTTATTTTAAATCTATACTTTAAATGTTGTTTGATTTTTGTCAAACTGTTTTAGTTACATTGTCTCAAGTAGAATGACTTACCAATTTTTCTCTTATTTAACTGTGATAATGGGGAAGTGGTCATTTATATTTTGCTATTTTCAATTTTGTATTTTCTTGTAACAGGGTTTTATTTTTTAATCTATATATAAGGGGACTGTTGGCCCTTTACTAAAACTTATAGGGGTTTGGCATTTGTTTTGTTTTTTGGTTGGCTAGCTCCCAGTACCAAAAGAAAAGGGAAGGATCAATGGGAAACCAGGATCCAGAGACTGACAGTCGCTGGGGGCAATGGGGAGAGGCCAGTGCTCCAGGTCAGCCTGATTGACAGGACAGGCTGGCTAATAAGGGAGTCAGAAGGCCAGAAGGTCCCATCCTCCATGTGAGCTGGAAGGAACTTCCTGGGACAGAGTGGAGCCAAGCTAAAGAGAGAACAGGAGCCCAAGCTGAGCTGGGGAGCAGAGCTGCACCAGCCACAGCCAGAGAAGCAGCCAGGGAGCAGGGCAGTGCTGGGAGCAGAGTTGTAGCAACAAAAGCCATAAAGGTAGCCCAGAGAGTAGACCTGTGCTGGGGGGAGAGCTGCAGCAACCACAGCCAGAGGGGCCAGAAAAGTAGCCTAGAGAGGTGGAGGCAGAGCAGCAGTGCTGAGGCAGAGTGGAGCTGGGGCTAGACAAGTCCACAGCCAGGTGCAGTGAGCAGCTGGGAAACCCTGGGAAGAGGGCCCAGCATAGGGAGATGTCCCCAGTCAAGAGGCCTTCCAGGCCAGACTTGGGAGGGATTGTAACCCTGATGGGGGAGCTGATGCTGGGAAGGAAGGTCCTGCCACCTAGTGCCTGAGGACATGTGACCACTGCCAGAGCAAGTGTCCAACCCATAGCATCCCTGCAGCCCAGACAGGGCCTGATAAGGAGTCCTGGCACATGTGAAGAACAGACTATGAACTTCTCTTATATTCCAGAGACTGCCATTTGTGATGTTCCTGTGCCCTATGTGTTTTCCTTTCATCTTTCCCGTTTTTCCTTATTTTTTAAAATTGATTGTGTTCAATAAATTGTATTTGCTTTGACCTGTATGTAATGATCAGGGTCAGAAAAGAGTCCAGAGGGGAAAGAATACCCTGGAGTGAGGGCACCCTAGGCGGCACATGAGCTGATTTTCAGTGGCACTCACACTGCCTGGGTCCTGACCACCGGTCTGGTGGGCCCTGCATTGTAATTTAATTTTAAATGAAGCTTCTTAAGCATTTTAAAAACCTTATTTACTTTATATACAACAAGAGTTTTGTTATATATTATAGACTTATAGAAAGAAATCTTCTAAAAATGTTAAAATGTATTACTGACACATGAAACCTTAAATTAGAGTGAATAAATGAAGACTCGGCACACCACTTCTGAAAGGTTGCTGACCCCTGCCCTAGCCCCTGTCCTAAGTGACCATGATAAAAACTGAGGGTTGAGTCCCCCAGGAAACCTGGGTACATCCTTGTTGGGGTTATGAGGACTCTGCCATACAGGAGAATGGAAGGCGAGTCCTCGAAGCCAGGCAGGCCAGTGGGTAATGGGAGTGGGAGCAGGGACTCACATCCTTTTGGTAGCCAATTCCACCAGGATAGCGTCTCAGCCAGCAAAGTTCCCCACAATAGCAGGGCCAATTGATGGGGTGGTTAATTAGTTAGAAAACTAGCTAACTGGGTGATTTCAGTGGAGGAGGAGGAAGTCTGCATGGATTCCAACTGGAAATTTCTACAAGCACATGGAAGAAAGATGTTGCTTTTGACTCAACAAACTGTATAGATCAAAGACTCTAACTGAAACTCATGTCAACACAGCTTAAGCTTTTGGGAACTTTCTTGAGTTTCTTCTTACTGTGTTTCTGTGGAGACTAACCTGTTTAGATTCAATTTGATTTCTTTATTTATAAATCTGAAGATAATGTATGTGGACTGTAAAGTAGCAATATTTATGTTGTAAAATTGTTAGTATTTCTCTTTAACGTAAGATTTTATAAAGTTGATATTTATTAAGTTCATTTCTTTTATTCGTTTGAACTTGATTGTGCAATTCTTGCTGAAATTTCACAGAGAGTGAATTCTGGGTTTCCAGGTGCTTTTCTATGGAAATTGGGGGGGTTTAATCAATGGAAAAGGGCAGCCCACCCAAAGGTTATACAAATTTCCGACATATGGACTTTAGCCATGGGAGAATGGATTTGTTACAAGAGTCCCTGAATAAAGTTAACAAAAAGCAAAAAATGTTCTCCCCACTGTTGCAAATTATACAGACTCAAAAGTCAGAGGGGAAAAGACAATGTGTTTGTTGCCACGCTGAGAAGTACCAAAATTCTTCAAAATCAGACTGACAAATTAAACAGCAAATCCCATGTAAGGCACCGGTAAATAGTGGAATTGCCAAAGAACACTCTTTGCCATCGTGGTTCAACGAAATTTTATCTTTTGAATAAGATATGGGATAGTTTGTGTTTACATCTGTGTGTATACAATGCCCAGCACAATAGGGCTCTGACCTATAATTGGGGTCTCTAAGCACTACCATAATATAAGTAATAATAGAAAGACTCTCTGCTGCTCAACTGTGAGTAGTTGTCTGAAGCTGGCACTTTAATGTACCAACATGTTAAGATAAGTATCTAGCCACATTCTCATTTGGCTTTGGTGAGATGTCATCAACTGTAATGGAAATCCACACACAGAGGGGTAAATAGCATAGTGTATGTGGATTTCCATTACAGTTACACTCTGTAAGCTGAGAGGGTGCTTCACCAGCGAACGTTTTTCCTCTGCTTGCTGAAGGAGAAAATTTCAATGATCAGAGGAAGGATGGGGCAAGCCTTTGGGGAGAGAAATAAGATACTCAAATTTCTGGATAATTTTGATTCAGCATTTTTTATTTCAGTTTTTGTCTAAGATTGTCTCCCTTTCGCTCAAAAATAGCTGACTACAAACCCTTCAGACCTTTCAGACAGTTACAGCTTCTTGCAAATTTGTACACCAGCCTTGTTTGAAGAAAGCAGGTTGTCATTAAGAAATATTCATTATACTTGTGGCCCAACCCTGCTCCCATTAATATCAATGGGAGTTTTTTGCCCAAAAGTCACATTAAAAATTTATGGGAGAGTTGGGCCTAGAACCCTCATCTTCAAGTCAATCCATCAGCAGCTAGATCAGGGGTCTCAAACTCAAATGACTATGAAGGCCGCATGAGGACTAGTTCATTGGCCCGAGGGCCGCATCACTGACATGACCCCCTCACTGCCCCTGGCCCCGCCCCCACCCCACCCCTTCCATGAGGTCTCACCGCTGCCCTGCCTCCTCCCCCGAGCACGCAGCTCCCCGCTCCTTCCCCCTCCCTCCTGGAAAGTGCTAAGTGCCTGGAGGTAGGCAGGGAGGAGGCGGGAGGCACGGGGAGCTTGGCGGCTGCAGGAAATTAAGTGGGGGGAGAGACGGGGCATGGGGAGCTTGGCTGGTCACAGAAAATAAACCCGCGGGTCACGTGTTTGAGACCCCTGCCTTAGGTGAACTACTCCATCACCTAACAAATCTGAGCCTCATACTCAGCCTCAGTGTTACACATACAATGACAAAAGTATAGTAAAAAATATTTTTCACTGTGCATCAAGTCGTAGTGCCGATGCACGTTATACTCCTTGGCAACAGCAATCGTTTGCTGACAAATAAGGCATTGAATTTTATCTTTTATCTCTGTGAAAAAATATAAATTCTCCCATTTGTCTTGGAAAACTCTCTTTTCTTCCATGAATGTTCTTTTTTTTGATGAAGTCATTTCCAAGCAGTTTTAATAAAATATATTCACTTAATAATGCACCTCACTCAAAGGACCAAACAGGAACTTAGATTTACTCCTATTAAAACACCCTCCTGGATTGGGCTGCACTCACATTCCACTCTTGCTCCGCCTCTTCCAACCCCTTCCCTGTCCCCTTCAAGCCTCTTCCACAAAGTTCCCACCCCAACTCTGCCCTCTCTCCTCCCCTAGTTCAACCCCTTCATCAAAGTTCTCATCCCAACTCCGCCCCCTCCCCGCACCTTTCTCCCCCTCCTCCCCTGTGCACGAGGCGTCCCGATCCTGGCCCCTCCCTCCCAGGGAACTGCCTGGCAGTAAGCGGAGCAGTGGGAAGCAGCACGCAGGTGAGAAGCACATGGGGAAGCGGGGGATAGGGGGGCCCAG
Source organism: Dermatemys mawii (assembly GCA_007922305.1). Classification (NCBI taxonomy): domain Eukaryota; kingdom Metazoa; phylum Chordata; order Testudines; family Dermatemydidae; genus Dermatemys; species Dermatemys mawii. The sequence continues at coordinate 293,442 of ML677334.1, forward strand.
AGAGCTTGGCGGGGGGCTGTGGGGGAGCTTGGCGGGGGGGCAGACGGAGCATCATGGGCCACAGGGAAGGGCTTGGCAGGCTGCATGTGGCCCATGGGGCTGCAGGTTTGAGATCCCTGAGCTAGATCATGCTGTCTTTCATAACCATTGGTTCAAATCTCTAGACGTACTTAGACCAATCCTAATGTGAAGCTGATAATCTTTACTTATCTTTGTGAAGTGCTTTGTCCTTAACTATTCCTTTCCTTGACTTTTTTAGGGATTTTGTAGAGGATGTGCCAGGCAACTTCACTGTTGTCACTCTAGCAAACTGAACTGTTTTTTGAAACAGTGTTTGGTTTTTTGGACTGTAACTAGCATTGTGTTTTCATACTTGTTAAAATATGTGCCATATATAGGAAGTGCTGATGTTTAAGGCAATATATCCCTCCATTCTCCATCTCAATCTGTAGGTTTTCTGACCAGATTCTGGAAACTGAAGCCATTAGCATCAAATTGTCACAGAGGAGGCAGCTACTCAGCTATTCTGTTCCCTAAGACCAAAAGCTAATGTATGTTAATTTAAAGTCTTTCTGTTGATTGACTTTATAATAATAGGACTTTATGATAGTTAGGCAATATCTGTGATATTTAAACTCTGTATTCCTTGTCAGCATTAGACCATTTTAGACTAATCTCAAACCTTCTTGTCCCACTTCTATTCCCCTGGGGACATAGTTATAGATTTTGAAGTGTTCTGGCTGCTTAACCCTTTTTTCCAGACTTAAGTGCCTCTTTGTTATCTGAGTCCTCTTGGGAGGATACTTTTGTCATTTATGAACCCCGGCATCATACCTCTCTGGTCATTTGCTCAATCTTCCACTTCTTTTTTGCATTTAAGATCAGCAAGGATTTCACTGTTAAGCCAAGCTGGTCACCTACCATATTTACTGTTCTTTCTACACATCAGGATGGTTTGTTCCCTCAACCTCAGTAAGAATTCTTTAAAATACAGCCAGCTCTGCTGGACTCCTTTCCCTTTTATGTTATTCTCCCAGGGGAGAATCAGCCTATCAGTCCCCTGAGGGAGTCAAAGTCTGCTTTTCTGAAGTCCAGGGTCTGTATTCTCCTGCTCTCCTTTCTTCCCTGTGTCAGGATCCTGAACTCGACCATCTCATAGTCACTGCCTCCCAGGTTCCCATCCACTTTTGCTTCCCCTATTAATTCTTCCCAGTTTGTAAGTAGCAGGTCAAGAAGAGCCCTGCCCCTAGTTGGATCCTTCAGCACTTGCACCAGGAAATTGTCCCCTACACTTTCCAAAAATTTCCTGGATTATCTGTGCAGATTGAAGTCTCCCATGAGAACCACAGCTTGTGATGTAGTATCTTCTCTTAGTTGCTGGAAGAAACCCTCATCCATCTCATCCCCCTGGTCTGGTGGTCTATAGTGGACTCCCATCACGACATCACCCTTGTTGCTCACACTTCTAAACTTAATCCAGAGAGTCTCGGGGTTTTCTGCAGTTTCATACCGGAGCTCTGAGCAGTCATACTGTTCTCTTACATACAATGCAACTCCCCCACCCTTTCTGCCCTGCCAGTCCTTCCTGAACAGTTTATGTGTGTCCGTGACAGTACTCCAGTCATGTGAGTTATTCCCTGAATTATACTCCGTAATTCCAGTCACATCACAGTTCCTTGATTGTGCCAGGACTTCCAGTTCTCCGTGCTTCTTTCCCAGGCTTCTTGCATTTGTGTATAGGTACTTAAGATAACTCACTGATTGTCCCTCTTGCACAGTATGAGACAGGAGTCCTTCCCTCTTGTGCTCTCCTGGTTGTGCTACGTCCTGGTATCCCATTTCCCTGCTTACCTTAGGGCTTTGGTCTCCTTTCCCTGGTGTACCTAGTTTAAAGCCCTCCTCACTAAGTTAGAGCAGAGGTCAGGTTTATTGGTCAGAGTCAGCTCTAGTGGTTAGAGCCAAGGCTCAAAACTGAAGATAACATCAGGTGCCAAGCCAAAGGTCAGAGCGAGAGGCACAGTCAGATGCCAATCCAGGGGTCAGAGATGGAGACAGCATCAGAAGAAAGGCAGAGAACCTGGGATCTGGAGTAGGGCAGGTCAGCAAGAATTGGGAGTAGACTGGAGTCTGGGCTAGGAGGAGATGTACCAGGACTAGGTAGGAATGCAGGGCTCAGGTAAGCAGGAAGTATCCACAGTAGCAACCAGCCTGGGATTCGTCTTGTTGCTCAGACAAATGCCTCTTGTTACTTCCTGGTTTATTTCCTAACACAAATTCTAGCCCCCAAAATCACTCATTTGGTTGCTCTCGGCCCACCTTTGTCTGAGGCTTGCTCTGGTAGGTATACTATCAGAGAATGCCTACAAAATCGGCCTTCAGAGATCAGATAGGCACAGATGCCTAATTTCAGAATCCCACTGGAGCTTAGGTGTGAGCTAGGGTAATGAGCAGCTCAGTGTTGTCAGGAGTTAGGCAGTTTTGTGAATGCCCATCAACAGAAACATAGGTGCCATGGAGCTTCACTTGTGGAAGCCTAAGTGTCTATGGAATTTAAGTACCTACTGGGTTAGATGGCTTCTGAATGAGGGTTTTTAGGATTTCAGTGGTCCATAAATGATGGATTTAGAGTCTACAATGGTAATTAAATGCTTAAATCCCTTTTGTAGATTTAGCCAAAACTGACCATTTTGTTGACTCATCTTTTCAAACATAAATCCCCAGTTCTGTTTAAACACAGTGCAACCATAGATCCATCCTTACAGTGGCAAGGAATGTATTATTGTGATTAATATACATAGAAATGGGGGGTGATAGTAAGAATTGCAGCTGTCTTTAAAGGGCATATTATTCATCATCTCCCTTATTTTTATATCCCACCAATAATCTATTTCTGTATGAAGAGAGAAAATCAAACCTCTAGTTTCCTTCCACCTCCCTTCTTTGTCTTGCTTTCTATTTTCTGGCATTAGAAACCATGATGCACCATTGCCTCTCTCATTCTTATCTTATGTGCTCAGCAAAAATCATCTAAGTCTAAAATGAACATGTCAGATGACAGAATGATGTTGCGATTTTCTATATCTTTGGAATGATATTTGTCAGAGGTTTTGTAGCTGACAACCTGGCATCAGATTCAAATCTTGTTCAAAGGAAGCAGAGTTCACATTTAAAACAGGTTCACAGACTGGGAAATAACTCACTTTTCAGTGAGCTCCTGTGCCCCCTTCATTCAGCAGCTCCGGTACTTGCTAAACATTTCAAGTTGTTGTTCTTTAGATTAGTAGCAAAATAAAATTCAGTGTTTCTGCATCTGGAAAAGAATCTGCACTTCCAGGGGAAAAATTTATGCCTCCCCATTCTGACTTGTTTTCTGAAATACTTTCATTTTCTCCTTTTCTTCAGCTTCTACAGTATATCCAGGGTAATGAGGGAAAAACCACAAAGATATGGAGAGCTACTCTGGATAAGTACCTGAAGGTTCAGCAGTTTAATAAAACTTCAGGAAAACTAGCTGGACTTCTGGGAGTTACAAAAGGACCTTCCAAATATTGCAGTAGCAAAGGGAGGTAGTTGTGGTCCCTCAGCCACAAAACAGAAATATTTATAGAACACTTCTGCCTCTTTTGCATTGTTATTGATATTTCTACCATTTCCATTTAGTAAAGAACCAATACCATCATCAAGATTTATTTTTGTTCCTAATATAGTTTTTAAAACCCTCCTTCTGATTGTCTTCATTCTCTATTGACCATATATTCCTCCTTGTATCCCTTTGGCTTCTCTTATCAATTTTCTATAATTCCTAATGCCTTATGTATGTTCATTACTATCAACTTCCCTGTTATTCCTTTTGTTATATGTTATTTAATTAATTAATTTATTTTATTTTTGTTTCAGTCTTCACTTCTTCTTTAAACCAAATCTTCTTTTAATCAGCCCAGCTTTCTTCCTCAATTGTGGAATTGTGACTTTTTGGGAATCTAATAAGCTGTTTTTAAGTGATTCCCAATGACATTCCATTTTTTTCTGATTAAATTCTCTTCCAGATGATTTGTCTCACAATTGTTTTCAATTTTGTGAAACGGGCCCTTTTTAAAGGTAGGTGTGTGTGTGTAATCACTGGTCTGGATTTTATTCTGCATTCACTCTATACATGTGATTAATTCATGATCACTTGTACCTAAGCTACCAATAATTTTTAGTTTTGTGAAGAATTTCTCTTTATATCTTAGGATGAGGGCTAAAGAAGACTTCCCCAGGGTTAGCTGCAACACTTGTTGAAGGAGAAAATTGTCATCTATAGTGTTTAGAAATCCCAAGGATGTTTTAGTCCTGGCAGTATGAGATCACCAGCATATGTAACACAAATTGAAGTCTGCCATGATCATACAGTTTTTTCCTCCTGCACATTATATGTAGCTTCATCAGGAGGTGGTCATCCTGTTCCCTAGTGGATTGAGTGGTCTGTAGCAGACATCAACTAATACCCTATCCATTGCTTTATCTGTTAGGACATTTATCCAACAGCATTCCAGATCATTTTCTTCTGAGCTGCTTAGTGCTATATAGAATCATAAAAATGTAGGGTTGGAAGGACCTTGAGAGCTCATCTAATCCATCCCCCTGCTCTGAGCCAGGATTAAGTATACCAAGACTATCTCTGACAGGTATTTATCTAACCTATTCTTTAAAATCTTCAAACACAGGTATTTTAGAACCTCTTCTGATACACTGTTCCATTACTTAACAATCCATATAGGCTATGTCTGCACTTGTGCACATACCTGAATACTGGATCATGTAAATATTCCTGTGTTTTTCTCCCACCCATGCAAAAAGCATGTTGCATGTATGCATATACCTGCATCCACACTGCTGCTGTTGTTATGCAACATTAGTCAGTATTCCAAGATTCTGTGCACCATAGAATATCAGGGTTTGAAAAGACCTCAAGAGGCCATCTAGTCCAACCCGCTGCTTAAAGCAGGACCAATCCCCAATTAAATCATCGCAGCCAGGGCTTTGTCAAGCCCGACCTTAAAAACCTCTAAGGAGGCAGATTCCATCACCTTCTTAGGTAAACCATTCCAGTGCTTCAGCACCCACCTAGTGAAAATTTTTTTCCTAATATCCAACCAAAACCACCCCTGCTGTAACTTGAGACCATTACTCCTTGTTCTGTCATCTGGTACCACTGAGAACAGTCTAAATTCATCCTCTTTGGAACCCCCTTTCAGGTAGTTGAAAGCAGCTATCAAGTTCCCCCTCAGTCTTATCTTCTGCAGACTAAATAGTCCCAGTCCCTTCAGCCTTTCCTCAGAAATCATGTGCTCTAGCCCCCTCATCATTTTTGTTGCCCTCTGCTAGACTCTTTCCAATTTTTCCAAATCCTTCGTATAGTGCGGAGGCCAAAACTGCACACAGTACTCCAGATGAGGCCTCACCAATGCCAAGTAGAGGGGAATGATCTGCTGACAATGCTCCTACTTATACAGCCCAAAATCTCATTAGCCTTCTTGGCAACAAGGGCACACTGTTAACTAATATCCAGCTTCTCGTTCCCTGTAACCTCTAGATCCTTTTCTGCAGAACTGCCTACTAGCCTCTAGTCCCTAGTCTGTAGCAGTGCATGGGATTCTTCCATCCTAAGTTCAGGACTCTTCACTTGCCCTTGTTGAACCTCCTCAGATTTCTTTTGGCTCAATCCTCTAATTTGTCTAGGTCCCTCTTTATCCTATCCCTACCCTCCAGTGTATCTATCACTCCCCTCAGTTTAGTGTAATCTGAAAAGTTGCTGAAGGTGGAATCCATGGCCATCCTTCAATGAGGACATTGAACAAAACCAATCCCAGGACCGACCCTTGGGGCACTCTGCTTGATACCAGCTGCCAACTAGACATGGAGCTATTGATCACTACCTGTTGAGCCCAATGATCTAGCTTTCTATTCACCTAATAGTCCATTCATCCAGCCCATACTACTTTAGCAAAGTTTTCAATATTGTCTCCCACAGTATTCTTGCCAGCAAGTTAAAGTCAAGGAATAACACGTCCACTGCTTTTCCTCATTCACAGAGCCAGCTATCTCATCACAGAAGGCAATTAGATTAGCAGGCATGACTTGCCCTTGGTGAATCCATGCTAATGTTTCTGATCACTTTCCTTTCCTTTAAGTACTTCAGAATGGATTCCTTGAGGACCTGCTCCATGATTTTTACAGGGACTGAGCAGAGGCTGACCTACCTGTAGTTCCCCGGATCCTTCTTCCCTTTTTAAAAGATGGACACTACATTAGCATTTACATTAGTCTAATCATACAGGACCTCCCCAATCACCATGAGTTTTCAAAGATAATGGCCAAAGGCTCTGCAATTACATCCACCAACTCCTTTAGCACCCTTGGATGCAATACATTCTGCCCTATGGACTTGTGTTCATCCAGCTTTTCTAAATAGTCCTGGACCACTTCTTTCTCCACAGAGGGCTGATCACCACCTTCCCATACTGTGTCGTCCTGTGCAGTAATCTGGGAATTGCTGTTGTTTGTGAAGACAGAGGCAAAAAGAGCATTGAGTACGTTAGCTGTTTCCACATCCTCCGTCACTAGGTTGCCTCCTGCATTCAATAAGGGGATCATACTTTCCTTGACCACCTTCTTGTTGCTAACATACCTGAAGAATCCCTAGCTAGCTGCAACTCCAAGTGTGATTTGGCCTTCCTGATTTCACTCCTGGGTTCCTGAGCAATATTTTTATGCCTCTCCCTGGTCATTTGTCCAGCCTTCCACTTCTTGTAAGCATCTTTTTTGTGTTTAAGATCAGCAAGAATTTCTATGTTAAGCTAAGCTGATTGCCTGCCATATTTACTATTCTTTCTACACATCGAGATGGTTTGTTCCTGCAACCTAAGTAAGAATTCTTTAAAATACAGCCAGCTCTCCTGGACTCCTTTCCCCTTCATGTTATTCTCTCAGAGGACCCTGCCCATCAGTTCCCTGAGGGAGTAAAAGTCTGCTTTTCTGCAATCCAGGGTCTGAATTCTGTTGCTCTCCACACAAGAATATGGTCAAGGGACCACCTTGCTGTGCATTGCTGGTGCTGTCCACAACCCTTCACACACATGTAACAGTATAATAAAGCTAGCTAGCAAAGAAATTGATAAGCAAATACCAAAAGACTTAAAAACTAACAGAATTTTTTTTAAAGTACATCAGAAGCAGAAAGCCTGCCAAACAACCACGGTGGACACTTAGTGTTGCCAGGCATACAGTTTTTGAATGGAACCTCTGGTTGAAAAGGGACCCTGGCAACTCCAGTCAGCACTGCTGACAGGCCATTAAAAGTCCAGTCGGTGGCACAGGAGGGCTGAGTCAGGTTCCCCATCTGCCATGGCTTCGTATGGCTCCCAGAAGCAGTGGCATGTCCCTCCTCTGGCTCCTAGGCCTAGAGGCAGCCAGGGGGCTGCACACACTACCCCTGCCCCAAGTACTGGTTCTGCAGCTCCCATTGGTTGGGAACTGCAGCCAGTGGGAACTGCAGGGGCGGTGCCTGTGGATAGGGCAGAGTGGAGAGCTGCCTGGCCCTGCCTCCGTAAAGGATCAAGAGGGGGGCATGCTGCGGCTGCTGGGAGTTGCTTGAGGTAAGCGATGCCCTGAACCTGCACCCCTGACTCCCTCCAGTGCCCCAACACCCTGCCCTAGCCCTGATCCCCCTCCCACGCTCCAAATGCCTCAGCCCTCACACCAGAGCCTGCACCCCCAACTGGAGTCCTCGGTCTCCCCACAATGCAATTCCCTGCCCCAGCCCAGATCCCCCTCTGGCACCCTAAACCCCTCATTTCTGGTTCCACCCCAAAACCCACACCCCCAGCCTAGAGTCTGTACCCCCTCGCACACTCCAACCCCTTGTCTCAGCCTGGAGCCCCCTCCCATATTCCAAATCCCTCATCCCCTTATCCCACAGTCCGCAACACCAGCTGGAGCCCTCCCCCGGCCCCAACATCCCACCCCACTGCCTCAGCCCAGAGCCCCCTCCCGCACCCTGAACTCCGCATTTCTGGCCCCAAAACAGAGCCTGCACCCCCAGCTGAAGCTCTCACCCCCTCCTGTACCCAGCGCTGAGACAACACAGTGAAAATGAGTGAGTGAGTGAGGCTGGGGAGAGCAAGAAACAGAGGGATGGGGGGATAGAGTGAGTGGGACCTCAGAGAAGGGGTGGGGCAGGTGCAGGGCCTCAGAAGAGGGGCAGGGCGCAGGGCAGGGGACAAGTCAAAGGTGTTTGGTTTTGTGATCTCCCCACTGCCACTGCAGCCCCAGGGCTGGAGGAGTTTTGTGCCCCCAGTGATGTGTCCCTGGTTGTCCCCCTTGTGCACACCCCGGCAACATTGTTACATTATTTTCAGCCAAAGAATCATATTTGCTCATTTATGTTTATGTTTCCTGACAAATTAACAGAAAATGCCTGCTGGTTGAGTTCACAACAATAAATCCTGCTTTTGGGGTCAGCTTTGTCTTGACTTTTCTCTTGGAGGAAGCGGAGATTGGTCACACCCCAGACTTTATGACTCTAAAGGTTACATTAGGGCCAACTGAGGTTTGAGCCAAGCAAGGGAATAAAATCACTTTTCCATGCTAATATAGACAGGGGCCATATTTATGTTTGTACCTGTGGTACACATGTATGAATAAAACCTCCACTGAGAGTCTTAGGTTTTGGGACACACACAATTTTCAGCACAATTATTTATCTGTGGTGTAAAATATTAAAACTTTTTCTTTGTTTTTGTATTGACGGTCTTACAGGCTAGATTGTTTCCTTGAACTGATTTACTACTTTATTTATAAATAATTTAGTAAGTTGTATTAAAATGTTTATGACTACAATGCTTATTTCAGTTTTTACTTTGAAATAATAAAATAGCAACATTTTAACATGCACTTTATTTAATTTAACCATTCTTTTCTACAAATAAACATTTTAAAAAGGCCAGTCACCTATTATGAAAATTAGTAGCATTTAGTAAGTGAATGAATTCTTGTAAATATAATGTCAAATCAACTTTTGGAACAGGAAAGCTAGAATTTAATTTCCTGTGTATTTAAATGCAGCTATTGCAAGTGTTAAATTTGCCATATAAACTTCAATTGATAAAAAAAATGAACTGGGACTACCAGCTTTGCAAACCAATATAAGCTTGCATTTTCTTATCATTTATTGTAAGTACTATTATCTTTCTGAAATGGTAAATTAAACACAGCTAGGTGAGATCCTCAGCAGACATAGCTCTATTGAAGTCAATAAAGTATGCCAATTTAAACCATCTGAGAATCTTTCCCAAATATATGTATGCTATTAATCCTTAATTGATCTGTGTAAGTGCTTTCAAGAACTTCTGTCTAGCATTTTTCTGCACATATAAAGGTCTGCCAAAGGTTTTGCTATTTATGTCTGGTCATTTGTAATGACTTAATGCTTGTTGGCTGTTCTAGGCTTGAAGCCAATGAAATAAAAACCTCTCTCTCTATAGTTTATTGTTATAGAGACTCAACTCCTAAATCAGAAGCTGAATTTTTTTCTAATGATGACAACAACAGAGGATTTAGTTGTAGGGTGATTGCAAAAAGGCAATTTTCTGATTCAGTATAAAATGAAGGATGGCTTAGGTGATTTTACAAGTTCATATGATGTTTTTATCTCTTCATCCACATATGATACCAATCAGTCTCTTCTTGATTCTCAGTAAGCATGTAAAAAAGCTCTTGGGTATATTTAAAAGTATTTCACAAATGACAGAGACATTCTTGAGCAAAGCAGTAATCATTTTAAATTGACAAAAGAGCCTTCAATCTATGCAATTTTCCTGTACAACACTACCTTTCAGTTGGAAGCTTTGAAAACAGAAATTTAAAACTGTATAAGCACAAGTGACTTTCTCAAGGGATATTGATAGTAGGTATTTCATGTTGTTACTCTAATGCTAGGAAAGAAACATTTTATTTAGGTTTTCTATATATTAGCAGGGTGCATGAGGTCTACACAAAGTTTTGTGAACTTTTTAATGGGAAAGTTAGATAAAAGGCTCTAAATAATTAGTCATTTGTCTAAATTCCCCTAAATTCTACATTAAAAACCACTGTAGGTGTCCATAGAATATTATTCAGCTCTGCCCTGATCTGGAGATTGGTTGAGTACTGCAAACACAGAGCTGTTTGCTATGGGATTTATTCAGCCTTTGAGGAATCATAGAACTTGAAGGGACTTCAAGAGGTCCCCTGGCCTCAAGGCAGGACTAAGTATTTTCTAAACCATCCCTGACAGCTGTTTGTCCAACCTGATCTCAATGATGGAGATTCCACAACCTCCGTAAGCAAATTTAGTCAGGTGCTTAACCACTCTGACAGTTGGGAAGTTTTTCCTAAATGTCCAGCCTAAAACCACCCTTGCTGCAATTTAAGCCCATTGCTTCTTGTCCTATCCTCAGACATTAAGAAGAACAATTTTTCTCCCTCCTCCTTGTATGTACTTGAAAACTGTTTTCATGTCCCCTCTCAGTCTTCTCTTCTCCAGACTAAACAAACCCTTTTTTTTCAATCTTCCTTCATATGTCACATGCATGCCATGCATCCGACGAAGTGGGTATTAGCCCACGAAAGCTCATGCTCTGAAAAAATTTCAGTTAGTCTTTAAGGTGCCACAGGACTCTTTGTCACTTCCACAAGTATTGTTACCCTGTCAAAAAAGCTATCAGGTTGGTTTGACACAATTTGTTCTTGACAAATCCATGCTGACTTATTTTTTCAGCTGTTATGTGTAGTGAGCTGTATTTACAGCTATCTGTATACTGCAGGTAATTGCATTTCTTCCTGACCTCCTAAATCAACCTTATCTTATGTGTAGACTTTTAAAGCTGAAGCTTATTTGATTAGTTTAAATTGAATATGGGGATATCTCTAGTATAATGCTGCCATAAATGATAGTGGAATAATACCTTACATGGTTTTGAATTATATATTATAATCAGTCTTAAAGCACCTTCTAGCTGATACTCTGAGTATTTGAATACTAATGAATGAAAACTGACAACACACCTGTGCAGTAGGTACAATTATTCCTATTTACTGATGAGGAAACTAAAGCACAGACATACGCAATGCCTTTCAAAAGGTCATTACAGAGACAGAGGCAGAACAAGGGATAGAACACCTGTTTCCCAACTTACAATACTGTGCTATATTATCATTGCCCGACACATATCTTACAGTATGTCATAAGTCTGTAATATTCCCTCTGGTTGTACAGCATATAATAATAAGTAAAATATATGAAAATTACTTAAAGTCTGTGTTTGTGTGTGTGAACAGTGTCTTTTCATCCTTCCTGACACTATGCACTTGTCTCCTCAAATAACATCAAAACTTAGTTAATAAAGACTTCACAGAACTGAAAGAGATCCTCTGAGAGAGAGGTCATTAAAGAGCAAGCAGGTAGAATATACTGCCAGGGCCTTGAATAGCACAGAGACTAACTAGCACTGGTCACAATATGGGGAATTTTTCTGGAAAATAATCATTAACGCTATTTCTTTTTATCAAAAATCTTTGAACTTCCAAACTTTTAGGTGTCTTTAAGAATAATTCACATAACTGTGTAAGAAACTGGGAAACAGTGAAATAAAAATAATGACAGCTATATGGGCAACAATAGAAGAGAAGTGTTTACATTTTTTTAACCTCCTGATGGTATAGTATAAAGTTCCATACGGATGGTATTGGAGCTTTCACAAATTAAACCAAATCAATCCCAAACTCCTCACTACCAAGGTGTAGAGGGGATACAGAAGATGGGCTCTCTTATTTTTAGAAGGTATGGGATAATTACTCAACAAATCAAGACATTAGCAAAATTGTATCAAAACCTACAGAATTTACAAGCACTGACTCATTTCTGGGGCTTACCACTCAGAATTAGATAGTGCATTATTTTTACTCAAAATGAAATCTTATACCAGCCAACAGTTCATTCCTCTCCCTGCAGAAATGGACTTAGAGTGAAGTCCCTACAGAATTGGACTTAAATATGGAAGGTAGTAGGATGAAAAATCAAATTTATAATATCCGGACTCTTTTGTTAACTTATCTTTCTTCCTCCCTCTCCATTGTTTAGTGTCCCTATATATGACTTCAATAAAATAAACAATAATACCTGAACAATATTTCTGTTCTCCAAACTTTATTTTAAGAAAGGAGATGGGGAGAGATGGTTTCTGTCCTTTTGCTCTCTTTTTTTTTTTTAGCCTGTTTCATGTCTGAATTAAAACTTGAAAGGCAGCACTGTTCAGTGATTACAACAAGCTGAGGGTCAGAATTTCTGAGGGCAGCCTACCCTTTAATGTACAGTAGACTCTCGATTATCCAGGATGATAGGGAAAAAATGAATCCTGGTTAATAAAATCCTGGATTATCACCATCCATAGGAAATATGGGGCAGGGGGTTGGCTCACCAGCCACCCTGCGCTGCGGGGGAAAGGGGTGTTGGTTCACTGGCTGCCCTGCGCCCTGGTGGGTGGTTTTCTTTTGTGTTTGGGGCAGCAACAAAACCAGAGCTGGCCCTGCGAGTTGTGCGTTATTTTTTTTTTTTGACATCCTGGTTAATCCACATCCTGGTTAACCCAATTCTGGATAATCGAGAGTCTACTGTACTAGTTATGAAGTTTCATAACTGTACACAATGCTGCCCAACGTAAAGGCATGAGTGGACATGACATACTCTATCTTGGTATTTATACTATGCTCATCACCATGCTATCCAGTCAATATGGAAGAGAATAAGCACATCATGTGCTGTTGCAGTTCTCCCCTCCCTGCTCCTTTCCTTTTTGTAGGGGTGTTATTTTTTGTTAGCTCTTAAGCTTTGTTTAGGACTACTTTTTATTGCTAGCATGTAGAGATGGGTTCTGCCTTTTGCATTTGAAAGTGCTGTGTGTCCTATGTGTCTTAACAAGCTGAAATAAGTTAGTTTCAGTGGGAGTAGAGGCCTGTCAGCGCCTTAGATAGTTGCATAAGTGCAAAAAAATAAGCAAAGTACTTTTATTTGTCCTCTGTAGCATTGAAGCCTTATCTTGTTGGCATTACTACATACTTTCTACAGACCAGACTCTGAAATAATTATACATATGGAGACTCCCATTGAAATAAATGGAAATCGCATAAGGAAGGAAAGCAAGGCCATAGATCGCTTTGTATCAGTAGCCTGTCCTCTTCATTTACCACTCCCCCAATTTTCTGAACTTTCAGTGATGTTTTTATGTTTTGTGGGCATTAATAAAAATGTTAATTAGCATGGGGCCAAGAATTAATTGCTGCATGGCCTCGGTAGGAACACACCTGCTCAATGAAAATTCCCCATTTTGAGACCTATCAGTTATCCAGTTTTAATCCATTTAATGTGTGTCATGTTAATTTTTCTAGTTTTTTTAATCAAAATGTCTTTTGCTACCAAGTCAAAATATATTACATCAACACAACAAAAGTTGTAATCTCATCCAAAAAATGAAGTTGATTTGAGATGATCTATTTTCCATAAGCCTGTGTTGATTTGCATTAATATTATACCCTCTTTTACTTCTTTATTAATTGACTCTCATATCAGTTGCTCCATTATCTTACCTGGGACTGATGTCAAGCTGACAGGCCTATAATTACCTGGATCTCCCCAATTACCCTTTTTTAAAGATTGCCACAATATGAGCTTTCTTTCAACCTTCTGGAAGTTACCCACTGTGCCAAGACTTATTGAAAGCCAACATTCATGTTCCAGCAAGTGCCTCAACCAGCATTTTTTTAAAAAAGCTCCTGGATGTAATTTATCTGGACCTGCTGATTTTAAAATGTCTAACTTAGTAGCTTCTCCAGAGATACTCGTGGAATGGAAAAGTGTTGGAATAAATAATGTATTAATTATTAAAATATTATTTAGTAATACAGGGATATTACCACAACACTAACTTAACTATTCATTTCTTTATGAAGTCCAAAGGCCAAATGGTATTTTATACAATTTCTCTAAACATGCCTAACATCCTAAAGAATAAGTAGTCACTATACCCAATACAGTAACATTCAGCATAATCACAAATAGGCCAAACCTGGGGGAACTGTCTTATCCTGGCATTCTCCAGCATAATCAGATAGGGTATAAAAAGAGATATATATTTGAGTGTTCTTTGGTAGACCCTTCAACAAACAAATGATGTCATGGTCAATTACTGCTTTAGCTAGCAACCAATTTGAGACTGTGCACCCTTATTTTCAGTGTTAAGCTATGTTTACACTGCACTTTATCAGTCAGGATGTGAAAAAACTGCTGGAATGGCACAGCTGTGCCACTGTAAGGTGTGTAGTGTAGATATAGCCTTAGTCCAGAAAAGATTTACAGCCTCTTTTCTCCCCAAGGCCTCTTATCCTTCTTGCTGACCAACAGGGTTTTTGTGGCGGCTGTGTTCATGTAGGCCTTGCTTCATAAAATAAAACAGATACGTAGGGAGGGAAAATCCATGTTGGCTCTAAGACAGATTCTATTTGTTTTATTTAAAACCATCTGCAGTCATCCCAATCAGTTAAAGGTCCTCTTTTTAAAAACTTGCATTTATCTCACTTGGTGGGGAAGGGGAGTATTGTTTTGGTTTGGTTTTAGGACTTTTTTGATTGTTTGTTTTTCATGAGACATCTTCCTTACTTGATTCTGCTTTGCTTTATGATTTTCAAGACCTTGTTTCTACTTCTTAATTTGAACCCTTCTGTATAACACATTTCCTTAACCAACTTTAAGCTAACTCAAATGATTTAATTTCATATTTATTCTACAGTTATCCTCATCATATGATGAGAATAGACCATCTGCTTTTTCTCCAAATACACAACAGAAATATTCATTGAACACTTGTGCCTCTTCTGGATTATTATTGATAATTCTACCATTTCCATCTGGTAAAGGACCTATATCATTGCTAGGATTCTTTTTGTTCCTAATACATTTAAAAAACTCATTCTTGTCCTTAAATCTACTGGCCCTTTTACTTTGTGTGTTCCCTTGTTTCCCTTATCAATTTTCTACAGTTCCTAACTTCTGATATTAATTACTATCAACTTCCCCTTTCTTCCATGTATTCTATATATTTTAAATTTTTATAGCTGCCTTAATTTCCTCTCTAAACAATTTTTAACCAATAGGACATCTTCCGCAACTGTGGGATTGGGGCTTTTTGGGAATCTAATAAAGTGTTCTTAAACAATTTCCCATATCATTCACATTTTTTCTGATAAAATTCCCCCTCTCCCACTCCCGAGCTGATTTGGCTCATTTGTTTCCACTATGTGAAACTGGCCCTTTTAAAATCACCAAGTATATATAGAGAGACTTAATTCTGTTTAAATATTATAAGAGTCATGATCACTTGTACCTAAGCTATAATTCATTTTTAATTCTCTGATCAGGTTCTCTTTATCAAGATGAGGTCTAATATAGAATTCTACCAGGTTGGATGCAATACTTTTTCAGTTATGAATTTGACATTTAGATATTCCAAGGATTTTTGATATAGACAGCATGAGACCATCCACATATTTCACTCAAATTGAAGTCCTCTGTGATCACATAGGTTTTTTCCCCCTACACATTACAGATAAGTGCATAAGGAGCTAGTCATCCTGTTCTTTAGTGTGATTTGGTGGTCCCTGCAGGCAACTAATACACCAGACCGTCGCTATAGCCTAGGGCTCAGGATCCATGTGTGGTCCCGCATTAACAGGGATCCATTGCTGTGACCATGCTGTACACGAACATGCACTATAGCAACGTGGGCTATAGAGAGGATCTGGTGTACCTTATTTTATACTTTATTAATTCATGCACTTTTAATGTTTACCAATAGATGATCCAAAGTTTTTGCATTTAAGAAGATATGTACTGTAGAGACACTCACATAAGAGTGTGAAGTATTTGAAATCAGATTGATAGTTTAATGTTTTCAGATATGGATATTGATTTATGTCCCCTTTTAACTAGTGTTTTAAAAATAAACTTGTATTAAGTATACATTAAATATTAAAAGTACATCATGCATCCTTTTCACATTCATTAAAATGATTCTGCCTTTGACTACCATGAAATGTAATGATCCAGATGATCCTCAGCTGGCATAAATTGGTATAGCTTCACTAGACTGAGGATCTGGCCCATTTTTTGTTTGTTTTTGTTTTTATTTAGCATTCTCATTGCATAGCACTGTTTTTACCTTTGGAAAATATTTCTAGATTTTTTTAAACAATTTTTTTCTTGGCAGCATTTGATGTTGAACATGAAAAATAAAAGTCATTGACAGAGAAGTTTTTAGCCTTATGTGGTTTTGAGCAGAAGCACATCTTGGCTATGCTTTCCCCATTTCTGTAATATAAAATCCATTGTTATGAAAGTGTTGCCATAGCAACAAAGGGCAGCAGAAGGCAAAAGGCTGACAATCATGTACACAAAACAGGTTGAATTTTCAGACTAATTAAAAGGTTTTGTGCTTTGGGTCACCTTGTAAATGAGATGTCAGTCAAGAAGCCACGGTCAAAAACTACTCAAGGAAGAGAACAAATACACAAACTCATATTTGGGTGTTCTCCTCCTCCGAAGTACAGCCTGTAATTTTCCATGGCAAGCGATTGTGAGGCCATCAATAAATGGTTGTTCGTTCATCATATTAAATAGACAAAATCTGTGTTGTATCAGCAGGACACGTTGGATTTGCTGAATGATTTATTCAAGCACACTCCCTTTCTTAAAATCACTTCTAGTTCAGCTGGCAAAATGCAAAACGAGTGACTATAAACAGTCTGAACAACAGAGAGGGACTGGTTACCCACTCCAGCCCTGAAGGGGTTGAAACAGCCCTGCTGAGAGCTACAGCTGGGGAAAAGCAGCCCAGCAGAGGGCTGCAACAGAGAAAGCAGCTGAGGGCATAGCAGCCACAGCTATGGCTGGGTCAATTAGGGCCCAGCTGGCCCTTATAAAAGGGTGTAGCCAGGAGCTCAGGTAGTGTCTCTCCAGCCTGGGAGAGAGCAGGGCCTGCCTGCCTGTGCAACAGGGTACTGAGGGTGAAGCAGAGCTGGAGAAGGGGCAGACTGAGCTGTGGAGCTCAGGCCTGGCAACCTCCCAGGCTGCAGGCCTGATAAGGCCTGAAAAGGTACTGGGGGTTAGGCAAAGGCAGCTGGCCCCAAAACCCCCTTGCCTGTGATGACTGGCTCTTACACTGCAGTCTGCCCCAGGGAGCGGGGGCTTGATGATGACTGGCAGTAGCCCAGACTAAGGCAAAGTGAGGATTAGAGGGTTGGGGGTTCCCTGGGAGGGGAGACCCAGACTGAGTGAGTGGGAACTGTCATGGGGAAGCACCCCAGGTAGGAGGGCACTGGGGTCCGGGAGGGACATGTAGACAGCAGACAGCGAGACACCAGCCTGCAGAGGGCGCTCTGCACTGGAAAGAGCTAATTCCTGGATGACCAGCAGGAGGTGCCGCAGGGGGTGAGTTGTCTCACTGATACAGGGACAGAAATGCTCCTCTGTAGAACAACCCTATAAGTCAAGCAGCTCAGAGCTCTTTTGATTCAAGGCTTTTCAGTGACTGGCATATTTATAAGTCATACATGATGTGCAAACAAAATGTCTAATCTGATCTATATGTATTAGTGAAATAGAGAAAGCAATATAATTTAAAGAAAGAATCCTAACTCTGCTGTTGATTCCCTTTCTGACTCTGATGCAGTTTGCCCATCTGTAAAGTGTGGTTCTCCACTTCCCCCACGGGGACGTTGTCAATATTTGTAAATATCTTTGGAGATGTTCAGTGTTTACTCTCTTTTTATTTTCTAGAGTAGGTAGGGCTAATAATTGTAATAAACACATTGCATATTAACATAAGAATTCAGTTCAAAAGCACCAAATTGATTTTTCATATCATTAAGTTCCTGACAGTATTTTTATTTACACAGTAATCAAACAGAATCATAATAATCCTACACTTTTGCAGGGTCCTTCATCCTTAAAGCTTCCAGCTTTCTGAGATACCTGCACCCAGCTCCTTGGGAGTTACATGTGCATATCTGGAAAATTACTTTTGGGAGCAGTAAATGATAGCATCCCAGAAATGTAGGCTGGAAGGGACCTTAAGAAGTCATCAAATCCTTTCCCCCATGCTGAGGCAGGACCAAATAAATATAGACCATACCAGACAGTTGTTTGTCCAACCTGTTCTGAAAAATCTCTAGTGATGGGTGTTGCAGACACTGCAATCTCATGGTATATCTTTGGGGACCATTGTGTTAAACTTATGAATGCTTTATATATTTATACAACCTCAGGGTTACAAACGCCAGAGTTACAAACTGACCGGTCAACCACACATCTCATTTAGAACTGGAAGTATGCAATCAGGCAGCAGAGACCAAAAAAAAAAAAAAAAAAAAGCACTGTACAGTACAGTGCTGTGTTAAACGTAAACTGATGAAAAACAAAGGGAAAGTTTAAAAAAGATTTGACAAGATAAGGAAACTGTTTTGGTGTTTGTTTCACTTAAACTAAGATGGTTAAAAACAGCATTTTTCTTCTATATAGTAAAGTTTCAAAGCCGTATTAAGTAGATGTTCAATTGTAAACTTTTGAAAGTATAACCATAATGTTTTGTTCAGCGTTATGAACATTTCAGAGTTATGAACAACCTCCATTCCTGGGGCATCTGTAACTCTGAGGTTCTACTGGATATGATTCTTGTCTACTCTATTGGGTAGGGTTACTACAGCTCCATCAGAAACTAAAAACCATGAGATGTGTTAAAGTGAATCACTCCAAAGTAATTAAAGTAAATACCTCCAAAAAGCACCACTATTTGGGGAGACTTGCATATACCGGTTTAATTTGTTTTTTTTTCCCAAAGGCCAACAAAGAGGTTGAGTTGAAGCTAACTGAGGAACTTCTTTCTTGTCAAGCAAATAAATAGGACCTTCTGTCCAAGAGCCCCACCCCTTGTGGAAGGGTTGAAGAAAAAACTTTGGACAAACAGGGCTGAATAAGATTGATAGGTGACCTCTAGTGAGCTTTTCACAGGTATAGTGGAACTTTATATCTTTTTCTATGCATTACTTTTACCTTAAGAATATGCTTGCATAGCAGGAGCTGTGTGTTCACTAGTAACTCATGGCAATACACTGTTCATAGCCCTTAGAGAGAAAGCAAAGCACTGACACTGGCCTCTAGACAGACTGGCTTGATCTGGGTACTTCAACGTGCAAGGCAGGGAGCACCGCAATCTTAAAATCATAGTCAGGAGGAAGAGAGATGATGGATGGGAGCCATAAACCTTAAGTGAGTGCCTCCAAGACCATGCGGGGCAACTCTTAAACTGTGATAACAGGGATTTGACATCCTTCCCTACAAGTTTGTTCCAGTATTTAACTATCCTTATAGTAGAAAGCTTTTCCTAATATCTAACCTAAATATCCCTTGCTGCAGACTAAGCCCATTATGTCTTGTTTTCAGTGGACATGAAGAACAATGGATCATAGACCTCTTCGCATGTTTGAGGATTGAGAGGGAACATGATTACAATCTTCTTGTGTAAATATATCCATTTTTTTAACCTTTCCTGGTAGATCACTTTTTCTAAACCTTTTACCACTCTTGTTGCTCTCCCCTAGACTTTCTCCAGTTTGTCCACATCATTCTTAAAGTGTGGCATGCAAAACTGGACACAAGACTCCAGCTGCGGCCTGACCCGCACTGAGTATAGTAGAACTATATATACATGTCTTACATACAACACTTCTGCTAATATTCTGAAGAATATTAATTTTTTTTCACGCTATCAGCTCATATTAAATTTGTCATCCACTATAATCCCCAGATCTCTTTCTGCAGTAAAACGTCCTAGCTAATTATTCACTATTTTTGTATTCATGCATTCAATGTTGTCTTCCTACGTGTAGTACTTTTCACTTGACTTTATTGAATTTCATCTTGTTGATCTCAGCCCAGTTCTCCAATTTCAGGTCATTTTACATTCTAACTGTGTCCTACAAAGTGCTTGCAACCCCGTCAAGCTTGGTATCATATGAAAATTGTATAAGCATATTCTCAGTTGAGTTATTCAAGTCACTAATGAAAATACTGACTAGTACCAGAACCAGGACAGACTCCTGATGGATCCCATTAAATACATCCTATCAGTTTGACAGTGAACCACTAATAACTACTCTCTAGGTGTGATTTTTCACACATTTGTTAACCCATCTTATAATAATTTCACTTAGACCACATTTCCCTAGTTTATCTAAGAGCACATAACCCAGCACAAAACATAAAAAATCATGTCACTGATCCTGCTATGCATACTGTGTTATGGTGGAATGTGGCAACCATTTAACAGCACATACCACCACAATAAAGTAGGATAGCATGTAAATATTATATTCAAATATAACCAAATGAAATTTCAGGGGAAACGCTACACTGACAGAAGAATGTAATCGCTCTAGTTGCAATTTAATCAAGACATGTGGCCTTCTGCCCTTATTTTTATTTTTTCTATGAGAGCGATCTTTAATGACTAAAAAGGGTCAGCTTCTAAGTGAATCTCAAATGATATCACATCTAGCAGCCTCTAATGCCACACTGTGCATCTAAGTACAGATTAGAGACAAACCTTTTGCACTTGTGGGTTATAATGAAACCAGAGCTTCAGGCCATTGTAACTTTAGGGCATTATCAGCAAAATCACCGCTAACAAGTTTAGTTCATGTGGTTTTTTTTTTTTTGAGTTTTTTTTTTTTTTTGAGTTTTTTTTTTTTTTTTGAGTTTTTCCATACTCAAGGCACAGATACTAGACATGATTTAACAAGAGAGTTTCATTTTTATGTAAGCACATGCCAAGAAATCAGTGGGATAAAAGTATATATTTACATGCATTTAAATACATTAAAATAAATCTTCTAAATTGTTTGAAAATTTGCAATTATGTGAACTGAATTTTTATGTAGTTGTATTTAGGGATAGTGGGGGAGACAGACTAGCATCAAGCAAATGTATAGTAAGAACTTGCCAATAAGGTGAATAGATTTGAAGACCAAGTGACATATAAAACTAGAACTGATGCATGGATGACACTGTGTCACTACATGTCTTTTCAAATATATATTTTTCAGAGGTGACCACTGATGAATGTCAGGGCCAGTGGAAGGATATTTGGCGCCCTAGGCAAATCTTCCACCTTGCACGCCCCCGCCACTGGCCAGGGGAGCCCTGAGGCAGCCCCTCACCCCCGCCCTCCGGCCGCCGCTCCCCCCCCCAAGTGCTGCCCCCCCACTGCCTGGGGAGCCCCCCCCCCCCTTGCCGCACCCCTCCTCCACCTGGAGTGCCCCTCCTGCAGCAGCTCCAAGCCCCCACTCCACACGGGGAGCCCCCTCTCCACAAGGGGAGCCCCTTCTGTGGCAGCTACATGCCCCAGCTCACCTCGGCTCCGCCTCCTCCCCTGAGCATGCCGGCGCCGCTCCACTTTTCCCACCTCCCAGTCTTGTGTCACCAATCTGGCAGACCTGGAAGAGGAGGAGAATTAGAGCTGGCAGCATGCTCAGGGAAGGAGATGGAGTGCAGGTGAGCTGGGGTGGGGAGCTGTTCCCCTGTGGCCCCCCATTACTTTTTGTGGGTGCCCTCCCCGCACCTCCTGCCCCAGCTCACTTCCGCTCAACCACTGCCCCCAACCACTTGGCGCCCTAGGAGGTCGCCTAGTGATTGCACTGGACTTGACGAATGTTACTTAATGTTGAAATGAAAACTAACTAGCAGAAAGGAAGAAAGCAATCACCTAATAACATATTTCTCAGCTGAAAATGGTACCAAATTATGGTTTCTTTGCAATCCAGTTAAATCATTGATTAAATGATGCTATAACACCTCACACAGAAATAACAAAATGAACAACACAGTATGTAGCAATAATAATATACAGCTGAAGATTTTTATATTCATATCATTGATATTAAACCTTAAAGACAATGTATGAGTTCAACAAAATAAATCTGGCTAATTGATAGATCTCACAGTATGATTGTATATGGAGAATCATCAGCAAATGGGTGTGTTTTCAGTGGGGTCCCAGAAGGGCTGGTTCATACCACCTGATATTTGGCATTTTAATCAATTAAATGGAAAAGAACATAAAATAGTCACTGATTAAGTTTGCAGATGACTCAGATTGGGGGAATGATAAGTAATGAAGAGGAAAGGTCAGCAATTCAGAGTGATCTGGATCAGTTGCTAAACTGAGCACAAGCAAATAATGTACATATTAATATAGCTAAATGTATAAACCTAGGTAGAAAGAATGCAGGCCATACTTACAGGATGGAAGATGTTATCCCAGGAAGCAGTGGATAATTGTCTGAACATGAGCTCTTAGTTTGACTCTGTGGCAAAAAGGCTAATCTGGTGTTTGGAAGCATAAATCAGGGAAATCTCAAGTAAGAGTTGAGAAGTTATTTTACTTCTGAATTGGCACTGTCATAAGTGCTGCTGGAATACTGTGTTTAGTTCTGGTGTCAACATTCAGGAAGGATTTTAATAAACTGGAGAGGTTTAAGAGACAAGCCAGGAGAATGAAGAAAGGCATGTTTTCTAATCCTTATATTATGAGAGACTCAGGGAGCTCCATCTAATTATCTTAATAAAGAGAAAGATAAGAAGGCCACAATTACAGTCTATAACAGAGGGGAGCAAACTACAGCCAACAGGCCACATCCAGCCCGCAGCATCCTTCCCTCTGGCCCCCAACTCCTGCCAGTCAGCAGAGTCAGGACGGGTTTGTGGAGAAGCCAGCCCAACTTCCCAGCAGCACAGTGAGCAGGGTGGAGGCTAGCCCCCGGCCCGGCCCCGCCCCTTCCTGACTCCCTCACAGTGACAGTTCCCCCAGCGCCTAGGCAGTGTGGCTGCAGCTCCGGCCAGGTGGCATGGCTATAGCACCTCCAGACCTGGTGTTCCAGAGTGGTGCAGTCAGGGGGCAAGGAGCAGGGGAAGTTCCAGGGGGGCAA
Organism: Dermatemys mawii; assembly: GCA_007922305.1. Taxonomy (NCBI): domain Eukaryota; kingdom Metazoa; phylum Chordata; order Testudines; family Dermatemydidae; genus Dermatemys; species Dermatemys mawii. The sequence continues at coordinate 316,551 of ML677334.1, forward strand.
TCAAAGGGCCTGGGCTCTGCTGCAGGGGTCGGGGCAGAGCAAGCCAGGGATCCCTTCCATCCCCAGCAGGCTTGGCCCCTGTCGCCAGCAGCCAAACCCAGACAGGGAGCGAACCCTGCTCGAGTGCCAGGGAGAGCAGCCAGACGAGTAGGGGAAACTCACAGGGAAAGGACTGAGGTCCCCCACCCCCAGCACAGGTAACGTGGGGCAGGGAGAGCAGGAAGGGTTGGATAGGGAGTCGGGGCAGACAGAGGGTATGGTTAGGGGATCAGGGAAGATTGGATAGGAAACAGGCGTCCTAGAGGGATGGTCAGTGGACAGAGAGCAGGGGTGTCTGGATAGGATGCAGAAGTCCCTGGGGGCAGTCAGGGGTGGGGAGCAGGATGAGTTGGATGGGGTGAGGGTTCTGACGGGCTGGCTAGGAGGCAGGGGCCAGTTCATGCCTCGCAGTTTGGGGAGGCATAGCCTCTCCCAGCTTTCCCTGCGCAGACCTCCCTACAAATTTCTATACCCAATGTGGTTCTAGGGCCAAAATTTGCCCACCCCTGATCTACAAGTACCTTCATTGAGAATAAGTGTTTAATAATAGTCTCTTCAATCTAGCAGAGAAAAATAAATCATGATCAAAGTTCGTGGTGGATGCACTGACAATGTTTAAATCAAAATTGGATGTTTTTTCTCATATATATTCTCTCTAGAGATTATTTTGGGGGAGTTCAATAGCCTGCACAAGAGGTCAGACTAAATTATTATAATGATCCCTTCTAGCTCTGAAATCTATTCATCTGGTTAGTACGTTTGGTGGAAAGATGGGAATAAAATCTATCAGGAGAGTCTTACCCATAAGTGGGATCATCTTAAAAAAAAAAAAAAAAAAAAAAAGAAAAAGAAAGAGAGACTTGAATGGGCTATTGACTTGAGTATTATCATCTTCTAATAGATGCATGAACTGACTAATAGTGTAAATAGTGAATTCAGTGTAACTTGAAGTCTTGAACCATAACTTAGGACTTCAGTAACTGAGCCAGAGTTTAAAGGTCTATTACAAGAATGTATGAATGAGGTTCTGTGACCTACAGTATGCAGGTGGTCAGACTAGATACTCATGGTAGTCCCTTCTGACCTTAAAGTCTACGCATTTACTAGTCTGTACAATGTTTGTCAAGAAAGTGAAAGAAAATGATAGTAAAGAGGTGAGGGTGACATTGTGAATCCAAGTCAATGGGAGTTTTGCCTCTGACTTCAATAAGCTCAGTAGATACTCACACATAACCAATTACTGATACAATTAAATTAATCCAGAAAACAAATGAATAAGATATCATTCAGATTTGGTGTTATAATATTTTCCATAAAATGTCTATCCACAAATGCTTTACTGAATTAGAATGAAGAAGTACTGTACAATAAAGCCAATCACAGGAGCAAAATATTGCAAAATGTTATTTAAAGTCTTCCATTAAATATCGCTAAGATGATTTGGGAAACTTTAATAAAGATTTATTTTTTAAAAGCATGATTGAATAATTCAAGTATTTTTCAAATGAACTTCAAGACACAGTACATATTTCTGCATTCTGTAGGCACAGGGTTCCTAAGCAACAAACATCCAAATGTTGTAAATGTGGAACTTGTCATTAAAATGAAATAAAGGCACTTGACATCTTTTTTTCATTAAAATATTGAATCGTGCTTGCAATCTATCAAGAATAAACCAGTTTTAAATTTTGCTCAGCAAGAATATTCTAGATGTGAAAATACAGCTGATGGTGACAGCTGAGGGCAAAAGATCTCCTCAGACTTATCCTTCACTTTAAACATAGCAAGGCACTCTTATCATGGGGGTGTTTAAGTGCCTTAGTACTGCATATCTACATAAGCAGACCTTGATGTCTAAGTTCTACTTGAGTTCTAACATGGTTGTGAGAAGTGAAATTTATTCTAAAAGCAGGTGAAATGCTGAGATTGTGTGAAATAATGCTCAGTTCTTCCTCATAAGTATTTCTATAGATACGTTTTGGTCTACATGGGAGCAATGTAGTAGAAGGGTACAAAGTACCCTAAATCCACTGAATGGCTTTTCAATAAAACATACTTTTTAAAATTTTTATTTGTTTCATCAATACCAAGAATGGCACAAGGCCTCTTTAAAAATTATGTCCATGTCACGTTTCAAACTTCAGCTGTTTAAGTTGTAGCATGTGTCTTTTAAATAGGGTGACCAGACAGAAACTGAATGAACGGGACAGGGTGAGGAGTAATAGCGCCTACATAAGAAAAAGTCCCAAAAAATGGGACTGTCCCTATAAAAATAGGACATCTGGTCACCCTATTTTTAAAACTAATGTATATTCCTTTTTCACTATCCCATAATTGAAAAATGAGATCTTGCTCAAACTTTACCTACATGTTCACCCTCACCCAGTGCCCAGTTTTGGAAAACTTAAGCCCAACAACAGAATATTTCTGAATGTATAAATCATATTAAAATCAGAATGTTCCCACTCTACTCTGAGTAAAAGATACACACAATGGATACATCCAATGAAGTGGGTATTAGCCCACGAAAGCTTATGCTCTAATACTTTAGTTAGTGTTTAAGGTGCCACAGGACTCTGTCACTTCTACAATGGATACAGAATTTACTCTCTTCCTGGGCTTTTTTTTATTGTTAAAGTAAATAACAATAACAGAATATAAATACCACCTAAGCTTTTTTCCAAACTTTAGCTGTTCCTAGGATTTTCCCTGCCTGATTTCCCTGTCTTTGCCCATAGTTCGCTGGTCCATAGAGAGTAGCTTTAACCTCTTTTAGGACTTGTCTACATGAGAAAGTTGCACCAGTTTAATGTATGGAGTGAATATAAACCAATTTAGTTAAACTGGTGCAAACCCCTGCACGAATACTCTTATTTCAGCTTCAGGGCAGCTTTTTGGTATAGTTTAAGGCAATTGGGAACAGATTTAGCTAATCTGAAGTGATAAGATTTTGCACTATTTCAATTAAATTGGTTTTTAAAATTATTTAATTAAACCAGTGCAAGTTCCTCATGTAGACTATGCTTTATTCTCCAAATTGGAGTTAATTAGACACTGATCTAAACCTTGAATGACTCAGCACTTGATATAATGATGATATAATCTGAGATCTTGCATCTTTATGCAGTCCTGGAATCTGCCACCATATTTTATGGCATTATATACAACTACAGTAATATTTTACATCTTCCCAATCAACCTGTCTGCATTCTTTTACCTAGTTGTTAAGATGATTTTCATACTGGTACCTATTTTACAAGGACGTTGTGAGGATTAATTTGTTAATGTTAGCATAGTCCTTTGAAGGTATAAATGGGTATAGCTGTGCTAAGTAATATGATCAATTATTATTCTAACTTGCTTTTACCACAACTAATGTATTCACAAATTTTGTTTCTTATACATTCAAAAGTGCCATTCACTCCACTGCTGTTATTCATGCCATGCTAATTTTGTGTGTTCACATTCTATCTGGAGTATTTTATAAATAACTGTTCTCAGATAAAGAGAATTCCCCAACGACGTTCTATGCTATAATGAATACAATTCTCTGTAAATCATAAGTGACATACTAAAGATATTGAACTTCAACATAAATTATTTCAATAGAGAAATTGGCAAAGTTTTACCTGGAAGCATGTAATTAAAAAAGGAGAGAGAGTAGCCTAGTTGTTAGAGCATAGGATTGGGAAGCATGAAGATCTATTATATTATATATATTATAAGATTATATTCCTAATTCTGCCCAGATCTGAGTGAAGTCTTTAAGTAGGTCACTTAATCCCAATGGGTTGCTCCAATGCCCATTAACAATGGGAATACAATATTTCAATCGACTTCAGTTTGACAAAAGGGTGGTTTAGAGGGCCTCATGTGGAGCAGAGGCTTAATTCTAGGTCTCTCCCACAAATGCCTAACCATTGGACTACAGGGTCACTCTAGCACACATTGAAATAGCTTCAACAAAAATAACTGAAAGATACCCCAGAATACTCCAAATCCCAGTGGTTAGAGCACTTATGCAAGATGTGGGAGATGGTTGATCAGATTGCTGCTCCACGTCAGGCAGAGTGGGGATTTGAAACCAAGTCATACACATCTCAGGTGAGTGCACTAACCACTGAACTATTGAGTAAAGTAGATGTGGACTGCTCCATTTTTCTCAAAAAAGATCAGAACTGGTTTAGGCATCTAACTCCAGGAGAGGATGCACAGATGTGAACGGAGGAAGACTCCTCTGCCACTCTGGAGTCTGGCACCTAACTCTCTGAGGGCATGGCTTAGTCATTTCCTATTGGCTAATTGAGGCAACTGACTTCTGTGCCAAACTCTCCCTCATGAGTTATATGGGGAGCTGAAGTGCTAACATAGGTTTGTGCATTCCACTAGGCAGCAGGGCTCCTAACAGTTTGGTGGGATTCACAAAGGGGAGTTGCGGTTTGTGTTTCAGTACCCAAGCACCTCCATTTGTCTCCTGGTAAAATGGAACTAATATTTACCTTTTTGGTAAAACATTTTTAGATCCTCAAAGTTGCACTTGTAATATAACTGCACAGTATTATTATTAATATATTAGTGTTTATAAAGAATGTTGATACCCTTCAGTGGAAGGGCTATAATATATTGAGTATTAAGAATGTATATGATATTACAGAGAAAAGAAAATCAACTAATAATATGGCAGTAGGATATGCAAATTATTTGAAACCTCCTTAGCAGAAAGTAATTACCAATTGTCTTTTCTTGTTAGGAGTCAGACATCCCAGCAATGGTTCCCTGTAACTTGTATGACTATATATCCTTAAGGGACACCTACCCTACTTGAGTTTTGTGTATCTTATGTCTTGTGCCACAGAGTCTGTCTAACAGAGTTGGGTAAACAATTACTAATGAATAAGTTATGGTAAATGAATTTAATCTATTTATTGGTAACTACAGGCATATTGCAATTATCACTAGTATATTAATAATTTAAAATCACTCAGCATATCATTTCTGTAAAAAATTTCTGGCCTGTAGATTATCAGACAGTTTGGTGTGAATATTCCATATCTGAAATTGTGTGCTGGTTATTTTTGATTGAGCACATGACATCTTTCTGTTCCAAGTCTCTGAATCAGATTTTAGAAATTTATACAAATTCTTCAAATAGTTTTGAAGGTGTGAAAATTGGAGGTGGGACTGGAAATACTTTTTCAAATCCATGTTTTGTGATGCAACTCATGCTTCTAGAGCAACCAGGTGTGGCAAATTTGCCTGCATTTTTATGATGGGTCCCACGCTTTGTCTTCTTGTGGGGGGTTCAGGGCACCATTTCTTGCCCCTGAACAGGGTATTAACTGCCCCACTAGTATCCTAGAGTAGAGCAGTGGAGAAGGAGGAACCCGGGCTCGCCCTCTACTCTGGGTCCCAGCCCAGGGGCCCTGAGGATAGCAGTAAACTACTTGAACTAGCTATTCCTTCGCCTAGGCTACTTCCCTTTCCTACCCTTCAGCTAGTGGGGCCTCCTGCCCTCTCACTGCACAAGCCAGGTGTCTCTTTACCTATGGTCTGGGTCTTCTTAAGTCACCACAGCACTTCTTCAAACTCTCCTCTGCTTTCCTCCAAACTGTTCCCCAACTCAGACTGCTCCAACTCACTTTCAATTGACTGATTGAAGCAGGGGGGTTTTATCCTGTGCCTGGCTTCAGTTACTCTAATTGGCTTCAGGTGCCTTAATTGGCTCCAGGTGCTCCAAACAACTTTAGTAAACTTGCTTCCCTCTACAGGGAATAAGGCTTGGTGGTGAGGCCGGCCTTTCGCAGGGCGTCCACTACTGGTGGTAGCCCCTTCATACACTGGTCCAGTATCAGAAGCTCCATCATTCTTTCAGAACTGAGAGCCTCAGGGTGCAGCCATTTTTGGGTCAGGTGGATCAGGTCAAACAATTGCGATCGGGGTGCCTTGTCCTCTGTATGCTGCCATTCATGTGTAAGCAGTGTCAGGAATGAGATATATTCTGACATCTGGTGGCGAACTATGGGAATTCCAGTGAGTCTTGGAAAGTAACTTTGGGGCTTATCAATTTGCATAGACACACCCACTGCGCCTAGCCTGAGCCCACAGCAGCCCACATGGCCACTTCGGCTGATGAGGGAGCCCCAGTTTCTGTGTTATTGGGGCAGGAATGATAAAGTGATGTTACTGTGATTATGTGAATGAAGGACTATGGACATGTACTTGGCCCTTGTTATGATGGAGGGACTCGCCATCATCTAGGTAGCACTCACTGGGCAAGGGCCATGCATTTCAGAACACTGTGAGATTGAGAGAGATGGTAGATAAGTACCTATATCTTTTGGTGAGGGCTCTGTCTGAGGGCCTCCCAGGCCTATTGCACCCTGTCTCTCTCCACTGTAGAATGTCAGAATTGAATTTTGCTTCCATTAGGAGCCTGGTTTCAGGCTGCTGAGCTGAAAATTGCTCTGGGCTCACTGGTGCACTTGCACTAAGGCTCCCCTACTGTATGCTGAAATCACTTAAGAGCTAAAGAAATCACTGAGCACTGTCTTAAGTAGGGGGGCCTGAAACAAGTGCAGAGTGGCTGGTGCAGCAGAGCAGTCTGTGTGTCGGCTAGCAGGACAGCTAGCGGAGTTGTTGGTGCTGCGGGCAGAGTGACCGGCACGGCAGAGCTGTCTGTGTGCCAACTAGCGGAGGCGTTGGTGCTGCGGGCAGAGTGACCGGCGCAGCAGAGCTGTCTGTGTGTCGGCTAGCAGAGCAGCTAGCGGATCAACGGGCAGCGCGGTTCATGGGACAGCCAGCGGAGTGGAGCAGAGCCGATTGCGGTGAGAGCTGCAGCGGAACCTCACGGAGAGGCGGCGCAGTTGGCCTCGGACCACGTAAGGTGCCCCGTGCCCTACCCTCCATTTCCACCCAGGCTGGAGGTAAGACTCTGCCAATTGACTTTTGAACTCTGCCCTGACCAAGAACAGGGACTCTTGGGCTGTTGGACTTTTGGGACTATTGAGTGACTTTTTGGGGTTGTGGAACTCAAGAGCCAAAGGGAAGGCCACGGCCTATTTGCTGGGAGGGGGGCTTCTGGTTCATGGTTTGGTTTATTAACCTTGTTTGTGGTGTTTCCCCAATATAATGCCACATTGTTTCTCCCTGTTATTAAAAGGCTTTGGTACACTCAGACTCTGTGCTTGCGAGAGGGGAAGTATTGTCTCTTACAGACGCCCAGAGGATTGGTATATGGTTGTCCCAGGTCACTGGGTGGGGGCTCGAGCCGGTTTTTGTATTGTGCTATTGGAATGGAACCCCTGGATACTGAACCCGGCCCTTGTTGCTGCCAACTCTGATGGGCAGAAGGGTTACATTTTGGGGGGCTCGTCCGTGTCACCTTGGGGTCTCACAATGGTTTCAGGCTCAAAGATGTCTGCGATCTTCTGCCCTGGTTGTACAAGCACATTACGGCTTGTTTCATTAGCAATCAGTATAGACACCTCTTCCTGGGTTTCAGCAGGTAGGGTTATGACTCCACTGAGAACCAGCACTCCTGCAGGGAGTCCTCCCTCGGCTGGCTGCTCTACCACTGCTAATGCTCCCTTGCTGCCTTTTAGGCAGGTACTCCTGACAAACACCTCCTTTTCAGTCATTGCAGGCACCACTAAGGGGACTGGGCCCGCATACTTCAATGCTCCCACTGGCAAATCAGGCATCACTTTTCTGGTGTCCTCAATTTTCCTGTAGGCTGCAGCACAATGTGTGTGTATCATCACGGTGTTCAGATATTGGTCCCCTGCTCACTGTCTGCAGTAATTGGCAAGCACCCTAAAGAGACTGGAGTTGGTCCCTATTCGCACAGACACATCAGAGACTCCCTTAGGGTCAGGGCATATTAAAGCGGCAGTGTCCACCTCCTGTCTTACCCCAGCGATCTCTTCTGGGAACTCCAGATGTATTATGACATACCCCTGATAGGGGTATTCATCCATGCTGAGGCCACACGGGCCAACCCCTGTCAAGGGCCGTATAGGCAGACGCCTGAGCATCTGCTGGTAGAAAGATTGGAATATGATAGTCACTTGAGATCCAGCGTCAAGCACAGCTTTATACTCCGCCCCTTCAATCCTCACCATTACCTCTGCCCGAGGCCCTATCAGTCCAGTGGGGATCCCAGATGAACAGTCTTGTCTGTGGGAATCCTGCAGTCCTGGGTGGTCCATGTTCCTGGACGCTTAGGCAGTTACCGGATCTCTCCCAGCTGCTCCTCAGCTTTCTGTACACTAGGGAGAGATTTTCCTCCTTATGGCACCTGGCAGCACTGTGCCCATCCTGACCACACCGGTAGCAGAAGAATTTCCCTTTTCTGCTGCGCCTGAGTGGGGTGGTTGCTCTAAATGCTGGCGTCTCCACTGCCACAAATTGAGACTCCTCATTCCTGGAAGCCTTAGCTTGGTCAATGGTGCTTTGCAGCTCAGCTATCCATTCCGTCAGGACCTGTAGTTGTTGGGCAAGCTCCTCTTTGGTGCTCATCATCAGTACACTAGCTGTTTGTAGTGGAGTTGTGCTGGCTGGTTCTGATGTTTGGGCTTCCCAAAACTCGCTGGCAGCCTGCCTTTCTTCCTCTTCTCTGACCTCTTTTATCAGCTGGGAGTAACTGGGGGGATGTTCCTGTCATTCTTTTAACCGGAGATGAAGTAGGATTGGGTTGTGATACTGGGTTCCTCTCATGATTTGAGCCAGTCTGGTTCGATCCATCTGTTCAGCAGTCACTGCTCCCCTTATGACAGCTCTCTGAAGTAGTCTCTCCAGCCTCTGTATATAAGCTGAAGCCTTCTCACCTCTTTGCTGTTGGGAATTAAGGAACTTGCAATAACTGTCTTCAGGGCCCTCTATGCTCCCAAACGTGTGACCAAGGGCCTCTAGGCAGTCCTTCACACTGACCCCAGGATCAACGAGCTTCAAAGTGCGAATCACATCTAACGCTGGGCCCCCAAGACTCTCTATTAGACTTCGCTTTTCTGCATCTGGTACGTCCCACTCTTGCAGCATTTCAGTGGTATGCTCTAACCAGGGTTCAAACTCCTCCTCCCCAGCAAATAACCTTAATTTACGACCAGAGTTTGGCATAGCATAGGGCTGCATGATCTTCCCCAGTGTTTGCCCCAGTGCTTTTGCCCAGTTATCGGCCGAGGCTGCAGCCCCTGAGCTAGAGGCTGCAGGGCCAGGGCCCAACAAACCTGACATATTAGCCATTACACAAACAGTAATTTTCCCAACATATAAACATAAATGTTTCCTAATTTGATAAGCCCCAAAGTTACTTTCCAAGACTCACTGCAATTCCCATAGTTCGCCACCAGATGTCAGAATATATCTCATTCCTGACACTGCTTACACATGGAACCTCTGGGCTCTCAACGCCGTTGTTACCCCGTATCTGGCCAGGATCTCTGTCTTCAGTTGGGGGTAATCTGCTGCAGTCTCTGCAGCCATATCGTAGTATACCTTCTGGGTCTCCCCACACAGGAACGGGGCAAGGATACCGGACCACTGCTCTTGGGGCCAGACCTCCCGCAGGGCTGCTCTCTCAAAAGCCAGTAGGTATGCCTCCACATCATCCTCCAGTGTCATTTTCTGTAGGCAATGGCTGGCCCGTATAGTCTGGGTCCCGTCACAGTTGTGGTTCTGCTCCATAAGGGCCTTTATCTGGGTCGCCAGTCCCTGCAGCAGGGCTCGGTCCTGGGCAGCCTGAGTCAGAACACCTTTAACATATACAGTACTATGACATCACTAGTTCATTTTGGCCCCGATCTTTCAAAGAGAACTCTGTTTGTACAGCCCTGCACCTATTCTAGTCAATGGAGACAGAAGGTGGCCTGCATGATTCTCCTTGCAGGAGTGAGGCCTACGCTGTGATTTCAGAAACAGGAAAATTCTCTTCAGACCGAAAGCTAAATGCATACCAGAAGGATGTTGATAAATTAGAGAGGATTCAGAGAAGAGCCACTAGAATGATTAAAGGATCAGAAACCATGCCTAGAGTGCTAAATTCAAGGAGCTCAGTCTATCTGGGTTAAGAAAGAGAAGGTTAAGAGCTGACTTGTTCAGTCTATAAGTAACATGGGGAACAAACATTTGAAAATGGACTCTTCAATGTAACAGAGAAAGGTATAACACAATCCAATAGTTGGAAGCTGAAGCAAAAGAAATTCAAACTGGATATAAGGTGCACAGTTTTTAACAGTGAAGGTAATTAACCACAGGAACAATTTACCAAGGGTCATGGTGGAGTCTCTATCCCTTGATTTAAAAATTGCTAGCTTGGATGGGTTTTGTTTTGTTTTTTTTTTTTAAAAAAAGATATGTTCCATTTACAATAGGAATTATTTTGGGGAAGTTCACACTGCATGATCACAATGGCCTTGGAATCTATGAATGTATGAAGGCATAAATGTCATCTTGGTGCTGCACAACTCTAGGATATCTTTAGGAAAAATAAGTGAGCTCCTCTCAAGCCAGATCAAAGCTACTGTAGTATTATGTCCTTTTTCTGCTTCCTTGACAAGGTGGCACTCTCGTCTCAGCTAAAGGAAACAAAGTGCTGACTTCAGAGTCAACAAAGTAAAAAATTTTCTTGCTGGGGAGGTAGGAGACCTCCAAGCCACCATCATAATTCCTAGAAATCATAATTTTTCTCCTATTTTTATGACCCAGCAGGTTATGTTAAAGGCTTTGAACACTAAATGTTGCCATAAAATGTTTTTGATTTTTTTAGATTTGGGGGACGGTTTGGTCATTTTGGGACCACACAAAAATAGAGTTCTAATAATAGTACAAATGGATCTAAAAACTACAGACATCTCTCCCTTTCTGGAACTTATTATTTCATTCATAATGCTCTTGTATAACTCAGTTTTATTCAAATGATCTTCCCAAGTTCATTTTCAATGTTTGATCACAAGGACTAGTTACCAAAAATATATCTGTAGCTCTTGGCAAATGATTCATACTTAACAGTTTTTCCAGTTAAGAAACAGTCATTTACTCAGTTCTCAGAAAAATAATACATTATTATAATGCTGCATTTGTTTTAGTGACTAATGAATGGAATGTGTGTGCAGATTACAAATTATTTTTAAAGTAGATGATCTAGAAAGAAAGTAAATAAGAAACATGTGACAGAATGTAAGTCACCCAGAAGTATATTCTGACTCTTTACAGAGCTAGCTGCTCCCTCACCCTTCTCTCAGTGCACCCTCCACCATTATTAGGCCTTATGCCTTCACATCACGTAGGGTGGAATCGTGTGACTCCTCCTTTGAGACCAGGTCCTGGGCTACAGTACCCTGTGTAATTACCATGCTAACACAAGCAGGTCCAAATGGGTTCTTCCCATCACGAGTCTGTGACCTGTGCTAAATAAAGTGACCAGACAGCTTCCACGAGCTAGAGTATTGTTTAGTCTTAACAGTAGGGACAACCCATAACAGGAGAAAAGGGGTTTAAAACAATAAAGTCTACACACAAGTCTATCTTACTTAAAGGCTTGTCATCCTTTCACAGAGCCCTTAGGCAGGCCTCCCTCTGCTGTTTCTCCCAAACAACGACCGCCTCCCTAAGGAAGAGTCATTTTTCTCCTACCCAGAAGTCCTTTGTTTCGGTTCCCCTGGCCTTTGGGCTCTCCTATATATACACAAGGTGAGACTACCCCCCTCACACACCTTGACAAGCTAGTCCAGTGACCTCAGCAGGATTTCGGAATTAGGATGTCAGATTGAATAGTTCTTGCATCATCTCTTAAATGTTGGCAGATAGACAGCTACCTGAAGCCATTGTACTTTCCTGTCTATATTGGAGGCAGCCTATTCTTGAATTAATCCTAGGTATTCATACAGGAACCCTCTTACAACACTCAGACAAACATACTGAACGTAGAGTAGTCATTGATTACTATGTAGCCCCATCACTGCCACACCAACCTCCCAAGAGCAGAGATCTGAGAAATCGGTGTGTGGAATGCTTCTACATCACATGAAATGAGTTCATCTAGAATCTTTTCAGCTGACACAATTGTGACTGATGCTATTGAAATACTTTGCAGAATGTGCTGGTTCAGAGCATCGCCAAATTCAGCAGTCTATTTTAACTGCTCAAAACTTAGTCATGTCAAATCTGCTGATTTACCAATGCTTTTATTTGCTCCCCTTGTCTTCTCTTAGCTTTTTAAAAATATATTTTTTTATGTTTTGTGCTCTGGCCTTGGTCGCATTTGTTGATGACTCAAGGTACTTAGCAGCGGCAACATCATTAAACACTGTATGGGAACATTATACTGCTGCAACCTGCTGATGTGCTTCATTTCTGAATGCTGATACAGCTGAAAGATTTAATGGTTGATAAAGGGGGGCTGTCAGGTTCCTTCCCCACTCTGAACTCTGAGGTACAGATGTGGGAACCTACATGAAAGACCTCCTAAGCTTATATTCCACCAACTTAGGTTAAAAACTTGCCCAAGACGAAAATTCCTTTCTTTGTCCTTGGACGGTATTGCTGCCATCACCAAGTGATTTAAACAAACATTCAGGGAGGGGCCACTTGGAGCCCTATTCCCCCCCAAAAAAATAACCCCCCAAGCTCCTTCACCCCCTTTCACCCCCCCGGCTTAAGAATAATATACTAACCAACTGGTTACAAAGTGAGCACAGATCAAACCCCTGCGTCTTTAGGATACTGAAAATCAATCAGGTTCTTAAAAGAATTTTATTTTTTTTAAAAAAGTAAAAGAATCATATCTGCAAAATCAGGATGGAAGATAAATCTTTTTATTACCCTGTAAAGTTAACACACACAAAGGATTTCCCTCTGGGCTCAACTTCAGAGGTACAAAAATAGGAATAAACCTCCCTCTTAGCATAGGGAAAATTCACAAGCTACACAAAAGATAATCTAACACAGTCCTTGCTATTACTAAAATTACAGAAATTGCAAGATGTATCATTTCAGTAGGAGCTAGTTACCTCTTGGTGTCTCTCTTTGTCCTGAGAAAGAGCAATACAAAGAGCACAAGTAACCCCCCCACTCCAGATTTGAAAGTATCTTTTTTCCCCCTTGGTCCTTCTGGTCAGGTGCCAACTAGGTTATTTGAACTGATTAACCTCTAACAGGTAAGTGATTCTGGCCAGGAGGGATTTTATATTACTGCATATATAAAGGTTGTTACCCTTCCCTTTATATTTATGACAGGGGGACTTACTGTACTTCTTCAGGGAAAAGAGAAAGAATGGGGAAAAAAGAGGTAGTGCAGGAAAAGCGGGTTTCCTCTGAGTCTTATTCGATATTTGAAAATATCCAATTTAAGATCTTTGCTGCCATGGTTCTTTAACTCTTCAAAGGTCAGATCCATAAACTGAGCTGAGACTGCTTTCAACAGCACAAGAATAATATGGTAGCAGACCAAGATCAGTCCCCAGGGCTGAAAAGTATTAGAGCAACAGTGCCTTTGTAATAAAGGATATATGAAAATATATTAACATTACTTTAAATGTAGGGTTATTTAGGAGTTGGGGCTGAATGAACAATATAATTGAATAATATAGGCCACTTTTTTTCCTCCAACAAGCAGGAGAAACAGTTATTGGTAAGGGGCATGAGGGCTGTGATTGGGTGGGGGTGAATGGGAGCTGGAAAAGGCATGCAACTCAGAGGGACTCACTCACTGAGCACTAAAAAGAAATATTTTATTAAATTACAGCAAAGTTTCCTAAATGCAAGAGCAGAGGTTTCATGAAAAAATAAATAATCCCAAATATTTAAAGATTATGGAAATAAGAAACTAAGGCTATATAAATAATTCTGACACCCATAAGAACATAAGAAAGGCCATACTGGGTCAGACCAAAGGTCCATCTAGCCCAGTATCCTGTCTACAGACAGTGGCCAATGCCAGATGCCCGGAGTGAGTGAACCTAACAGGTAAAGTTCAAGTGATCTCTCTCCTGCCATCCATCACCCCCCTCTGACAAACAGAGACTAGGAACACCATTCCTTACCCATCCTGGCTAATAGCCGTTAATGGACTTAACCGCCATGAATTTATCCAGTTCTCTTTTAAACCCTGTTATAGTCCTAGGCTTCACAGCCTCCTCAGGCAAGGAGTTCCACAGGTTGACTGTGCGCTGTGTGAAGAACAACTTCCTTTTATTTGTTTTAAACCTGCTGCCCACTAATTTCATTGGGTGGCCCCTAGTTCTTCTATTAGGGGAACAAGTAAATAACTTTTCCTTATTCACTTCCTCCACACCACTCATAATTTTATATACCTCTATCATATCCCCCCTTAGTCTCCTCTTTTCCAAGTCCTAGCCTCTTTAATCTCTCTTCATATGGGACACATTCCAAACCCCTAATCATTTTAGTTGCCCTTCTCTGGACCTTTTCTAATGCCAGTATATCCTTTTTGAGATGAGGAGACCACATTTGTACCCAGTATTCAAGATGTGGGCGCACCATGGATTTGTATAAGGACAAGAAGATATTCTCCGTCTTATTCTCTATCCCTTTTTTAATGATTCCTAACATCCTGTTTGCTTTTTTGACTGCTGCTGCACACTGCATGGACGTCTTCAGAAAACTATCCACGATGACTCCAAGGTCTTTTTCCTGATTAGTTGTAGCTAAATTAGCCCCCATCATATTGTACATATAGTTGGGGTTATTTTTACCAGTGTGCATTACTTTACATTTATCCACATTAAATTTCATTTGCCATTTTGTTGCCCAATCATTCAGTTTCGTGAGATCTTTTTGAAGTTCTTCACGATCTGCTTGGGTCTTAACTATTTTGAGCAGTTTAGTATCATCTGCAAACTTTGCCACCTCACTGTTTACCCCTTCTTCCAAATCATTTATGAATAAGTTGAATAGGACTGGTCCTAGGACTGACCCTTGGGGAACACTACTAGTTACCCCTCTCCATTTCGAAAATTTACCATTTATTCCTACCCTTTGTTCCCTGTCTTTTAACCAGTTCTCAGTCCATCAAACGATCTTCCCTCTTCCCTCCAAGACACACAATTTAAAAAGATAACAGTGTGATATAAACATGACAGAATAGCTCTCATTAGCTCAGAAGTGCTCTTCCTCCTTATTCTACCTTTCCGTATTGCCTGTGAGAATTAGGAAATGGTATTCCATTCAATGTTCCCCTCCAATAGCCACATCTTTTTATCTGCGAGGATGTAATTTTTATGCTGCAAATCTGTCCATGGCTCGAAGTGCATTTCCTAGAAGTAAAAGTATGGTTGTTTTTTGTCCATCAAATATTGTACAATCAATATTAATCTTCATTTTATATCTCCTAACGTTTCCATGGAAATTGCTATATTGAGACTAGAGAACCATTAAAAACAAGCAATTAATCATTATGCAATCAATATATAGCATTATGCCTTTGTCAGACAATTGACTTTTTTGACATTTTCTGTACACAGAGGTTGTTTCAGGATTAGAAGATTTATTTATTTTTATAAATGTTAATTTAAGGTTTCATGGTTCTAAAAATCTTGTGGCCAAATAGGGTTCTCAGCTGGAAAAACACATCTAAGAATAGAATTTGGCCATTCATGTGTCAATTCTAAGGATAAAAGTAGATGCTAATAGCTGAAATAAATAGCACGATTCTGTATCACATTTTTAAAACAGAGAAATTGTAAAGACAATGAGTCTGATTGTCCGCTCATTTATATCCCTTTTACACACAGGTAACTCCTCTAAATTATTACTACTAATATTTATTGTATTACAGTGGGGCATAAGTGCCCCAACCACAATCAGAGCCCCAATGTTCAGGTGCTATACAAACATATAAAAGATCATTTCTGAATATCTAAATATACAAAGCATAAATATTAAGGAAGTCTCAAGCATCATGCTCACCTTACAGATGGGGAACTGAGACACTGTGAAGAAAAGCCTATGGCATAGAGTCTCAGAGCCCAGGCCACCTGCCTCAGGCCTAGGTGGTTCATACTTCACAGCTAAAAATATCAGTGTATATGTTCCTGTTTGGGCTGGAGCTCTAGTTCTAACACCTGGCAAGGGGGAGGTTCTTGGAGCCTGGGCTCCAAACTGAGTGTGAATGTTTGCACTACTAGTTTTAGTCCTATAGCCTGAGCCCCACAAACCCATGTCAATTGAGCCAGGTACCAAGACTCAGTACCTCAGGTATTTTTGCAGTGCAGACATACCCAGTGAGATTAAGTGATTTGTAGCTTACTCAAGGTCACACAGAAATTTGTGGCAAATCTAGAAATTGAATGCGAATCCAGTTGTTCTTTTTTTAAACTCAGTGGAGTTATTCCTGATTTATTCCAATGGAAATAAGAAGAAAATCATGCCTATTATTTTTAGAGGAATTGATGCTTCAATTTTCAAACTGATCTCTTCCTAGAAAGAGGTTATGAAAACATATTATTAGACAAGTAAGAGCTATGGCATCAGTGAGCAGGAAAGTGTTTTTGCATCAGATGTATGCATGAATCTAATTCACTATTTTTCTTTCCAGAACACATAATGTAACAAAACTAAACATTAGACATTGAACTTGGACAAAAAAATAGAGTTCAATGGGGAGGAGAAAACCACAACATGAATTTTCTACAAACATTAAGATTACTTTTTCATTTGTAATGGAAAAATTAAAGTTGAGATTTTAATGCTTTTATGCAACTACCACTGCAAGCAGGCACCTGGATGAAGCTTTAAAGAGAAACAGCTTTGACTACATTATCAGAATTACTAAACCTAGTACCTTTGTCACTCAGTTATAGCATCACATTAACTTTGGAAATAAAATGAGTGCTGATGCAGTGTAATTGCTAATAACTACAATTTTCCAAAGCATAAAATTATATTCTGAGTTTGTTACAGATATTATTTACTTACAGTAATTTCAGTTTTAATCATTATATTTTCCTCTGCATATTTCATATCAGAGCTCTCATTTGGTGTGGTATTCTCATTCAAATAGATAAAAGCCAACATCCCTTTGATATTTACTCTTACCCCTGTGTGGCAGTGCAGGGGTAAAAACCCCTAGAATTCCCTGCCTCTGCATGCTAAACCCTGCTTGCTGGCAGGAGGCCCAGGGAAGGGGCTGGCTGTAGCTAAAGGGCTACAGCTGAGGCTGGGATCTGTGAGGGCTATAGAAACCCTGACTTGTGGTCAGTTGGGGAGGCCAGGCAGGGAACAGGAGACTGAATTACTGTCTTCTTGCTGCTAGGAAGGAGCCTCAGGGGCCTGGAGACCTAGAGCCCAAGACAGTGGGGTAACTGTTGGGGGATTGGGGGGAGCACTGTTTATAGCACTGAAGCCATGAATGTAAGCACTGTAAATAAAGGGCACTTGGGGAAGCACTAAGAAAGGGTGTCAGGACCTTTGAGACCAGTCAGACCACAGGACTGGCACGGACCCTGTGAGACCCTGAATCAGGCAAAAATCATTAGCTGTTGTGAAATTTTCACTGCCTGGAGAATATCAAATCAAACAGATTTGAACTGCTATCAGTAGTTTGATCCAGTCACAGAAAAAAGGCAGATGTTTTAAGTCAAAGATATAAGCCATCCATTGCCAACATTAAGATATCCAAGTTTGTTTGGCATGGCTTTATTGTGAATAACTGATCCCTATGTAACAATCTGCCTATATTATGGTCTCTGAATGTCAGCCCTCCTGCACTGCTGCTGGCTAATTCCTAAACCTCTAAGTGCTCCCTATGTTACAGCTCTTTGACTGCCTACTGCTCTAACCTGCTGTTCCCCAGGATTATCTCTCCTGCAGCTATGGGAGGAGCTTCTGTTCCCTTGCCTTTATTTAGTGAAACAGTTGTGCAAAATATTTGACTTAAAATTCTATTCAAAGTTTCCCCTTCTTGAGCTTGTGGAACCTTTGCTAAAATGCAGATTTCCCTGCAAAGTTTTTCACATTAGCAAAAGTTATCATTACTTTTGTTCCACTGGCTGAAATCCAAATGCAAGAGTAGGGATCATTCCTTCATTCCCTGGGGTAGTGATCCCCTAGCCTTGTGAAAATCAGCAATCAGAGTTACAGAGCACAGAACCTCTGCCTCCTGAAACCACTACTTGTGGTAAAGGAAAACCTCCATTAACAGTTGTAGCATTATAGTTTCTATTTTTCAAGGAGCTCAGCAATTTCAGCTTTTTGTCTGTTTCAAACAAGAACATTAAATTTTATTTTTGTTTTGATAATTCTTAAATATTGCCAAGGACAAGTGAAGACCATGAGTCTGTCCCTTGCACAGGAGTGGAGGGTGAGAATTCCAGGAAGGGGGTTATTACCTGCCTCCAAAATCTAGATAATAAGGCAATGTCCCAGATTTTTAACTTGGAGCCAACATATATGAAACATAACAGCATACAACTCTCACATTGTAATTTAACCCTCCTGTAATGGTCCTCACTTGGAGAGTGTGATGGGGCTAGTCAACCCCACACTAGTGAGGAAAGGGGTTAAGCCAGCAGCACTGGTGGCGGAAGTCCCACCCCTGAGGTACTGGGCATGCTCCAGATGCCCTAGCAGTATAAATGCAGGGAGCCCAGCTCATTCTGGGCTGGCAGCTGAGCTAGAAGGATGTGTTTGGGGAGCTCTAGTGGAGAACCAGCTGCAGACCCTGGAGAAGCCAGAGGCTTACCTGGACCTGCCTGGAGCCCAGGGGTGGGAGATGCCGGAGGGGATGACTGACCCAGAGGTTCTTGGAGGATCCAGAGGCACCTGGGAGACCCCCTTGGCAGAGCCAGTAGGGAGTGACCCAGGGAGGGTGGGGGAGTGGTATCTCCCACCCAAAGAGACTCTGTGTGTTTTGGTGGGACCTCCCTGCTGAGTTGGTGGCAAATCGCTGAGCCACTGTTAGGGCCCTGGTGGAGGTGGGTGGGCCCTGGGCCCCCCCTACCTAGGCCACCATATCCCTATGTGGGTGACAACCCATGCATATAGACTGTGGGGTGCTACCCTGCTTTGCCCTGCAACTGGGGGTGCTCATATAGACTTTGGGGTGCTACCCTGCTTTTACCTGCAACTGGGGTGATCCCATGGACTTTGGCTACCCTGAAGTAAGGGCAGGCCTATCAGTTCTGGCCATTAGGCCATGTTGCCCAAAACAGAGGGGGCGTAAACCCTGACAGGGAGCATTACCTAGTGGTAATGACTGTAACTCCTTACTGCCAAAAGGGTTGTGGGGAGGGGAGCCCAGGTCCTTCCACTCCATTGGGTTCTCACTCAGGGGTCTTTGGGCTTGTCTGGCAACCAATGCTGTTTAAGGCTGTCCTTGTTAAGCCTCTTTCTCTTGTCCCCACTTCTCCCTGGGGTCAGCTTACTCCAAGGTTTTCCCCTAATGGGGAAAACCCCAAACCACAATAAGTAAGAGGAGGTTACCAATGTCCCAGGTCCACAGGATGCTTCCCTATCTGGTTGTCTCTGGGGTGGGTCCTCCCTTCCCTCAGGGACAGCCCCTTTGGGCAGCTGTGCTAGAATCTTCAGCTTCCTTTGGCTCGGCTCACTTTCAGCTCTGCCATCCAAATAAGCTAATTCCCTGTCTTTTAATTTCTCCATCAGATGGAGCATTTGCTGCCGGTGTGGCAAGACAGGGCTAGTTTAGCCCAACATAATCTCTTAATCCCTTGTTGCCCAGTGTGGGGCTTGTATACCCCATCACACCTCCCTTCTTTGGAATTACCTATATGCATAGTTTTGAATGTTAAGTATTTAACAAGGGGAATCTCCTTTTCATTTTCTCTTCCCCTGGCTTTTCTGTTTACACTTTAAAAAAAGTCTATTCCTCCATCCTTTTAAGTATTGCTATTCTTTGCTGGGTAACAAATTATAGTTGCTTTTGCTGAAGTCTGCAAGAAGGTTTTTGATGCTGTTTCACTTTCAGCTTTCTTTATTTCTATTCCAGTGAAAAGTTCAGGTACTGGTACAAATTTCACAGTCCAATAGGAGTAACATAAACTTACTCTGAATTAATAGAGTGATATGGTGAGGGGAGTGCAGGAAGTCACTAATGGATGAAAGCAGAAGTAACTCATCTAATGGATTCTTGGATAGGTAGAAGTGAGGAGACTCAGCTAAATGTGACGTGAGCCTAAATTGACTCTGCATAGGGTTCCAAAATAACAAGCAAGTTTTCCAAAAATATAACAAAAACCAGTTCCTAGAATGGCTCCAGTTGTGCTGTGCTCAAACCACCCTGGGCTACTCCCCTAGAAATCACAGTGCCAAGCACACAAACCAAGAATGCCAATGCGGACACAGGTAAAGTGAGCTTGGGGTGTGCACAGCCCTGCAATCTGAATTCACAGGGCAGGCTTGCTTGGCTTGCCAAAATGCACATGCACAGCAGACATAGCCATGGAGAAGAGTGTAGGGAAGGAAGTGGGGATGGGGGAAAATCTCTTAGCCTCTTAAAAACTATATCGATGGCAATTTTCAAAATCTATAACAATGATTTTTTTTAATCACTTGAGATGACTTCTCTGCTGTACTACTCATCAGTGCTGTTGGCCTCTATGACATGGATCTTAAGACTCATCTTCTGTTTTTTCATCCTTTCATCATTGTTATAGCCCAGACTTGATAACAGAGCATCTTTAATTCACTCATTTGTTTCTAATATTTTTTAATTTTTGTATTTAAAATTTTTCCTCATTGCATTTATTTTTTATTCAGGTCTTATGACAGGACTGAACTCTGGTGTTGTGTGGATAATAACTACTTGCTACATGTCAGTTATCTCAAGTATCTTGTTAGCCAGAATCTTACATTCATATTACTGTAAAGACTTGGCCAAATTGTGTTCTCAGTTAAAATGGTTTAAATCTCCATTAATTCTATTGACTTACTGTGACTAAGTAGGGACTTTTCCTTGTTATATTGTATATGAGCCTTTGTGAGTCTTACTGTTTTTCATGAATGCTGTGTGCCTCAGTTTCCCTGTGTTTTGCACCAATGTTTAGGTGGTGGGAATAAGCATGTGTGACTCTTGCAGCAACTGATCCAGCTGCCTGCACAGATGCTATTGCTAGTCCCTTTGTAACCTGAGACCCAGGAGGGGGATGCAACAAGGTGACTCTTGGCCCAAGAGGTGAGACAAAGGCCACGGGCAGGGAACAACAGACAAGGCAGGGGCTAGGCAGCTGGAAGCGAGTCAGTCTCAGCTGGCTAGGGGCACAGGAGGAGGACTGGAGGCTCTGGGCTCCCCTTTCTCAAGATGGACTTAGCTGAAAGTCACTGATTTCTGTGCTAACAAGTTCTGCCCTACACTGTGTTCCTGTCGACTAATAAACTTTCTGTTTTACCAGCTGGCTGAGTCACATCTGACTGTGAAGTTGGGGTGCAGGGCTCTCCGGCTTCCCCAGGGGCCCTGGCTCACCAGACTTGCTGCACGAAGTGAATAGTGTAGAAGGGGATGCTGAATACTCAGAGGTCAGACCCAGGAAGGTCAAAGCTGTGTAAGCTTTTTGCCCTGGAGACAGTATGCTCAGAGAGGAGGCATGCTCCCCCAAAGTCCTGACTGGCTTCATAGGGAATAGTTCCAGAGTATGACGCCGGTGACTCAGTGACACTTACTTGGAAGCTACACGATATAAATAAAATCAAATGTGATTCATTATATTCATTTCCTACTTACTGTAGACAGGAATCTGCAATTTTCTGAGTTTGTAGCCATGCTACAGCTGGTAGAGAGTAGCAGAAAACTTGCCTTTGAATTAATGTTTCCAGTTCTCTATTAACTTGATGTCCAGTCTTGTCCAGAAACATACAGCAATTCCCCACATTGTAGTCTGATCTCTGGGTGGACCGTGCAGTTGCTGAAGATAAAACAAAAATTATATTTGTTTTACTCCACTACATACTAATAGTCAATCCAGACAGATGACCTAGAGCTCAAAACATTGAACTGAAGAGTGGAAATTCTCAGTCCTGGAAAGAAATCTAAATTTCCCAGCTAAACCTTCCTCCCAACATAATCCTTTTTTTCTCTCTTTCAAATTTTACTTTAGAAACATTGCAATGGTAAGTAGTCTAATAAGACAATCTGCAAAAACTGATAAAGAGGATGTCTCTGATTACAGAGATTACAAAAGCATCTAACTACATATTAGATTTATCTCCATGATGGCTCTTTTTCTTTGTCCATTTTTATTAGAATGGCTAAAGTACCTTCTACCTCAATGTTCTAGGTCTTCAGTATATTGACTCATGCTCACACTCTAAAAGGTATCAAGTGTTGAGGTCAACAGCAATACTAATAATCAATATGAATTGATTGCAGTTTTTACTACCTCTGCTCATTGTGGAGACCTCTTAATCTGTAAATGTTACTTTGACAGCTTAGGCTGTTGGATATTCATTTTAGCTGTAGTCTGTTCTGTAACAGACTAATGCATGGAGAACGAGTTTGGCCAGTGCAAAACTGCTTTAAAACAATTTTCAAAAACTACATTTGAACTACTTTAAAAAAAGTTAACTATCATAGTCTTGATTACTCTGGTTACACAAACCATGTCTGAAGGTGGTTTACCTGGAATCTAATTTAAACAAGGTCAAACTCTGTTCTCCATAGTGGTTCCAAACACAGCATAGACAGTGCTCAATAGTGCACAGCAATACCACACAACTCTTTTGAACAGGGACTGAAAAAATATATCATACCAAACTGAAATTGAAAGGGTTTTTAGGTAGACAGAAAGCATTTACTTGAGTGGGAATTTGACTGGTACCCTCCCCCAGTTAGTGTCAATGGGACAGGTAACTGAGGAGGAATCAAACCCTGCACAGGCTGAATGGAGTGCAGTTATTTAGGCACGACTGAGCCAAGGGTGGGATCCTTTCAACAAGAATGAGGGGCTGGGGGAGCCTGGAATAGTGCCTTTCATTACCAAGGGCAGCCTATCAGTCTTGCGCAAGCTGAAGCACTCACCTAGGCAGGTGAGCTGGCTGCATTTGATGGTGGGAAAGTCAGCTGGGATTTGATACAAGTAATCAGGGTGATTGCATCTGATGTTTCCACAGCTTTGCAGACTGTACAAGCTGTAATGGTTTGCCCAGATCTAGGACGTTCTGCTCAGGTGATTGCAGGAGACAAGGCAAACACCAAGGGCAGGGGTGAGTTAAGTCAACAATGTACAAAGGTTCCCATTGTGGAGGTATTTTTGGATCTGCTTTGGGGACAGGTATATGAGGTAGTTTGGGGTCCCATACCAAAATGCAGTGGCAAAAGTGTGGACTGAGGGCACTAGTGGTTCCTCTAAGGCTTTATCCCCCCACCCACAAAAAAACTGACCATGATGGGGTATTAGATGGACCAGCCAGAACTATCTCAGGTTATTTGGGGGGGCACCCCTGTAAGCAGGCACAGGGTGTTGCATAGCTGATACAGGCTAACTGTATCGACATGGGGACAGCCATGGGAGAGGTGTCTTGCTAAGCATTCCTTAGCTATGCTTGTGTTACAGCTGAAGCTTACCCAGAGTGAAGCCCGGTCTTGTTAGATATATAAATATAATCAACGGCCATGCAATACATTCAATGGCATACATCTAATCAGAGCAATTCCTGTTGCAGCATCGGGCAGGCATGTAATCCATTCGCAAGCATACATTTCTTTACAGCAGTGGCTTTTGCAGCATCTTTCTGTTCAGGCAGGCATGCAAAACAGGACAGCTCATACAGCACATTTCTGACAGAATGGTATGGGGAGGTACAGGACACAGGATTGAACAAATTTCACCTGCAGGTAGGCCCCATTTGTGTGTGTGTGAATATATAAATTTAATTTTTTGGAGATCAGAATTAATTCCCAGTAACTTCAGGATATGTCATGCTCAGAGTCCTTACACTATACTAAGTATTACCTTTGGATTCCAAGAAGAGAAAGCAATTACATGTTCTATCTTCTTTTATAAAAGATTACATGCAGTGAAAAAAATTCTCATTTGACACTTTTTTCAGTTATATTCTAACTATATTCATCAACATAATTGACCATTAAACAGAATTGTGGAAATTATAGGTGTTCTGGGCACAAAGTTCTGAACTGTGTAATATTGTTAAAAGAACTGAGTAAAAGAAAATAAATCACAGTTAAGAGAACTATTAATTAAGTCACAGTTTGAACACTTGCTGAGCATGCTGTAAAACTGCCCAAAGGATACTTCTTTGCAAGTAGCAAATTATAAAATATTCAGGAATAGACAGCTTTGGAAGTAATCACTGATATGTGTGAAGAGCATATTTCTTTCCCTCTGAGGTTAGTTTATGAAATGTTTTTCTCCATTTGGGCTACTAAAATATGAGGTACCTAGGGGTACTGCTGGAACAACAGACTAAGTTCATTCACAATGGATCAAAGTGAAAGGGATAAGGTGTTGCTGACCTTTACCTTCTATAGCGAATTTCTTTAATCAGCAATGTCAGTAGCCATTTACAGCCAAAGTTTTGTCATATAGTTTAATGCCAAGTTTAATAAACAAGTTTCAAAGAGCATTATAAGATAGTGGAGTCTTTAAAATTGTTCATGTCCCTACTACACCATTTTAAAACCATGTTATAATTATCTTAACAGAACTCTATTCATATCCTGCTGTTATAAAGCTGAGGGCTTTTCTGTTGTGGGCTTCTGGTTCAGGCCCCTTAACATTCATTCTTCAAGCTGTATTTGAAACAAGGGATGTGCCATGAATGAAATTGACCACATCCTCATCAGAAATCACTCCATAGTGAAATCTCACCTGCTCTCCAGTTGTGCAGCAGCACCAGCAAATACAGGCCATAGACTAATTGTTGATCAGCTGTCACTGTATCTTCCATCTCCTTGCCAGTAAGATGTCTATTAACAGTACACCATCCAACATATTTCTGAGGATCCAGCTGAAGTTGTGAAATACACACAAGCCATGAAGGATCACTTATGTAACCTCAATACCCTCTTGGATAACGTGGAAATCACCTTGAGTGGTACATATAACACTATATCACGTCACCACTGGAACAATTGGCTTCAGAAGACTGCACAAGAAACCTTGGCTTCCTGAAGAGGCCTTTGACGAATGAGCAAAAAAGATGGAATCACACAAGCAGGAAACTATGTTTCTTCTAAGCCAAGGGTGGGCAAACTACGGTCTGCGGGCTCCTCCTAACCGGCCCCAAGGGCCGGCTGGGGAGGTCCCTCCCGCGCTGACCCCTTCCCGCGTGGCCTCAGCGGGCCGCGCTGAGGAAGCTGCTCCGGCCCCTCCCGCGCTGACTCCTTCCCATGCAGCCTCAGCGGACCAAGTGAGCAGGGGCGGGCGCGGAGCAGCACGACCGCGTGTCTGGCTCCCGACTCAGGGAGATCAGCGACCCCGCATGTCTGTCTCTGGGCCAGACACGCTATTCTGAGTGGCGGCGAGAAAAGAAGGCCGGGGCAGCCGGGGAGTTGGCTAAGGGGCCCGTGAGCTGAGCAGAGGCAGGGGTGCCAGTGGCTCCCTCCTCCCCGCCCAGGGGCCGGACAAGCACGAGGAGCCGGGGCCCCAAGCTCCCCTCCCCGGGTTCCCAGCGAAGCGGCGGGGAGCTCCGGGACCCCCATGCTCCCCGCCACCGGGTGCTGGGCCCAGTCGAGGGGAGCCGTGGGGCTCCGCTCTCCCATCCGAGATGCCAGGTGGAGCCAAGGGGAGCTGTGGACCCCGAGTTCCCGTCTGGGGTGCCGGGCCTAGCTTGGGGAGCCATGGGCCAGGCCGAGAGCAGCGGGCGCCCCGCTGAGCAAGATAAGCAAGAACGGGGGATGGGTGGCGTGGGTGGTGGTTAGGTGGGTTGGGCATCTCGGGAGGGGGCAGTCAGGGAACAAAGTGCTGGGGGTGGTGGTTAGGGTGGGTGGTTAGGTTTTGGGAGGGGGCAGTAGGGGAACAAAGAGCAGGGGGGCTTAGATAGGGGGTGGGGCCCTGGGGGGGCAGTTGGGGGGATCTCCAGAAGGGGTGATCAGGGGACAAGGAGCAGGAGGGCTTAGGTACGGGGTGGGGTCTTGGGGGGGGTAGTTGGGGGGATCTCCGGAGGGGGCAATCATAGGACAAGGAAGGGGGGGTTGGATGGGTCGGGGAATCTGAGGGTTCAGGAAGTGGGTGGAGGTCGGATGGGGGCAGGGCCAGGCTATTTGGGGAGGCACAGCCTTCTCTACCGGCCCTCTGCAAAATTTTGAACCCCTTGTGTTCAGGTGGAATTCCATTAGGTCCAGTAGTGTTTCCTTACATAAGTTTCAAATGATCACTATTTTTCCCTGCATGTGTGCAGTAAACCAGGTCATGTGGCTCTGCACAGTCAACAACAGGTGTATGGTTTTTACCAGGTTGGGTTAAAATGTTTTTCCCCCAGAACACAACTTCTTCTGTATCTGGACCTGGTATGCTGCCACCACCAAACTAAGTCTAGGGTAGTTTGGGACCCTTCTTTCCCTTTCCACTAACCCCCCAAACTTCTTCCTTCCCTGGAAAGCTTGAGAGAATAAAAACCCCAAACCTCGCCTGATCCTGCGAGACGTGCCCGATCCAAAACCAGGATCTTACAGAATGGAAAACAAGCAGTCAGCTTCTTAAAAGAAAGATTTTAATAAAAGAAAGGAATAAATCCTTTATAACCATCAATAGAACAGCATCTACCATAATCAACAAAAGGATTCAGAAACCAAACCTCTCCCCCGAGGCAACTTTCTCCCACTGTTGATATCTTTGCTGAAGCTTACAATATCAAGAAGCACCCAGCCAACCTCACCACTGAGAACCCTCCAAGTGATAAAAAGAAGGTAAACTTACTGACTACAGTACTTGATAGAATCTTATAGTTACAGTGAAAGACAGCTGTGTTCATCCCATAGCCGAGGTGAACAGAGAGAGAGCCAGAGAGAAACTGAAACTTAAAATCCTTTGTCTCCTGAGAAATTTCTCATTGGTCAGTTGTCCACCTCTCAGGTTACCTTTAGCTTAACCCCTTACAGGTAAACAATAATTCTAGGCTACTTCACATTTATGACAGTACTACTTAGGCTTGTTTTGTATTGGGATCTCATCTGGGAATCAAGAAAACTGCATTCCATTCATGGGTACTCCACCCATAGACCTTTCTGGATCTGAAAAAGTCACTTCACTGGTCTGTCTGTATCTTCCCTTCCAATCTTTATCTATCTTGTCCAGTGAGATTGAAAACTCAATGGGACAGGAATGATCTTTTACTATGCATTTGTATAGCACCTAACACATTGGGTCCCTAATTTTGGCTGGGACTTCTAGGTGTCATTGCAATATAAATAATAATTGATAACTTTGTATTTCAGAAATATTGGCTACAAATTTCAAAAATGGGTACCTAAAAATTTTGGCGAAGATACCTAAAACAGTGATCAGAAAGCACTGATCTCCTAGCAGCCTCCATTAGTTGTTTTCTCACTAGTAGCTGAACATCCATGCACATGGATGGGGCAGTTAGCCCAAGTAACCCATCAAGTGTGCAGTCTCCCTCATATAACAAATTAGCTGCAGAGTAAAAGTGATCACTGGTTGACTGATCTCAATCACAGTGGTCTAGAACTCTTGGCATGGTATGCCCTACTGTAGCTGCACACAGCACAGTTGTAATCTATAAAGTACAAGTGGCTGAGAAATTAAAAACTAGATGGCAACAGACTGTGAATCTCAGTGATGAATGAATCATGTAATATTTTGATCAAAAAGAGATCTTGATCATGCTTTTAGTTGTTTCCTTCACTTCATACTGACTCAACAGACACATAGTGACATATAGGCACTGAAGAAGTGGCACATGTGTCTTTTAGTCTTTAAGGTGCCACCGGACTTCTTGTTGTTTACATAGGCAGGTGACAATCCCAGGATTTTATTATATACAATCAAATTTATGTAAGGGCTACTAGTGGGGAAAGAGGGGGAAAGGTAAAAGTGAAATAATTTACATTCTGTCCCCAAAATGAAACACCAAAATAAAGCTATTACAGACTAGGCGATTCAGAAATCTTAAATTGCTAGTTAGGGCACAGAACCACGTTCTCTGGCTAGACATAGATGGAAAAAGTTCTGCATGTCACAGCTGACACCTGAAGTATCAGCAGTGTTGACAGATTTAGAATGTAGCAACCAGATATGACAAAAAAGAAATGTAAATCTGAGTCTCATTTGAATGTTGGGAATACTGCAGTCCACAGCATTTCACACTCTCCCCACTAGTGGCCATATGATGTTTACACTCAACATGAGGGTTGACAAGATGGAACCTTATGACATCATGCATTTGAGAACCTTCAGGGAAAAAAAATAAGCATACTGCCATTATGTAAATCCTTGTATTTGAATAATAATAGGCTTCATTCAATCAGAATTCCGTTGTTTGTGCACTGTATGGTTCTTGAGAAGTACAGTGAGCACGAAATTCTGGCAAACTCTGCCAAACACAGTTCAAGGATTTACATAAGTGAGCAAAAACTCTACAATTATACTTCAGAAACAGAATAATGCCCAAGTGCTTTATCTGAGAAAATTCAATTTCAGTCTAATCAAATAAACAGTACAGTGTACAAGTTAATACATCTGAGTATGAACTCTTCTAAAGATGCATATCCCCCAGGTGCATGCACTTGAATGATTGCACTTCTGTATACTTTAATATGCATACTTCAGGGTAATTGCTGACATGCACCTGCAGTTCTGTGAATAGGCAATCATTCAAATAACTGCAGGTGTTTTTGTTTGAAGTTTTAAACAGTCAACCAAATGTTTATTTGAATGATCTCACAGTGCAGTGCAGCTCAGTATAGGAAGTGTCAGGAATCATGGGATAGGGTCTTACCTTATCCCATTACTCTATCGGTTGCAAAGCACATTTGACCTGTTTCGTTAAACTATTTCCAAAGCTGCTTTAATTTTATCCTTGTGGTAACAAGACTTAAATGAAACCATTTTATCTTATGTTAGTGGATCTAAGGGCTTGTCTTCACTAGTGCGGGGAGAGATCGATCTTATGGCTATCAATTTATCGCGTCTTGATCGATCGCCAGTGGCGCCCCCGTCGACTCTGTAACTCCAGCTCGCCAAAAGGTGCAAGCTGGAGTCGACAGGGGAGTGCACCGCCGCCCTCCACTGCCGTGAGGACGGCAGGTAAGTCGGCTGTAGATATGCCGATTTCAGCTACGTTATTAACATAGCTGAAATTGCATATCTACAGTCGATCCCCCGCCCTAGTGAGGACCAGCACTAAGCTATGTGAGGTGTGTTTATATAACTCAAGCCAATATTACGTACTCTAAAAAAACCCCAGGGAGTTTCTCCACTTCTCAAATGATTGGTTCCATCTAGTTTACCACTAACCAATACTTCCTATATAGATGAAAATGTCACACACATATATGTATTACTGAAAATGAGAGACTTAAAAAAGGCAATCCTCATCCCCATAAGTGATAATTTATACTCTGAAAACTAAGATTTGATGGCTACTAATTAAGGTCCCAAACCTACAAACACACAAATATTTACCTTTACATATGGGCAGGATCCCCTGGGAGAATAACATGAGGGGAAAGTAGACTAGGAGAGCTGGCTGTATTTTAAAGAATCCTTATTGAGATTGCAGGAACAAACCATCCTGATGAGTAGAAAGAATAGTAAATATGGTAGGCGACTGGCTTGGCTTAACAGTGAAATCCTTGCTGATCTTAAACGCAAAAAAGAAGCGTACAAGTGGACAATTGGACAATTGACCAGGGAGGAATATAAAAATATTGCTCAGGCATGCAGGAGTGAAATCAGGAAGACCAAATCACACTTGGAGTTCCAGCTAGCAAGGGATGTTAAGTGTAACAAGAAGGGTTTCTTCAGGTATGTTAGCAACAAGAAGAAACTAAAGGAAAGCGTGGGCCCCCTACTGAATGAGGGAGGCAATCTATGACAGAGAATACGGAAAAATAAAATGTACTCAATGCTTTTTTTGCCTCTATCTTCACAAACAAGGTCAGCTCCCAGATTACTGCACTGGGCAGCACAGCATGGGGAGGAGGTAACCAGCCCTCTGTGGAGAAAAGTGGTTCAGGACTATTTAGAGAAGCTGGATGAGCACAAGTCCATGGAGCTGGATGCGCTGCATCCGAGGGTGCTAAAGGAGTTGGTGTATGTGATTGCAGAGCCATTGGCCATTATCTTTGAAAACTCATGGCGATCGGCAGAGGTCCCAGAAGACTAAAAAAAGGCTAATACAGTGCCTATCTTTAAAAAATGAAAGGAGGATGATCTGGGGAGCTACAGGCCAGGCAGCCTCACCTCAGTCCCTGGAAAAATCACGGAGCAGGTCCTCAAGGAATCAATTCTGAAGCACTTAGAGAAGAGGAAAGTGATCTGAAACAGTCAGCATGGATTCACCAAGGGCAAGTCATGCCTGACTAACCTAATTGCCTTCTAAGATGAGATAACTGACTCTGTGGATGAGGGGAAAGCAGTGGACATGTTATTCCTTGACTTTAGCAAAGCTTTGGATATGGTCTCCCACAGTATTCTTGCCAGCAAGTTAAAGAAATATGGGCTGGATGAATGGACCATAACATGGATAGAAAGCTGGCTGGATCATTGGGCTCAGCGGGTAGTGCTCAATGGTTCCATGTCTAGTTGGCAGCTGGTATCAAGCAGAGTGCCCCAAGGGTCGGTCCTGGGGCCGGTTTTGTTCAATATCTTTATCAATGATCTGGAGGATGGCGTGGACTGCATCATCAGCAAGTTTGCAGATGACACTGAACTGGGAGAAGCGGTAGATATGCTGGAGGGTAGGGACAGGATACAGAGGGACTTCAACAAATTAGAAGATTGGGCCAAAAGAAATTTGATGCGGTTCAACAAGGACAAGTGCAGAGTCCTGCACTTAGGACAGAAGAATCCCATACACTGCTACAGACTAGGGTAGGCAGTGGTTCTGCAGAAAAGCACCTAGGAGTTACAGTGGATGAGAAGCTGGATATGAGTCAACAGTGCGCCCTTGTTGCCAGGAAGGCTAATGGCATTTTGGGCTGTATAAGTAGGGGCATTGCCAGCAGATCGCGGGACATGATCGTTCCCCTCTATTCGACATTGATGAGACTTCATCTGGAGTACTGTGTCCAGTTTGGGCCCCACGCTACAAGAAGGATGTAGAAAAATTGGAAAGAGTCCAGAGGAGGGCAACAAAAATGATTAGGGGCCTGGAGCACATGACTTATGAGGAGAGGCTGAGAGAACTGTGATTGTTTAGTCTATAGAAGAGAAGACTGAGGGGAGATTTGATAGCTACTTTCAACTACCCGAAAGGGGGTTCAAAGAGGATGGAGCTAGACTGTTCTCAGTGGTACCAGATGACAGAACAAGGAGTAATGGTCTCAAGTTGCAGTAGGGGAGGTTTAGGTTGGATATTAGGAAAAATGTTTACACTAGGAGGGTGATGAAGCACTGGAATGGGTTACTAGGGAGGTGGTGGAATCTCCTTCCTTAGAGGTTTTTAAGGTCAGGTTTGACAAAGCCCTGGCTGGGATGATTTAGTTGTGGTTAGTCCTGCTTTAAGCAAGAGGTTGGACTAGACGACCTCCTGAGGTCCTCTTCCAACCCTGATATTCTGTGATTCCTTTGGGACCTCTTTACTTTGATTGCGTTGTTAAAATACCATTGTCTCATTGAGGCTTGTAGGCTGGGTATTGGTGGGGTTGTTATTACATTGTCGGGCTCCCTATCCTTACCCATATTGTTCTCTACCTCCTCAAAACCAACTTCTGGGATTACAGGTTCTTTCCATTTATGTGCCAACTAGTGGTTCACTAACCAATACCAATGTTCGTTTCTGTTAACCAGTAACACAGAAAATATCCTATTGGTATTCAATAAACCTATGTACAAAATCATGACCAAAAAGGGGTCTTCATATTTTCTTCCCTTTAAACAAACAAAGAAAGAGACACAATTACAACCTTATGGCAGTTTAGCATCATCCTTTTCTGCAGTTTCCTTGCTCCTTTTCCATGATTTCAATTGTGAAGATTGAAACCATTTGGGAACCCTCTTTTTTTCTGTGAAAATTTCTAATAAGTACACAGTGGGACTAGCCTTTTCCAGTATGGCAGCTGGATCTGCCCATCTAGGGCACAGCGGATGATGATTTTCCAAAAAATATCAGAAGAGGACTTTATCCCTTATATCCCATTCCATAAAAAACAAATTGTCCTTCAAATATTGGTCCATTTTGTTGATAACCCTCTTTAAATTGATCGCAACCTGCTTCTGCACTAAGATGATGGTATTCAGCAGTTCTTCGATATACCAGTCCAATCTGACTTGTGGTGCGTAGTTATCTGGAGGCACCCCTCCTTCTAACCACCAGTATTCTGGAGTTCTCATTATTTGTCCCATAAGGGTTTCATGAGGAGAAAACCCAGTCAAGCTGCCAGTCGAATGAATGGCCATAAGAATTAAAGGTAGCTTGAAATTCCAGTTTTTTTCTGAAGTTTCTACTACCTTCCTGAGAGCATTCTTTAATGTGTGGTTGCTTCTTTCAACTTGACCAGCTGCTTGGGTATGTCCTGCAACACGAATTTTTTGCTTGATGCCAAGTACCACACAAAGCTGTTGCATTAGCTTGCCTGTAAAATGGGTACCCTGGTCTGAATTTATAACTTTTGGTAACCCAAATCTACTAAAAGCTTGCTCTAAAAGTACTCTAGCGGTGCTGTTTGCAGTGCAATTCTTCGTGGGATAGGCCTCTATCCACTTGGTGAATGGTTTTACAAGCCGTAAGCGATACAAAATTTCCTCAGCCTGTCCTTGGCAATGGACCTATGAAATCTATTTGAACTCTTGTCCAAGGGCCATTGATAGGCTGGTGAAGTAATGGTACCTTTTGATTCCTTGAATCTGGGTTACACATGGCACAGTGAAGACAGTTGTATATCCAGGATTCCACTTCCTTGACCATTCAGGGCCACCATCCTAAGGTGAGTAGTTGCTTTAAGGCAGGGGTTCTCAAACTTTTCTGGTTTGAGACCCCTTTTAGCTGTGCCGCATTCACTGCCGACCCCTGGGTATGTCCTCTGAAAAGCCACCGAATCAAACACTTCCGGTTTCGGCGGCATTTCGGCAGACATGCAGTGTTTCTCTGTGTGTTTGCTGACAAGCTGCTGAAAGCGGATGAGTTCCACTCGGCGGCTTTTCGGCGGATACGCTCCTGCAGTCCAGGGCATCCGCTGAAATGCCGCCGAATGCAACAGGGGCTTGCGACCCCCCTGAAATTGCTCTGTGACCCCTAAGGAGGTCGCAACCCCCAGTTTGAGAACCACTGCTTTAAGGTTTTCTCTGTTCCATAGTGACCTTGCTTGTGGGCTAATTTAATTAACTCTTGGCGGAGACAGGATAGAATTACTAATACAGGGATGCCTTCAATGCCTTGTTGTTAGTTTTCCTTTCTTGCCAGAACTAATTCTGTCTTATCTGTATAAATGGCAAATCCTTTGCACTGCTGTTTTCTCAACAGCTCATAGACTTTAAGGTCAGAAGGGACCATTATGATCATCTAGTCTGGATGTCATGTTTCTCTTCAGCCAAACTACCATCCAAATTAATAAACTCCCTTAAGATCCAGTCAGAGTCTGCACATACTGTGATGTTCTTCTGTGGATCTGCTGATCTTAAAGCAGCTATCACTGCTGCAATTTCAGCCACTTGTGCCAAATGATGGCAGATGGGCCCTGTCTTTTCTTCCCTGAAGAAGCCTGCATAGCTGCAAAACCAGTAACAGGGGATCCATTATGCTGGTAACTGGATCCATCTACTATCCAGATTTCCCAAACGTGTTCTTTCACGTCCTCATGTTTAGCTTCAAGGAGAAATGGAGTCTTGAATGCTGGTGCATGCTGTATATCAAGTAATGGGCATTCATGAGCTTCTCCCACAGACATCAAAGCGTAGGGTACAGCAGCCAAGTATTGAACCTTTTGCACTTCTATCTCCCTATTTAAAAGGGTTAAAGTCCACGCTGCCAGTCTTGGATTGCAGACCTTCCCTGAATTCACTTTTCCTGACAAGATGTACTGCACAGGAGTGTGTACTGTTTTTAGTATTATAGGAGACATGCCTATAATATAAGCCCAGTGTTGTAAGGCCCATACCAGTGTTAAGACTTCCTTTTCATAACTTGAAAACCTAGGCTCTAGTTCTGATAGAATTTTGGAGCCATAAGCCACTGGTATTAAAGTGGTACCTTGATGGTGGAGTAAAACTGCATCAATGGCTCTTTCAGTAGATCCCAGCTGTAAGTGATAAGGTTTATCAGGTTGTGGATATGCCAAGGCAGATGCTTCAGTTAATGCCTGATTTAACTGATATACTGCTTCTGTTTCTGTCACCCCACTTTCATTGCTGATCTTTTCTTAACAAAGAATACAGTGGCTTTGCAATGCTAGCATAGTTCTGTATAAAATCTCTAGAAAATCCTACAAGACCCAGGAATGATCGAAGTGTACTAATATCCACAGGTGCGGGCAGGTTCCAGATCAGTTTTACCCTTTCTCTATCTGGATGTCTTCCTGCATCCCCTAGTTCTACACCTAGGTATGTAACTCTTTTGTACACCAGTTAGGCCATTGCTGGATTCACCAAAAATCCCGTAGTTAGAATTTTGTCTAGAACTTCTTGGAGGGCTTCTATGTTTTCCTCTCTAGTAGTGGTTGTAATCAGCACATCATTTACATAGCTCAAAATGTTTTTATAGCATAGCCCTTGCCACATAGCTGCTTCGATTTTGTGGCATATCATTGGTGTGTTGTGATATCGCTGAGCTACTTGTGTAAACGTCAATTCCTTATTCTGAGAAGTGAATGCAAATTTGTAGAAGTAGTCTGAATGGAGAGGGATTGAGAAAAAGGTGTCTGAAATGTCAATGACTGAAAACCAAGTAGTTTCTGCAGTAATCAAAGACATAATTTCTGGATATCTCGCAACCACTGGCATCAGTCTTGGTGTTACCTTATTCAATGCTCAATAAGCTATTGTGAGACGCCAACTTTTGCCATCAGCTTTTAAAAATGGCCACACTGGTGCGTTGCATGGGCTTTCACATTCAACTAGCACACCCTGATCTTGTAATGTGACTATAGTTTCCTTTATGCCCTCCTTAGTCTCGGCTGAATAGGAATACTGCTTCTGAGGCTTAGGGCCAGGCCCTATAACAGGAGTCGGCAACCTTTCAGAGGTGGTGTGCCGAGTCTTCATTTATTCAATATAATTTAAGGTTTCGCGTGCCGGTAATACATTTTAATGTTTTTAGAAGGTCTCTCTCTATAAGTCTATATTATATAAATAAACTATTGCTGTATTTAAAGTAAATAAGGTTTTTAAAATATTTAACAAGCTTCATTTAAAATAAAAAAAAAATGCAGATCTTATCAGTTTAGTGTGATCTTTGTCCTTTGTGTGTGTGTGTGTGTGGAATAATGAAAAGGCATCTGTTCAGCACCCACCCCCACCCCCCAGCTCTGAGCCTGGTACTGGATCACAGCCTCCTCCCCAAGAACGTAGATGCCTTTGCTGGGCTGGGATGGCGCATCTGCGTGTGGGGGTGGCTGGGGGTGCAAACTCCCCCTCAACATGCCTCTTTCCCCTGCAACAAGGCTCTGAAGCACAGGGATGGGGAGGGAGCAGACCCAGGGGGAGCCCAGTTTTCAGGGAAATACAGGCATGCCTGTGTCCTTTCTCCCCATGCAGGGATGGGGTGGGGAGGTCACTTGCTGCCAAAGAATATTCCTGCTGCCTTGTAGGGCTTTGTGCAAGTAGAGGGCTAGTAGGGTTACCATATTTCAACAATCAAAAACGAGGACGGGGAAGCCCCACTCCACCCCCACCCAGTCCCTCCAACTTACTGCCCCACTCAGAACTCCCAATCCCCCCCTGCTCCTTGTCCCCTGACTGCCCCCCAGGACTCCTCCCCCTACCTAAGCCTCCCTGCTCCTTGTCCCCTGACTCCCCCCTCTTGAAACCTCCTCCACCCTAACTGCCCCCTAGAACCCTACCCCCTACCTGTCCCCTGATTGCCCCGACCCTTATCCACCCAACTGCCCCCAGACAGACCCCCAGGACTCCCACACCTTTCCAACCACTCCCCGCCCCGACAGCCTCCCCCAGAACTCCTGACCCATCCAACCCCCCCGTTCCCTATCCCCTGACTGTTCCGATCCCTCTCCACACCCACACCCCTGACAGCCCTCCCCCCCGAACTTCCAACTCATCCAACCTCCACCCCACAAGAAATTCTGATCAGATAGCCGCTTGGTAATCAAAATGTTTCCTGATTTGGGCAGCCAGCTCATCCTGTAGCCTTGACTCTGCCACAAGGATCTCATCAGGAAGGTGCTGAGCACCCTCAATCTGATGACATTCAATGGCACTCGAGGCCATTCACCACCTCAGAAGAGAAGCTGGGCATCTGACAACATTGGCCCACAAATTCAGAAGTTTCCCAATAAAATTCAATGGAGTTTACAGCTGAAAGGTCTTAAAGTTTGAGAGGTTTCAAGTGTTAGTGGGTTGGATAGGATGGGAGTTATCTGGAAGGATGATCTATTCTAGTCCAGTGGCTAGGGTGTTAGCCTGGGACTAGGGAGATGAGGTTCAATTCCCTGCTCTGACGCAGACTCCCTGTGTGACCCTTGACTGGTCACTTAGACTTTCTGTGATCAAAGCCAACTCTGATGGGAGACTGGAGTGTTACTAACTGCATCCCTGACCCAGGCAATCTGATCTTTGTGTCTGCTGATTGGGTCTGCCCCCCATCCACATTATGCCCACAATCTCTCCAATCCTTCCTGGAAGCACTGTGGGACAGCACAGTTCTGAACAGCCCCCAGTGCAGGGCTGCAATTATCTGCCTCAAATGGAGCCCTGATGCTTACCACCGGGGCATAGAGGGTTTAGATTTGGGGCAGGAGGAATTCCCTTGCTCATCATCACTCCACTTGGGTGAGCTGAGATTTCTGAAAGGACAAAATCCCTCCCTGGTGCAGCACTGCTGCCTTCTTTGCCTGTAAAACCGTGATGTGAAACAGCAACCTGGGGACTGAGAGCCTGCTGATGACCTGGATTTTAACACTTCCTTTTGCTCTAAATATCCAAGGAGGCTCATGCTGTTTGACACAGACTGAGGGAAGCCAGCAGCCCTAACTTCCACCCCAACCGAGGCAGCCCAGGACTGCTTCCCCTCTCCCCCAAGATCCTGCTCCCACCACGCTCCTGGCTTCTTTCTCAGGGGCTTCCGCAGTGGGCTGCAGCCAGTGTGTGCTGAGGAATTCCACCCACCCTCTCCCTCCTCCCACTCTCAACGGCCGAGGCAGAAGAGTGGGCGAGAGGCTCTGCTCTGGCTGCTGCTTGAAATCCCGGACCTTTGCAGATTGCAGCATTTCCCCACCGGACGCTATTTTAAGCTCAAAAATCCAGACATGTCCTTGAATATAGGGACATATGGTAATCCTAAGAACTACCCCAGCCCCCCCTCCATGCCTGGGCTGCATGTCCCAGCTTCCCTTACCATACCGAGGGAGAGCTGCCGACTACATGTTCAGCTCAACACTCTGCCTTGCTGCTCTGCGGGGGTGGGGGAGGGAGGAGAGGAGGGCTCTGACTGCTGCAGGCTCCAATGGCTGTGAGCAGCTCAGACCCACCCGTCCAATCAGCCGCCACCTCACTCTGCATGGGAAAGAGGGGAGAGGGTAAATCCCAGACATGTGAGCTAGGAGTGTCCCAGTATTGTCTGGCTCTGTTCTGGCTGGTTGGCTGCCGGTTCCGGCTGTGCTGCGCTGCCGTTGCCAGCCCCTTACAGGGACCTTGGCGTGCCAGTCAAAATTGGCTCCTGTGCCAGCTTTGGCACGCGTGTCGGGGGTTGCCGACCCTGCCCTATAACTTTAACTGCTGCTACCACCTTTCCACAGATGAGTTTGTTTTTAGCAAACACCAGTAGTTAATGTTTTATAGCCAGCTGTACATCATCCTCCCATTTGGGAAGAACAAAGTCTGCAGATGTCTTTAAAGCACATAGGCTATTAACTCTAGATACCACTGTATCATGATTTGTTCCAAGGATTCACTTAGGGATTGAGTAGGAATATCCACAATAATTCTTATCTGTTTCAGCAACTCACTTCCTAATATTCCACATCCCCCTAAAGATTGCAATCCCCATTAAGCTAATATTGGTAAATCCCAAAGTACTTTTTCTATCCTTAGAAAAGGGTACAACACTTGTTTTAAAATTATAACTTTCAAGAGTTTTATACACTTAACAGGCACCGACAGAGCTTGTGGTGACCTATCAGTGCACAAGATGCTGGTTGATGCTCCCATATCTACCAACACCTTTTGACAGTTTTGACCCAAACTTTCCTTCCAACATGTTAACTGTTGATCTCCCCCATTCATCATTTATGATGGGAGCCACAAAATCAGGGAGAGGGAAGGCTGAGCCCCTTCACTGAGGTTTCACATAGGGGGAACACCGGTTGTGCATTTCCCTCTGCTTGTTGCTTCTCGCCCTCGTATTTAAGCAGTCTCTTTAAAAGTTCAGTAGTAAGGACTCTATCTAATTGCTCTCTAGTTTCATATTTTAAAAGTCTCTTCCACAATACATTTCTGAAAGTGGTACCTTGCAACCAAGATGCTGTTTCTTTCTTAAACCCATTGTTCAGCTTATTACTATTATTGCTAGCCTTATTACCAAATTTCCCAGTTTGTGAATTCAGAGACTTTTTCACTGATGCTACCTTCTTTTTAGGGATCATACCAGTTAATTTGGATGCATCCTTAGTTAACTTGTGGACTTCTCTCACTCTTTATTCCAACTGCTGAAGTCCTATGGTTGCTGGATTTACTGGTCCTATAGCTAACCTCAGGGCAGGCATAAGCCCTTGTATTACCAATTCACAAAATGCTGGCACATTATACTGTACAGCACCATTCTGGTCTACTGGAGCCAGACCAACTAATCAATATAACAACCCTTTTCTTGCTATAAAGGTTTCTGAATGCTCTGTAGTTTCCTGTTTTTCCTGAATACACTTTTCCAAAAAGATTACCATATGGAAAAACATTTTATACACATCCACATATCTCTATCTATCTATCTATCTATCTACAAGTTCAGTGACATAACCCATGGACAGTCCATCTGGTAAAGCACTGAAATCCTCTACACTCAGACATTCCCTGTCATAAGGGAACCTGCTTTGCTAAGGTTAGGTAAGCAGCTTGAACTGGCTAGCCAGTTCAAAGCATTATTTTTTATCAAGCTGGCCTAGTTCCTTTCCTAAAGCTTTTTCCTTGTTCTGCTGGTAACACCTTTGTTTCAAAGCACATTTCAGTAGGCTGTTGAGCCCATACTGCGCGACTATAGCAATGATCGGGGCAGTTGGTGGATTACTTTGTCCCGTCACCCTCAGGACTTCATTTAAATCAAATGGCACTGATGAAATAAGGCCTTTTTCTGGGGTAGAATAACATGGTGGATCATCCCTGTGTTCCTCAAACTTTGTGTCTGAACCTTCCCCAGAAATGAACTTGGCTTGTGGGCTAGTTTCCAGCAAGCTAATCATACCCCTAGAGATCTTTAGCTGCTGCTGCCGCAGCTTCTGAATGTGTTCAAGCAGGCTGAATGATTTATTGCTTCTGACCCTTGAGCCTGCTTGGCCTCCCTCAGGAGCTGCCTGATAATGGTCAGGGCTTCTTCTAATTTTGTGAACAGGATCTGATTTTCCCTGTCCAAGCTGCCCTTCATGAGCTGGCCTCCTGCAGCTGTTCTTCTAGCTGCATGATTTATCTAGCTTGTTTTGTCATTTGAGCAACATCCAGCTGATGTTGTGCCACTGCTTTCTCTAATTTCAACCCGTTTGTTTTTTCCTGATCTTTTGCCTGGTTGGCTAGGGCTTTAAGGTGACTTGCCTGCCATCCAGTTCTGTGGATCAATGCCCATAAATCAATGCTCGCTTCTGCAATTTTTTCTTGGGAACTGGCTTGCTTGCCAAATACCATCCTCACAATATTTGTAATTTCTGCAATGCTTCATCTCCCCGGAAAGCCCCTTCTTTCCAAGGGTTTTGAGATTTCCCCAAAACTGACATTGCATACTCCAAACTATTAACCATCCTTCTAAGCTGAAAACCTTCTCCATACTTTACTTGCTTACCACGAATAAAATAGAAAGTAATTATGTTAAAGCTGAATAGCCCGCTGTCCTAGACTTGTGGCAGCTATTTGTCTATGGTCAGGAACTCATGACAACCCACAGCTCCTCCTTTAGGAATCCAACAGTGCTCAGTCACCACCATGGACAATTGTCATAGAAATGGACGGTTAGGGCCTTACCCTCCACCTCTGCCTTAAATTAAGTGACTGACCAGGTCCACTTAACCCAAGACTTGACAGTCTGCCTTACTGCACGCTGCTTGGATTCGCTCCTCAGGCTACTGGCATAAGTAGAAACCTAAACTGTAGTGAGCCTCAGCCTATGGGCCTCTAGCTCACTGTTCATATACTACAATGAAGTGGGGATACACACATATCTGAACAAGGAGTGACCTGAGAAACCTGTCCGACCCATGGGTCAACACCCTCACCGACACTATTCCAGATCCTTCCCTAAGAACCCCAGTCAGAGAGCTCTACAGTTTCTTTTTTAATAGCTCACCTTAATTAGAATTGGTATGACAACCCCCACACCCTCTTCATGTTCTGTGTGTGTGTGTATATACACACACACACACACTACACACATACTACATATACACACACTACACATATACACACACTACACACACTATATACACACACACACACACACTATATATATTTATATAAATATATATAAATATTTATATATATATATAAATAAAAATATATATATAAAAATATAATATATATATATATATTTATATTTTATATATACATAAATATATATACACACACACACACCCTACTGTATGTTCCACTCTATATATCTGATGAAGTGGGTTTTAGCCCACGAAAGCTTATCCCCAAATACGTTTGTTAGTCTCTAAGGTGCCACAAGTACTCCTTGTTCTTTTTGCATATTTACAGAGAGATTCTATCACTATTAAGATGTACTTAAAACCACTGCTGTGTTTGGAGAGCTGCTGCATATCCACTTAAAACCACTGCCTGCCATTATGCATCACATCTGAAGTAACAGTCTTGTGTCTTTAAAAACGTATTTATACTGGTTTGTGTAACCTGTAAGCATCCTGCTCTGAAACCCAAGCTACTATCAATCTGCTATTGAAAGTTTTACTATGTTTTTTGGCTACTTGACAAATAAGATTCATGTCTCTGAAGCTCCCAACTTCCCTGGAGATGTAATATTTTCTTTAACAGAGCCTCCTGTGTACACATAGCTGTTGGTTGTAAAGTGTTTTACTAACACTAGTATGGAGGGGCCACAATCAAATTTAAACAAAAATCTTTTAGTAAACACATCATTTTATAGCCACCGCTGTGGAAAATGCACATTGTGAACCCACACCATCCAAGGGTCCAACCTGGCTCATTCTTGCATTTTGTTCTTATCCAAGGTCTCCTCTTGATCTCTGTCGGAAGCATAAACAAAAACAGCTGATGCAAGATAATATGCCCGAGAGTGAATCTGTTCCAGGATATCCTAGGGGATTCTCAAAGGCCTTTAGAAAGGTGATGGCAAACTGTTGATAGATTTTTTGAAGAAGAAATAGCTTTAAGTCTTATTTTAGATTTATAAAACCCCAGGTCAGTTCCTACCCCATTACAACCCCCCACCCATCCTGACTTCCACTTGTATAGTCTATTTACCAGAGCAACATCATCTTCATTCACTTTGTCCAATAGTGCCTCCAAGGAGGCTTGGCTGCCTTCCTCCACAGGTTCAGATGGTGGGCGGGCATCATACTCATAAGTCTAACTTACAATGGCATGGGTCTCGCTGTCAGGTTCAAGTGTACCCAGCCAACAGTCAGGCCAAAGGACTACTCGTGGCCCCTCCCTCCTCAAAACTGTCACTAATGTAGTAGAGTTTGTGAGCTATATAGCACCCTTAGAGCTCAAACTAATCTCCTAGTTCCATAGGAATGGTAAAGGCTGCCATGTTTCCTCTCAGTATTTCCAGGATTTCTGAAAACACACCTGTCATAAGTATAAAGTAGCCTAGAATTACTGTTTACCTGTAAGGGGTTAAGCTAA
>ML677334.1:358898-373986 GCA_007922305.1 Dermatemys mawii
ATTTTAACCCAAGCTGGTAAAATAAGCTTGGGGGAGGGGGGGTATTTTTTTTTCCATGCGGGTCCCCATATCTGTACCCTAAAGTTCAGAGTCGGGAGGCAATCCTAACAACACCCTTGAAACAAAATAGCCTATTCCAAGCAGCAAGGAGCTTACACATGCAGTGCTGTTGACCAGCCAGTTGTTAAACTGCAGAGAGTGGAGTGTCCATCCTAGATATTTGCGCAATACCTATTCTGATTGGTGCACATTTCCCTTCCAGACAGTCCTATTGGGCTGGAATCTGCTTGGATTTGTATAGAGAGGTGGCAGCAGTTCTTAGAGGGGACACCAACACTTCCGAACAGGTCATACCACCCTGAAACTTGCCCTGATTTGTCACTCCTGCTTTTGGAGAAGTCTTATAGGGCTGGAACAGACACCAATTTGTAGACGGTAGCAAGGTAGGGAGGGGAGTGACAATATCACCCCTTCCTTCCAGCCACATGCCAATCTCTGCCCCAGAAGTAATACCTCAAGGGAGAGGGTCTTATGAGAAGAGGGGGGAAATGGCAATGCTTGATTGATGGTAAATCTTTACATTATTAACAACAAGCCCTAACAGAGGAGCTCCTTCTTATCCAGCAGGCAGGATACATCTGCATAAGCATTCAAAGACAGGGAAAAAAAAAATAAGTCTTGCGATATGTAAACTTATTGAGAGGCGCTGCTTCTTCATAGTTCTGTCAAAGCAAGCTTGCTATAACTTTGGCTTGGAAATTGGTTTGGTGTGAAAATTACCAGATTTACTCTGTAGGCAAAAAGGAGAATGCTTTCACAAAAAAACTGCAGAATATTTGAAAATCAGATAAAAAATTAATGATTTTTTGTATAAATAAAGCAATTTACTTTTTAAATAAAAACTTTAAATTTGTAATCTTTTTACAGTTAAATTTGAATTTATGGTAAACTGGTGTTAAACCCTAAACACAGAATACTCTATTCATCATTTAAATAATGCACAAATACGTTAAATATAGTGCACAAATAATGCACAAAATACGTACGTCATTTTCAGTCTTTACAATGGAGTAAATGCTAATATTCTGTTTCAAATGTCAGTACTTCCAGCTCTGATGTGCAGAAACACTTTGTTTCATCTGTTGTATGTATCCAGTACATTTGTTAGTTAAATAAAACTTTTAAAATGCTGTCTGTACACTTTAATTGAATTCCAGTTTCTATCCCAATGAAGCTTGATACAAGTCACATATAAAAAGTTAATTATCTAGTAAATTTAACAATAAAAATGCAGAAATCAAGAATCTGAACAAATGTATGTTAAATGTATAGGTAATGTAACCTCCTGGTTAACAAAAGTGGTGTCAAATCTAGTGTAAAAACTGCATTTAGTTTTAAATTAAATCATCGATGAAAAATACTTAGGAAAATAACTATAAAATACAAATGGAAAACATGATTAAAATTGATTTATATCAAAATTTTCTGCTTGCTGATTTTAATTGATGATTAAACCAATCTGTCCATCTACCCTGGCTGGAGGCAATTTAAAAAAAAAAAAAGAAAAAAAAAAAAGCAAGCTTGACCATATTGACCTCCCAGCTTGTAATTTCGAACAAAAAACGCCTCTCTTTCAGATTTAAGTTCTGCCTCGTGGATAAGATAATTGTTCTGAAATTTTGATTATACTAAGTTGTGATGATATATGCATTTCAATATACTTAAGCTGCCCATACAAATGAGTTAAAGTGTTCATTTCCTTACATGTAAGAGTTTTTTATGCAGGCCTGTTTTTCAAATTAAAGTGTTTTGTTTTTGAAATTAGAGACTAGCTGCTCACCATGCTAAACAATGAAACTGGCTAAACTGTATGCTAAGCAAGAGTATTTTGAATATGGAAACAAAGCCAGAAGACATAGCCTACTAATTAACATAGCAACAGGTATCTATAAAAGTGATCATTTTGAGGCAGGTGGGTCTAATTTTCATTTGAAATGCACAAAGATGAAAGTTGCTGAAGCATTATTGCATTCAGCTGAAGTTTACGTGGAAAAGGACAGGCAAATTCAGAAGAGAATAAACTCTTACTCTTATCTGAATAAGCTCAAAAGCATTCCAAAGTTAATTAAGCAAAAACAGAACATAAAATTTTCAGAAAGAATTACCAATGACTTGAAAAAATCAAGCACCACACCCTGATGGGTGTAATAGTAATTTTTTTAAAAAAACAAACAAACAAACAAACAAAAACCCTGCAAAAATGCCAGAATAAGATTTCCTGTGCCATCCCCCTTCTGTATATGCATCATGATTCAGCTTTTAATTACAGGATTTCTACAGGAGTCTTGTCTCATTCGGTGTACAGGATGGCTGTAGGCCAGTGAATAAATAGCTATTC
The DNA here is from genome assembly GCA_007922305.1 of Dermatemys mawii. Lineage (NCBI taxonomy): Eukaryota > Metazoa > Chordata > Testudines > Dermatemydidae > Dermatemys > Dermatemys mawii. The sequence continues at coordinate 361,297 of ML677334.1, forward strand.
AATATTTTGTTTTATCCTCACTGTTGAGTGTGCAGCCTTATTTACCACAAGGCATCCAAACCCTGTACCAAATAAAAAATATTTGCTTATTTCTCTAGTGATCATTGTCAACATCTGAATGCTTCACAAACATTAATTTATCTTAACCACACCTGTGAATTGGTATAATTATTCCCAGCTGTAAAAATGGGGAAGTGGTGTACAGAGATTTAGCGCAAATTTATCAAGTTCACTTCTTCTGGGAGCCCAGTTTCGGACGCCTTGGACTGTTCAAAGAAAGCTTACACTGAGCTCAGTTAGAGTGCTCAGCAAATCATGCCTTAAGCATCTCTGGGTGACCAATTTGAAAGTGAGGAACGCATAGAAGCTACCTGTGATGTCTGTGACTTTCTCAGTATTACATGAGGACTCTTGGCAAAGGCAGGGATTGAATCCTATTCTCCCAGGGCACACCTGACTGCATTAATTACAAGATCTTGTCACTCCCTGCCTCTTTCAACTACAAACCTTCCAACTCATTTACTACATTCTTGATTCATTCCTTTCCACCACCCAAACTGCACCAAATGAGGCCTGATGATGTGGAAAAATAATCATGTAATCATGATGACTACCATAATGCAGACATAGGTTTCTCAGCTATTTGCTGGTCAGCAGAAAAGTGTGGGGACTCAACTCTATACCAGGACCTGGAGGGCAGTGTGTTACAAACCATTTCTGCTCCTTCTTCTCACATGTCTACCTCTTCCACCCATGACCTCCCCAAAGGCTCTCTCTTCTGTTCTTATCCCTTCTGCTCCTGTTTTACTCATGTGCAAATAGCAGTTTTCAGAGGCTTATATTTTCCGGAATATGGATGGACTTTCATAGGGACAGAAAAAGGCATGTCTGACTACAAGATGACCTACCTAGGAGTCCCTATCATGGAGGAGAATCTTATTGTACTAGGCACTATACAAATATATCAGAAAGATGGTTTCTGCCCCAAGGATATTATCCAAATCCCTACATAAGCATAAATTAATATTTTTTTGTTTAAAAAACATTGGCAAAGACAGCTGACTCTTAAACTTTATCTTCTCTGTCCTCCTTATCAGAAATAACTAAACATTCATAATAAAATGTAGCCTAAGGCAGACACCCAGCATGGAAAATTTCAGCACAACTGGCTGAAGGTATAAGCAACTGAAAACAGGGTCTTATAATGGAAACTGGTAGATAACTAAGTATAGGCAGCACTGACAGCTCCACCTAGAATTAGATTGCAGGATTGGATCAAATGGTTATCAGGTGAAAAATGGTGACCATGACGATCAGCTATCATGGTGATGGATATGATATACAATCAAAAATATTAATTGGAAATCACTGAATTTCCAGTGTGCTGGAATTATGGAAAGGCATGAATTAGTACTTATGATAGATATTTTTTAAAAAGTGACCACCTCATTATTCCATTTTAACAAATGATCAGTTGAAAGATGGGTATGAATATGCTTAATATGAAAAAGTGAGCTAACATCTTTCACACAATTACAAAAAAAATGAAACTTAAGCCATCTCATTTTCACAGTTTCCAAAATCTTAAGAACTGGGAGCTATACCTTGACTTTAGCAAACCTTTTCATTTGGTCTCTGTGACAGAGTCAGACGAGAAAGGTATAAGAGAATGCTGGAAGGCAGGTATATCTGCCTCAGGATGTGCAGGTCCCTATTCCCTGGATAGCCAAACAAAGGCTACTCCAGGCCAATCAAGGCACCTGATCCCAATTAACTGGCAAAAGGGCAGTTAGGCTAATGGAGACAGGTGGAGCCAATCAAGGTCTCACTCAGACTGTTTAAAAGCTCTCCTTTCCAGTTCCCTCAGCCAGGGGGAGGTGGAAGCCAAGGAGAAAGGAGCTGGAGGAGGTTTAGCAGGCCAATGCTCAAACCACTGAGCTATCCCTCCCCCCATAATGGTAGACGAGAAGCTGAATATGAGTCAACAGTGTGCCCTTGTTGCCAAGAAGGTTAACGACACTTTGGGCTGTATAAGTAGGGGCACTGCCAGCAGATCAAGGGACATGATCACTCCCCTCTATTCAGCATTGGTGAGGCCTCATCTAGAGTACTGTGTCCAGTATGGGCCCCACACTACAAGAAAGATGTGGAAAAATTGGAAAGAATCCAACAGAGGCGAACAAAAATTATTAGGGGGCTGGAGCACGTGACTTATGAGGAGAGGCTGAGAGAACTGGGATTCTTTACTTTGCAGAAGAGAAGAATGAGTGGGGATTTGATAGCTGCTTTCACGTACCTGAAAGGGGGTTGCAAAGAAGATGGATCTAGACTCTTCTCAGTAGTAGCAGATGACAGAACAAGGAGTAATGGTCTCACGTTGCAGTGGGAAGGTTTAGGTTGGATATTAGGAAAAACTTTTTCACTAGGATGGTGGTGAAGCATTGGAATGGGTTACCTAGGAAGGTGGCAGAATCTCCTTCCTTAGAGGTTTTTAAGGTCAGGCTTGACAAAGCCCTGGCTGGGATGATTTAGTTGGGATTGGTCCTGTTTTAAGCAGGGGGTTGGACTAGGTGACCTCCAGAGGGCCTTTCTAACCCCTAGATTCTGTGAAATGTTCTATTATTAATCTGAAACAAATAAATTCTTTCTGAATTCTTTTCTAATCAACTACAATAATGAGTATGTATACTTATTGCAATCTGGAATTTACACTGCCTTAACGCATTGTATTCCTACCCTCTTTTGTAGAGAACACATTGCTGTTTCTAGTTTTAGTAAATATAAAGAGGAGCTGGAACAGCTACTGTAAAGTTCATAGCATATACAGAATACATGCAGGTGCTGCATATGCAAGTGTGGCATTCCTGAGTTATATAATTCACTTGAAACAAATGCAAACATAATATCTCTTTGTATTCTCTATTTATGCCGCTGGTAAGTGAGTTGCTTTACAGTAACAAGTGCGATCAAATAATTCAGCAAGATTTTAAATGAACTGAAATTAAATGTCAATAAACAGACTAACATCATGAAGTGTTAAGTATTAAAACAAGAGGCATATCTGCTACTGTTTGGACCCCTCCCTAACATGGTAAAAGTAGGGACGTTTTGAGCCTTTTCCATTGTAAAGCTAACCTTTCACTATGTACAGTGCAGCACTGCATGGTGATCCTGTTAAACTAATCTTTCCTGCAAGAAGGAACACCTACAATAAACAGTAGCTGTGAACATATAACTACATGACCTATTAATCTCAAAATAAAACTAGTTTCAAAACCTAATTAGAATCACTTAAATGCATACCACTGTAATCAAGGTTACCTGCCATGAGAGAATTTTAAAAATGTTTTCAACCAGAGATTATCCCATATAACAAGATATTTTCAGGTGTAATTCAGTCTAACTAATCTATGACTTCTCAAAAGACTTAAATATGCTAACATGGATTTCTAGAATTCTGAGCCCTGTGCTAATTTGTACAAGCTTTATTATTTTGTTGAATATATTAGGATGTGATAGCACCAGAGGGGAACATCTTGACTGGTGATCTGCTAGGCCTCTCCAACCCTTGGCTCTAGGAGCCAGCCTTACCCTGCTCTGCTGTGAGAACCCCCACTCCTGGGCTGTTCACGCACCATCTCTGGCATGTAAGCTGCTCCCAGCTACTTGCAAGCGAATGACACTAGCCAGTATCTCTGGTCCCAGACACAACCCTAGGAACCTCTGTCTTGCACTGTGTAGTTATGCCCACTGGACGCTGCAAGCTTATATAAATTCGCCAATTTGACAAAGAAACTGATACGTACCAGGCTTCTTATCCCACGGGGAGCCTCTGACACACTTCAAATCAAACACACTGCTTCAGGTAGAACAAACAAACAGATTTATTAACTATAAAGATAGATTTTAAGTGATTATAAGTCAAAGCGTAACAAGTCAGAGTGGTTACTAAAATAAAATATAAGCGCACAGTCTAAACTCTCCACCCTATTAGACTGGGCAGCAACCAGATTAAGCAGTTTTTCTCACCCCACTGAATATTGCAGTCCTTAATATACATGTTTGTCCTTTAAACCTGGGCCAATCTCCTCTGTTGGAGTCTTGTCTTCTTCTTAGTGTTCTGGTTGCTTGCAGCATAGCTGGGGGCAGGAGAAGGGCTTAGTATGTGTCCACTCTGCCTTTTTATACTGTCAGTCCACGTGCTCATAGAGCACAAATGCAGGCATGTCTGTGGGGCATGGCTGAGTCTCTCCTAGCAAGGTTGAGCAATTCCCTTGGTGGGGTCCCATGCAGATGAATCATTGCACTGTAGCTCCCTTGCTGGACAATAGCTGTTGATGGGCTATTTGACACCCCGTCCGGGCATTGGTTGCTTTCCTTGCTGTTACCTCTGGGGAGCTAATGTCTGGCTGATTCCCCAACTTGCAGCATGTTTTAGTTACAAACATACAACACAATTCTCATAATTTCATATGCATTAATGATACACATATATGGACAGAGAAATGACTTTCAGAAGATCATAACCTCTCCCCTGATACCTTACAAGGCATGCTTTGTGTGTGTGATCACAATTATATAAAATGAAGAATAGGTTACAATATGCTCCCCCAATGTACAGAATGTCAGAGATGGTATGGAATAGAAACATACTAGAAAAACTAGCTACAAAATTAATTTCAAAGTGTTTATTATATATTTTGCACAAAGAAAATGCAATACACTTACTTTTTTTCTGTAACAAACGCTGAACAAAATATAAACACTGCTGGGAGGCCATTCTTGAAAATGTTCAATTTTTCCATCCTCCACCACCTATCCTTCCATTCACAAAACTGAAGGGGACTTTTTGATTTTGGTTCACAAAGTTACATGGAAGTAGAGCACCTGACAATGGATTTCCATTTCAGCAGAAATTTAGCTAAAGAAAAAAGTCCTGTCCAGTCATGCTTTTATAAATGGTCAGGAACAGATAGTTAATAACAGTCAATTCTTATTCCTCCTTCTTCCCCCCGCCATGAGATAGGCTGCAGCCTATTTTAATAATCAAGTATAACTAGCTTCCAAAAGAAGAGTATTTATCCACAGTCTGGAACTTGATCGTTCGATACACACACACAAAATTATTTTCCATACTAGAAACATACTTTGTTGGAAATTATGTATAATAGCTTGCAAGTCACATATATGCCTCAAACAACTTTTGTGGAAAGATCACAGTAGCACAGGAAGTTTCAAATGCAATCTTTAGATGCATAAAAGTCTGTAGAAAAACATTATGGCTTCCAAAAAAAAAACAACCCCAAAAACAAAACAAAACTGTGAGTGGTAATCAGGCTCCCTCCCAGCCCATAACCACAACATACATGAACACACCTAGTAGGAAGACTGAAGATCTTCCTCTGTCCGGTGAGCTCAACATTTTCACAACAGTAGAGTATCAGTTCCATGAAAATATTAGGCATCTTAAAACATACCAAAGGCAATCTTAAGGAGGAGGTTCTTCTCCTCGAATAGCTTTGTACTTGGCCATGTCCTCTGGGAAGACTTTAGTCAGCTCTTGAATCAATAGGCTTTTAAATTTCTAGAATGAAAAAAAGGATTTTAAAACTTTTTAAAAATAATAAATAATGATATAAAAAAACAACATGCACGCCTGGCCATATATTGGAGCCAGTCAAACAGAATAAGTTATTCACTGAAATATTTGCAAATAATAGTCAACCAGGTCTACCATTCCTTGATCCCACTGAATGGTATTCAAATCAGAAAAACAAGACCCTTATACATAGTAACTGCCTGAAATCTACTTGCTGAGGCAAACAAGTATTTTCTATAAACTAAACTAGCAATCAAACTCATTCAAAAAATGTAAGGAGACTAGACTGTTGATAAGCTCTGGGGCAGTGGTGCCCAATTTGTGGACCTTGAGTCTATCATTTTAAAGAAAACTGGCACTTATTAAATGAAAATGTGCTGAACTGTGTGGTGAAGCTTGTAAATTAAATCAGCCTGAATCAGCCCCCTTTCCACCATTTCCCCCAATGCTTCCTAGCTCTTCTCTTGAAGCCCCAAGAGGAACTCTGAAGTGAGCCAAGTTCCTCTGAGCAACTGCTGTCCATTCCTTGATGCAACAGCTCAGCAACTCATTCACTAGTTGCTTGCTGCACCACAGGGGAAGGAGAGAATAGTTAGTTCTGACTTCCCTGCCAGGCTGTTGAAGCTGCAGTGAGAAAAGGATAGAAGTTTGATTGATACTGCTTGAGACTGGGGAAGCACATAGCAAAGCATGGCTGGTTTCCTTCCCTCACATGGTCACAGGACAAGAGTAGAGAATCTCTAGTAAGGGAGGAAAAGATGCTGAGAACAAACCAGTTATGGTTCTCTGAATCTTTACCCCAGCCCTGAAACCAGACGGAGCGGCCAAAGAGCTTCTCTAATTTGCCCTATGGTGTCCAGTAACGATATAGCCAGCATACAGCATGCTCCAGTCACACCCTCTCCATCAGAAATAGAACGTGTACAGTTAAACATAAAACTACTATGCTAGATAACAATAGGTCCGTCAAGTCTGATATTCTACCCAAAAAGAGCATCTTACACCCGACACTTCAGAAGGAAGAACAATCAACTTAGACAAGTATGTAAGGCTACATCATGAGGATGAAGACAGACCACTGAAACCTGGAGATCAATTTATGTCTTGTAGCATGCATGTTGCTGTCCTCTGTGCCTCTTTAAATCTAGCTATTCTTCAGCTGCAGATTTTTTCTGAATCTTACAAAACTGTCTCAATATCATTCAGTAATGAATTCCTATGGCTGATTAAACATTAGGAAACAGGATTCTCATGATCTTATTGAAAAAAAAACCTGCTAAATCAAGAATCTTAAGTCAAATACATATTAACCAACATCAACTTCCATTTAATATCTCCCACTGAAGATAGTTAAATACATCTTTTGTGAATTGTTGTTGTTGTTGTTAAATGAAAAAAACTGTTTTACTTATACATCTATAATTATCTACACATCAGTGTTCCAAATGTAATGAGGCCAAACAAGATTTGGAAAACATAATGAGGCTTTTATTTAAGGGGAATAAGTGCAGACTGCTGTTACTGCTAAGTTAATTAAGCGTCCTCCACGCATAGTTTTAAGAGTGGGTTACTTTTTTAAAAAATTGTATTTAATCCCTTTAGTATCACACAAGGGTAAAAATACTGTTATGGGTAAGGTTAAACCTTGTTAAAACTGGCATGATTAAAGCTGCCCTTCACTCAGGAAAAGTGGAAGAAATATTTAACTCCTTGATGCAACCAGAAAGGTGGAACAATAGCAGCCACCAGCCAAAACACGGACACATGCAAGGCACATGTGGGTGGAGAGACTTCACTGAATATTGCTTTAGCAGCAGTGAGAGACACATGGAAGAAGCAAGAACACACAACAAAAGAATAGAAAGTCAAGGACAAATGCTTGCCTGGGAGCATGATAAAAGCCTAGAGAGATTTTTGGGCTGAGTGCTGGTTGAAAGAGGCTTAGAACTGTGAGCAAAGAAACTCTTTGTTTAATTCCTGCTGTGTTCAGGGAAACAGGACTGTCTAAATTCTTTGTAAATAAAGAGGACTGCATTGAAGGTACCAAGCTCCATCATTAATTTCTTCTCCTGACCAATACAACTCACAGAACCCTGAATTTTGGGTCACACAAATAACAGTAGGCAACTTACTTTATTAGAAAGAGATCATTAGAAAGTATCCTTCATGTTTTTCTATTCTTAGAACTGTTTTATGGGGAATTTGCACACCATAGCTATACATAGGAAATTACACAGATCCAGTGCCTATGGAATAGCAGTGCTAACAAAACCAACGAGCTCTTACACAGCACACTTTCCATCATTAGCTATCAAAGCACTTTATAAGAGGTGGCGGCTCTATGATCAGACTGTGTAAAAGATGATAAGATTAGATGTATGTTATCGCTACAGAAATGAAAGTCTGATTTTGTATTTAACCTTACCATAGAATTAGAGACCATAACTACAACACAGACTGCAGCATTATCAGTTAAGACAAATAGATTGGAAATAAATCCCAGTGCACCCCATTAAATGAAGAAAACCTGATAATCACGCAAATAAAAAAAGAAGATGACAAGGCTTACAAATACTTAAATATCCAAAGGTCCCTATCCTTTTATAAAGAAAACAATTATACTTTTAATACATTATATTCATCTTACCTTCATAGTGTCAATTTTGCCTTTTACTTGTTCATTTTTAGCCAAAGCCCTTTCCAAACACTCTTTAGTGTAAAGCTGGGGATTACGGCCTTGATCTATGTATCTGGAAATATGAAAGATGCCATGTAAGTGTATCATGTAGGCTAAGACATTCCTCCTCTTCACTAAATACAGCAATGAGAAGCTCAACTTCAGAGAGTAATAAAGAGTATGTGAGATGTGTAAAGTGTTAGGGATATACAAGTATGCTTTGTGTTCCTTTATTGAGGCATGCATTCTAATATATGGGTTAGGCCAGCAGCTCCCAAATAGTGATCCAAGGAGCACCTGCCAGTAATCTGCAAACATCTGGTGCTGGTTTTCAATGGCCAGCTGCTTCTAAGTGTCCAGACTTTTTCTTGTGGAGAGCCTAGAGGGTTGTAGAATGTGCTGGGAATCAGCACCACATGACTAGCTAACTCTCTCATGACCACCAATAAGTACATGCAGTAAGTAAATGAAAGCTGGAGAAGAAATAGGAGTCACCATCAGCAGTGTAAGTAAAGCAGTGATGTGACAACCATAGCAAAGTGGTATTAAGGAAGAAAGGAATAAAGCAGCTACAAGATCAAGGGAAGAACTGAGCAGACAGAAGTGGGGAGATGGAAAAAACCCACAAATATGTATGTCGACTTCTTTTAAAAACGTTACACTTACTTCATTAGAAAGTGCTAAAGAGGTGCTAAAAAGTGCTATTTCCCTAAGTTTACTATGCCATAGAAGCAATCACTGTAGTTGCCACAAGGATGTGTTGTGTGATTGAAAATAAATTGAAAGATATTGTCTCAAACTATTAAAATGTGGACTGAACTATAAGTTTTGAGATCCCTTGGTTAAGCTATCTAAAATTAGCAATACTACACACACCTCTCAGCTTGTCACATTTGAGGTAATTTAGAATTCATGAAATTGGATGACTAATGTGCTAATTCACTTAACAGTACAAGTTGATTCATATAGCTCTGCCATTAAACTTTTGCATTTACCAGTTATACTCTTACTGATCTAGTTTTGGGCCAATGAACAGCTGACTATCAATTATGTAAATATATGCAGTGATTATGGTGTACAAAAACAAGGGCTCTGATAAAAACTAAACTAATTTTCACTTGTAATCTAAAAAAGCAAGATTTGAATCCTGAATAAAGAACCAGAGTGAGAGGGAAAGCTATGTACAGTACCAAGTAACTGAATTAGGTAAGATCTTTCCCAGCCTTGAGTTATGCAATTTTATGTAAACAAAGATGACAAAATAAACAGATGTGAAAAATAGATGGATAATTCATCATTTGTTTTACTCATTTTCCTTCAAATTCTTTAGGAATATTTTTGAAGTCAAAAATTTACAAAACATAAAAACTGCAGTGCAAATGTCTAACACTACAAGATTAACTGACTCTTCAATTTGATGATGTATGGAGAATGCTCACTAGATGTAAAGTTACTTACTCGAAAACCTCTAAAGGTACACTTATATCGTGAAGTTGCTGTCGGCACTTATCAATATCTTGCAAGCCTGTAACCATAAAATTCCTGGGAAGAGAAAAATCATGTGGCTATAAAACCAGACTCAAATTAGTTACTGACATCCTTCTACATTTTCTCAGCTTCAATGTATAACTGATTTCACTGCAATTGGGCTGCTGCCTACAAGAGACTGCATGAATAAACAAGGGAATGAAAAGATTCTCTGGAGATTCTCATGGCACCTTCTCCATGTCAGCCCTGGATTAATAATGCACTTTTAAATCTAGGTCTTCGGTACATAGCTCACCAGACTAAGCACAAGTCCCTTCCAAACAGGTAAATTAAAATCATTAATCCCCACAGCGCGCTCATAAAGTAGATCATTACTGCTGCAAATCACATGTGCCGGGTTTAAACATACTACAACAGGTTTGGAAATCAGTATAATTCTCCTGAGGGGGCTACACACTTGGCACCACTGTATCCTGCTGCATCACTGCTAATAGACCATTCTTCAAAGTTGAGTCGACAGCTTATTTAAACATAAGTATCACTCAATGCAAGGGCGTGTGGGAGACCAGCTCTCCGCGATCACCTCGCCACGTGACAGGTGTTACTCGAATTCCGTGCACTGGTCCACCACGGGTAGACCCGTCCTCCGCTCTTCCCAGGCGAGACAGGCACCACGGCCCTCCCCGCCCACACTTTGTTACACGCCGGCGCTCCCCCGGGAAATGTCCCCACGCGGCGCCTGCCAGGGGCCGACGGGACCCAGCCGCACAGCGCGGGGGCCACTGGACCGGGGCGGGGGGAGGGAAGCGCGAGGGCCAGCGCGCGCGGAGCGGGGGCGGGTGTCTCACAGCTTCTGGTTGAGCCCGGCCTGGCTGCTGGGCTGAAAGTCGCTGACGATGATGCCGAGCTGCCGGATGTTCTCCACGAACTTCTCCAGCTGCTCCTCCAGCGAGTCGAACTTCTCCGCCATCGCCGCCGCCACTTCCGGGTCAGCCGCCACTTCCGGTCGCGCGCCCGAGAGCGGCAGGCAGCGGGGCGAAGCCGGGGCCGAGCCCGACCTTAGGAGAACGCGCCGCTGGGAGGATCCCGCGGGCTCCTGGTCGGCCCTGGAGCCGCCGGCGAGCTCAGGGGGAATTGCCGGGTGTGGATGCAGCCACCCACGGTCAACCGCCCTAACCCGCTACGTGCCGCGGGAAACCACCTGCCTGAGGGGCGCGGCGCCACGGTGGCCGTGCTGAGGTCGATTTGATGGGAGAGCGGAACCGGTCTGGTAATAACAGAACCTCCCTTAGCACCCTGTGCCCTTGCAATCCTGTCAGTGCTTAGCGCCAGGGCTCAGGAGGCACATAAAACACCAGACTGGGTAGGACCAAAGGTCCATCTAGTCCTGTATCCTGTCTTCTGATGTCCCCAGAGGGAATGAGCAGAACAGTTAATCATCAAGTGGTCCATCTCCTGTTGCCCATTCCCAGCTTCTGGCAAACAGAGGCTCCATTCCTGCCCATCCCAGCTAATAGCCGTTTTCTCCATGAATTTATGTAGTTCTCTTTTTATCTTATAATCCTCTTATAGTCTTGGCCTTCACAACATCCTCTGGCAAGGAGTTCCGCAGATTGACTGCACATTGTATGAAAAAATACTCCCCTTTGTTTGTTTTACACCTGCTGCCTATCGATTTCATTTGATGACCCCCCCCCCACCCAGTTCATGTGTTGTGAGGAGTAAATAACACTTCCTTATTTACTATTTCCACACCTGACCTCAATCATATCCCCCCTTAGCCATCTCTTTTCTAAGCTGAAAAGTCCCAGTTTTATTAATCTCTCCTCATATGGGAGCCATTCAATACCCCTAATCATTTTTGTTGCCCTTTTCTGAACTTTTTCCCAATTCCAACATATCTTTTTTGAGATGGGATGACCACATCTGCACACTGTATTCAAGATGTGGGTGTACCATAGATTTATAGAGAGACAATATGATATTTCCATCTTATTATCTATCACTTTCTTAATGATTCCCAACATTCTGTTGGCTTTTCTGACTGCCACTGCACATTGAGTGGATATTTTCAGAGAACTATCCACTACTCCAAAGGTCTCTTTCTTGAGTGGTAACCGCTAATTTAGACCCCATCATTTTTTATGTATAGTTGGGATTATGTTTTCCAATGTGCATTACTTTGCATTTATCAACATTGAATTTCATCTGCCATTTTGTTGCCCAGTCACCCAGTTCTGAGAGATCATTTTGTAGCTCTTCGCATTCTACCTGGGACTTAACTATCTTTGGTAGTTTTGTATCATCTGCAAATTTTGCCACCTCACTGTTTACACCTTTTTCCCAGTACAGACCCCTGGAGGGCACCACTATTTACCTCTCTCCATTCTGAAAACTGACGATTTATTCCTACCCTATGTTTGCTATCTTTTAACCAGTTACCAGTCCATGAGAGGACCTTCTCTCTTATTCCATGACAGTTTACTTTAAGAACATAAGAAAGGCCATACTGGGTCAGACCAAAGGTCCACCCAGCCAAGTATCCTGTCTACCGACAGTGGCCAATGCCAGGTGCTCTGGAGTGAGAAAACCTAAGAGGTAATCTCTCTTATGCCATCCATCACCACCCTTACCCATCCTGGTTAAAAGTAATTAATGGACAGCCTCCATGAATTTATCCAGTTCTCTTATAAACTCTGTTATAGTCCTAGCCTTCAAAACCTCCTCAGGCAAGGAGTTCCACAGGTTAATTGTGTGCTGTGTGAAGAACTTCCTTTTATTTGTTTGAAACCTGCTGCCCATTAATTTCATTTGGTGGCCCCTAGTTCTTATATTATGGGAACAAGTAAATAACTTTTCCTTCTTCTCTTTCTTCACACCACCTCTTATATACCTCTTTTATATATATACACCTCTTATATACCTC
>ML677334.1:373996-586003 GCA_007922305.1 Dermatemys mawii
CACCTCTTATATACCTCTTTTATATATATACACCTCTTATATACCTCTGTCATACTAAGGAAGGAGTCCTTAGTCTCCCCTTTTCCAAGATGAAAAGTCCTAGCCTCTTTAATCTCTCCTCATAATGGACCTGTTCCAAATCCCTAATCATTTTAGTTGCCCTTCTCTGAACCTTTTCTAATGCCAGTATTATTTTTTTTTAGATGAGGAGATAACATCTAAAAAAATAAAATAAATCCATGGGGTACCCACATCTTGAATACTGTGTACACAGTATTCAAGATGTGGGTGCCCCATGGATTTATATAGGGGCAATAAGATATTCTTTACCTTATTCTCTATCCCTTTTTTAATGATTCCTAACATTCTGTTTGCTTTTTTGACTGCCACTATACACTGCGTAGATGTCTTTAGAGAACTATCCCCAATGACTCCAAGATCTTTTTCCTAATTAGTTGTAGCTAAATTAGTCCCCATCATATTGTATGTATAGTCGGGGTTATTTTTTTCCAATGTGCATTACTTTATATTTATCCACATTAAATTTCATGTGCCATTTTGTTGCCTAATCACTTAGTTTTGTGAGATCTTTTTGAAGTTCTTCAGAGCCTGCTTTGGTCTTAATTGTCTTGAGCAATTTAGTATCATCTGCAAACTTTGCCACCTCACTCTTTGCCCCTTTCTCCTGATCATTTATGAATAAGTTGAATAGGATTGGTCTTTGATTAAGAGGTTTTGGTGAGGGACCTTGTCAAAGGCTTTCAAACCCTCCCTCAACTACATACATCCACACTGGGCTGTTGTAATAGTCCTTATGTCTCTCTGTCTGCTCAAAGTCAGCAGACAGCCACTTCACCTCCACTCTGGCAGCAGTTTTTCCCCTTTCACCTCGCAGATATTATGCAAAACACAATGGGCAGCTATAACCATTGGGTTATATTTCTCATTGAGATCCCATTCTGTAAGTAAAGTGTCCCTTCAAACTACCAAAAGCATATTGATCTGTCATTCTGCACCTGCTGACCTTTTTGAGTCTTTGAATCTTTTCTCGGTTCTCTTGAGGTAGCCAATGCAGGAAGTGGGCTGGATCCCCCAGAATCACTGTTGGCATTGTAATATTATCAATGACAATTTGCCGCTTGGGAACAAATGTCTCTTCTTGTAACTTTCTGATTAATGCCGTGTTCCTAAAGATGTGAGCATTGTATACTTTCACTGAGCTGGTGACATTGATATTAGGGAAACATTAGGGTGATCCACCAATGCTTGCTTAACCATGCAAAAGTAACCTTTTCTATTTATGTACTCAGTGGCAAAGTGTATTGGTGCAAAAATAGGAACCTACTGCAACTTACTGCAGTTCAGCAACCCTATTGCTGCAAATCCATCCACTATTTTCTGCACGTATATAAATCCATGGTGTGCCCACATCTTGAATACTGCATACAGATGTGGTCTCCTCATCTCAAAAAGGATATACTGGCATTAGAAAAGGTTCAGAGAAGGGCAACTAAAATGATTAGGGGTTTGGAACAGGTACCATAGGAGGAGATATTAAAAAGGCTAGGACTTTTCAGCTTGGAAAAGAGGAGACTAAGGGAGGAGTATGATAGAAATATATAAAATCATGAGTGGTGTGGAGAAAGTGAATAAGGAAAAGTTATTTACTTATTCCCATAATATAAGAACTAGGTGCCACCAAATGAAATTAATGGGCAGCAGATTCAAAAGAAAGAAAAGGAAGTCCTTCACACAGTGCACAGTCAACCTGTGGAACTCCTTGCCTGAGGAGGTTGTGAAGGCTAGGACTATAACAGGGTTTAAAAGAGAACTATATAAATTCACAGAGATTAAGTCCATTAATGGCTGTTAGCCAGGATGGGTAAGGTATGGTGTCCTTAGCCTCCATTTGTCAGAGCGGGGTGATGGATGGCAAAAGAGAGATCACTTGATCATTACCCACTAGAGCAGGGGTAGGCAACCTATGGCATGGGTGCCGAAGGTGGCACACAAGCTGATTTTCAGTGGCACTCACACTGCCCTGGTCCTGGCCACAGGTCTGGGGGGGTTCTGCATTTTAATTTAATTTTAAATGAAACTTCTTAAACATTTTAGTTTAGTTTAAATATAGTTTAGTATGTTTAGTTTAGTTCTATATTATAGACTTATAGAAAGAGACTTTCTAAAAATGTTAAATGTATTACCAACACGCAAAACCTTAAATTAGAGTGAATAAATGAAGACTCGGCACACCACTTCGGAAAGGTTGCTGACCCCTGTGTTAGAGCGACAAAGAGTCCTGTGGCACCTTATAGACTAACAGATGTATTGGAGCATAAGCTTTCATGGGTGAATACCCACTTTGTCAGAGGTTCACTCACTCCAGGGCACCTGGCATTGGCCACTGTCGATAGACAGGATACTGGGCTGAATGGACCTTTGGTTGACCCAGTACTGCCATTCTTATGTTCACATTTCCAAGAATTACAGTCTTGTGTAACAGAAGATAATTAATAGCCCTATACTCTTGCATGGCAGTGGCCTTGCTGTGGATTTTCCAAATCCAAAATTATTGCCACTGACTGGTAACAGCCTAGCATTACAAACTTCTAAAGTGCGGTAATCACTTTCTTCTCTACTGTCAATGCAGCTCTCATTCTGGTGTCCATGTTCTAGAGTGTTGGCACAAACCCAGCACAAAGATCCAGGAATGTGAACTTTTGAATTCCAAAGTTCTGCAGCCATGGCTTGTCACCCCAAACCTGCATTACAATGTGATCCCACCAGTCCGTGCTTGTTTCTCAGGCCCGGAAGTGACACTGAACTCTCTGCAGCTGCTCCATGAACACCATCAACAACCTTGAATTGGTTTTTGCTATGTCCATCAATAAAGTATCCTCAAAGTTCTTCTCATGTCCATGGGTGTTGCAGTAAACTTGTGAGTCTGCAAATCCAGGAGGAGTGTGTGCTCTGTATTTGCAACATTCATAAGAACAAGTGTGAAAGTCTCTGGACTCCGTGCTTCTGTCAGAAATGGCAGACACTGAGAAGTGCCATGTGGGTTTGTGGGATTTTTTTTTAAAAGATTGAAAATTATGGGATATGGATGGCATGATGGGATGGAGAAGGTTGCGGTGCCAGGAGCTTGATCCTATCTCCCAGAGAGCCCTGGGTGAGTCATTACTATCCCACAGTGCATTGCAAAAGTGTCCCGAAAGGGATTGTACTGAACAGCAGAACGTGACATCCTGGGATCCCTACCCCTGGTTCACTGCACTTTACATCAACACAGGTGTAATGTTCAACTTGTACTGGAGGCTGTTGGACCATAAAAATCTGGAAACAGTACAGATTAGCTGCTGAAAAGCAGCCGCATTGTATTAAGATTTTTTTAAAGCGGGGAGCCCAGAACAGCTGTTCTGGAGTGGGGAAATGGTCCAGAGAACTCCAAGGCATACAGGGCTGTTGAAATAGGGTGAGCTCGAACCCAGGCCAGGTGGTTTTTATTTTTGCGGAGGGAGGGGAGGGGAGGGGAAAACAGAGAAGAACAGCTGGCAGCTTCCTCCTCACCCTCCAGAGTGCTGCTGTGACCATACCAAACAGGCAGCTGGTAAAACAGCTGGTAAAGTCTGGAGGGAGGTTGCGCAGCATTGAGAGAGACAGAGAAGGTGCAGTAGTGAGCCAGGCAGCAAGCAGCACCAGAAAAGAAAGGATGCTGTAAGTGGGGAGCCAATGGATAGGGGCCCCTGGGGCAAGTTGCGTTGTCAAGCTGAAAGAAAGTAAGTACACTTCAGGAGGGATAGCAAAGACAGTAGGAAAAGTAGGGATAGCTTCATACTAGAAAGACAGTGGTATAAAGGAAAAGAGGAAAAAGTTAAAGGAAAAACAGTACAGTTAAACAAGAGGAAAAATATTTTGAATCTCTAAGTAAGCTAAGAAATTATTAGAAAAACAGAAAACTAAGAAAAGTAAAGCAAAAAGGAAATAAACTATAATAAAATATAAACTATAATTAAAGAGAAACAGACTTCAGAAGTAAGCTATAACGAAAGTAAGGAAATAATTAGGAAGGTATAACAAAACTTCTGGACAGCGTATTAAGGTGTCTGAGAAGTGACATGAACATAGAAATTGTCAGAGAACAAAGAGACCGTAAACCAGAAAGGAGCGATGGAATAATTGTTCAGTCAAGAAACCAACACACTGCATTAAGGAATATGTCTTTATTTATGCTGGAATTCAAAAGAGTAAACAAATATTGTACACAAGGATAGCTGAAGATATAACAAAACATCCTAAGGAAACTTTCCCCCGGACTCTGGGGTGACAGATGCTGACAACTGTGAAACTGAAAAGTAAACATATAGCAGTGGGGTTTATATTCTAGTGCACTATATTTTTAAATTCAAAATTCTGTTTTTATACATGTAAATTGTTACCTATAAAGTGAGTTTAATTACAATAACAGTATACAGTAGATAACAGTAATAGTTCTAGTCGTTTACAGTCTAAGAAGAAATTCCTATTGAAATAACTAACTGATTTACTTTAATTATTCTCCAATTAACTGATTTCAACTTTACCCCAACTGATTGAGATAAAACATAATTTGGCCTCTAGATTGCTTCTGCCTCTCCTTATTGCTCTGATTCAGAATACCCGTCCATTGGGCTCATTACATAAGCACTCATGGTTTGCAAGCTGGTAAGTATGCACTATTCAAGCGATAGACAAACTTTGGTAGCTGTACGCTGATGTAAGTCACTTTCACCAGTTTCTAATGTAGACACAGCCTCATAGTCTGCTTTCTCTCTCCCTAGTCCTCATCCATAGCCCCTTTGGTAGACCCCAACTTCTATAAATGCCTCCTCATCACGTCCACTCTCTCCTCTCTGTAAGTCAGCTTGATGAACCATCTACATGTGTGAGACTGAAACCCCAGATTGTTCCTCAGCTGGGACAGCTGCCAGAGAAGCAGTGGGAACTATGCTCCCCTTAGCTCTACCTTCTGATCTTCCCCCTCAAACTATCAGGGTGACCATGAAGAGAGCAGTGGGAGCTGTTACTGCAGGAGAGTACCTCATCCATTTGAGTTTTTATCAATCGAGTTCAATCTCACAAATCATAAGAAATTTGTTGGACCCACTCTTGTGACAGGAACAGTGACAGTATGAAGGGCAAAGTACAGGGGGCACTTGTGGATAACTAAAATTTACAAACCTTAATCATATTTACTAAACTTTTACCATGTCAGCATAGCTCAACAATACAAATTTGTTAAAATTTGTTCAGATTGCTAAAAAGGAAATAGCCTACTGTAAACCACTAAAACCAGCAAATATAGAGTAAATCCTAACATGTACATCAACTTCTCAGGCCCACACACCTGTTCAGTAATACACTCCCATCTTTATTCTAAGCAAGTCAACAATTATCAACCATCCAGGTGCCAAAAAGTTGCCACACCTAACTTTTAGGGACCTAGAAAAATCACTGGATTCACAAAACATGAGTTAGAGTCTAGGATCCCTATACAATGAATTGGAAGAGGTAGCTCCCTCAGAGTGGGATTCTCAAAAGCCAGTGCTATAGGTGGCTCCTTGTCTACACTAGTCAATGCCTTGTCTACACTACACAATGCCAAGCTGATGCATATGTGCTAAGTCCAACCCCTTTCTTGGGGATAGCCCCCTAAATCTATACTTCAGGGAGATGCCTCTGTCTCTTGGTGTTAGGTGCCTAGGCCATTTCAGCAGGAAGCTGGGAGGGCCCTCCTTCAATAATTTTTAGACCAGTGCTTAGTGTGTTCACCTGGGATGTGGGAGACCCCTGGTTCAAGTCCCCACTCCACTCCACCTAAGGGGAAGAAGGGATTTGAACAAGGATCTATCATATCACGGATTAGTGCTTTAACCACTGGACAATGGGATAATTGGATGCAGGGCTGCCTTGGTCTCTCCTGTTGAAGATGTTCCATTTTCAATAAACAATTTTAAAAGTTTTTAATGGAAACAGTTAGATACATATGGCCTTTTGTGAATGTAGCCTTTGCTGCAAAAAGATGTATAATTCTGACCTTCTGTAAATTATCATTGTTTTGATCATTCCAAATTTATCAGGTAAATAACTTAATATTGAGAAATACTTTTATTGCTCCTGAACAAAAATCAATACTATATAATAATTAGCATCATTTACAAATGCCAGGTGATGATAGTTTTATAATATTCCTGTTTTTTTCCTTTTGTTATGGATAATACTGTGGCTCTTTGCACTACTTTTACTTTACCTTTGTATTTTTCCTTTGTTATTTTTTTTTAGAATATCTCTGTTTCTCTCTTCTACAGAAACTAATGAAAGTAGGACACATACAATATAGCTAGTGGCTTCTCTACAATAAAACTTTGCCATTTGAAATGCTGAGAAGTGAAAACTCATTGCTATCGCCCAATTGACCACTCTTGCAGAAATACCACACAATGGGCTCTGGAGGGAGTGAAAGTTCATGGGGTTATTCTTGTGCTGTTTTCTCTAAATTCTTCCATCAAAAGCAAATATTCAAATTAATTAATTATGTGTGAACTCAGCCTACCCCACAACCCAACATTTAATTATGCACCTCCACCTCTGGAGCCACATCAGTTATCAACTTTGTCCTGCAAACATATATCAATTTTGCCTGCCTCAACATCTCTTCTGTCCCACACATCTGCTCTTCCTGCAGTTCTTGGGGTTCTTCACCCCTGCCCCTCAGCCATGCCAGAGCAATACATCTGCAGAGGGTTCCTCTTCTTTGCCTTCCCAGGCCTAAAGAGAGGCAGGCAACTCCATGGGTTCTTTACCACCTTCAAAGACCTGGTGTTGCAGGGTTGAATTGGAGAGAAGTAGAAAGGAGCCAACACATTTTTCACAGGAGGGTTGGGGAGAGGAGGGCAAAGAGACACTGGAGCTGCTGGAGTCCTTCTGTAAAAATGTTCTCTTTCTCTCTGCTTCTCCCATCAGGAGCCCACAGTTTTGGGGTAGAGGAGGAAGAAGAGCTTAAACCTATCTCCTGCAGCAGCTTTGATCAGCTTTCCTTTCCCAGGAAGGCAGCCAATCAGTGGATGTTTTTTCCATGAGTAGGGTTAAAAAATTCCATGGAAACTGGAGCGTCTCACAGCATCATGGAATTGGCTCCAGCAGGGGCTAAAATCACGGCTAAGTCTCGAGATTTGGCAACACATACCACAAAAACAAAGGAAAATTCAATTAAATGAAAAGGTGGCAAGTTCAACTGATAAAAATAAATACTTTTTTTTACACAATGCATTGTTAAGCCATGGAACTCATTGCCACGGGATGTTTTGAGGCCAAGAATTTAGAAAGATTCAAAAAGGATTGGACACTGTGAAGGGGTCAACTTACTGCAGGCACCTCCTTGTGGCTGGGCACAGCATAGTAGCTCGCTCAGTACTGGGGCATCTGCTGGTGGCTGTACCACCTCTGCTATGGCCTGCCTCTTCCTGTGACTTGGCCCTCTGTTCAGGTCACTTCCAAGTCTTTCCCCTTCCAGGGTAGTCCATGAACAAAAAGCAGAAGGAATTAATGCAAATAAACTGAATAAATAAGCTATAGTGGGAAATGACTCCCTCTTAGGGTGTACCAGGAATTGGCCCCCTTTTCTCTCAGGAAGAGGCATTTAGGCAGCCCTTTCCTCCGGTGCAGAGAGTCTGCTCTTTTCCCAGGTCTGTTCACAAGTGAGCTGCTGTTCTCTCCTTTTAAGCTTTTTCTCCAGCCTGTACATGCCTTGCAGATATGGTGAGGCAGTGCTGGCTCAGCCCAGAGCAGCCCCTTAGCCCTTGTTCTCCAGTGTGGGGTTTGTGTACCCATTGCACACTCTCCCACTTGAGAGGCCATCTGGGAACTGAGGCCAGCCGATTGACACCCCTTCCCCACCCCGCTTTCCATGAAATAAATCAGGATTTTGGAGAGCTTTTCTTGCTTTATGTTGAATTTGAAAGGTGTTCAGCTGGAGGGACAGTTACAAGCACATAAACTGGGGGTTCATGTCCTTCAAGGCATTTAAGCACCTTAAGGGGACATGATTGATTGGAAGCTTGAATGGATTTCGTAGGCCCATTTCATGGTGAAGCCTTCCTTCTCGATCATGGAATATATGCCCACACCTAAAGGAACAGTTTGCAATTCAAATATAGTACAGGGTGTTCCTCTCCATTTGATTTCTGGGTCAATACTGCATTGAATCCCACTTCTGAGGCTTTGCAAAATAAACTCATTTGAGAAGCCGAGACTCAACAGGCAGGTTCTTCACACAGGTGGTCTTTCAACTTTGAAAGGACGTTTCATGGGCCATTTCATGGGCCTAGGACCAGTGAACCTTCTTGGGGCTACTGTCCTTAAACAGGTCTGTGAGGGGGGCTCTTATGGTTTAAAACCCTGGCAGAAATCAGCAGCGGTAACCTGTGAGCCCAAAAAACCCCAAACTTGTTTCTTCATGATTGGGTTAGAGCTTTGAGGGCCTGGGCTTTGTCCATAGGGCTGGGACTTGTAGTAGATATTCTTCCCAATCTTAGCTGTAGATGACCAGATTATCTAAGTAGGCTGCTGTATATGAGCTATGTGGTTGAAAAATTTGATCTATGAGCCATTGTAATTTCTCTGGGGCACCATGGAGCCAAAGGGCATAGTATTAAAATGACAGAGGGCAAATGATATGGTAAAGAAGGGTTTCTCTTGTGATTCTGATGTGAATTGGATCTGCCATATCATAGAATCATAGAATATCAGTGTTGGAAAGGACCTCAGGAGGTCATCTAGTCAAACCCCCTGCTAAAACAGGACCTAATCCCCAACTAAATAATCTCCACCAGAGCTTTGTCAAGCCTGACCTTAAAAACCACTAAGGAAAGAGATTCTACCACCTCCCCAGATAACCCATTCCAGTGTATCACCACCCTCCTAGTGAACATTTTTTTCCCTAATATCCAAGCTATACCTCCTGCACTGCGACTTGAGACCATTACTCCTTGTACTGTCATCTAGTATTATCATCTGGTACCACTCAGAATGGTCTAGATCCATCCTCTTTGGAACCCACTTTCAGGTAGTTGAAATCAAATCATTCTTCTCTTCTGCAGACAAAATAATCCCAGTTCCCTCAGCTTCCCCTCATAAGTCATGTGCTCCAGACCCCACTCATTTTGTAGTCCTTCGCTGGACTCTTCTACATCTTTCTTGCAGTGTGGGGCTCAAAACTGCACACAGTACTCCTGATGAGGCCTCACCAATGCCAAATAGTGGGGGAATGATCACATCCCTCGATCTGCTGGCAGTACTACTACTTATACAGTCCAAAGGCTATACATTATCCTTCTTGGTAACAAGTCACTCTGTTGACTCATATCCAGTGTCTGGTCCACCATAACCCCTAGGTCGTTTTCTGCAGAATTGCTGCCTAGCCACTCAGTCCCTAGTCCAGGGGTGGGCAAACTATGGCCCACGGGGCACATCCAGCCTGCGGGCTCCTCCTAACCAGCCCCAAGAGCCGGCTGTGGAGGTCCCTCTCTGCTGACCCCTTCCCGCATGACCTCAGTAGGCCGTGCTGAGGAAGGTGCTCCGTCTCCTCCCGCGCAGCCTCAGTGGGCCCCGCTGGGGAGGCTGCTCCGGCCTCTCCCGCGCTGACTCCATCCCACGCGGCCTCAGCGGACCAAGCGGCGGGGACGGGGGACGAAGCTGCGCGACCGTGTGTCTGGCTTCTGGCTCAGGGAGATCAGCAACCCCACATGTCTGGCTCTAGGCCAGACACGCTATTCTGAGCGGCGGCGAGGTAAGAAGGCTGGGACGGGCCAGGGGGCTGGCTAAAGGGCCCGTGAGCTGAGCAGCGGCAGGGGTGCCAGTGGCCCCCTCATCCCCGCCCAGGGGCCGGACAAGTGCGAGGAGCTGGGGCCCCGTGCTCCCTGCCCCGGGTGCTGGGCTGAGCGGCGGGGAGTCGCGGCTCCCCGTGCTCCCCTCCCAGGGTGCCGGGCCGAGCTGGGGGCCCTGAGCTCCCCTCCTCGGGTATCTAGCTGAGCCGCGGGGAGCCCCGGGGCCCCGCGCTCCCCTCCCCGGGTGTCGGCCCGAGCTGTGGGGAACCGTGGTGCTCCCCTCCCCAGGTGCCCAGCCAGGACGCGGGGAGCTCCGGGGCCCCATGCTCCCCGCCCACGGTGGGCGGGTGGAGCCGTGGGGCCCTCGCTCCACTCCCCAGGTGCCGGGCCCACTTGCGGGGAGCCGCGGGGTCCCGCTCTCCCGTCCGGGCTGCCAGGCGGACCCGAGGGGAGCTGTGGGCCCCGAGTTCCCGTCTGGGGTGCTGGGCCTAGCTCGGGGAGCCGCAGGGCCCCGCGCTCCAGGCCGGGGATCAGGCCGAGAGCAGCGGGCGCCCTGCTGAGCAAGGTAAGCAAGAACGGGGGGATGGGTGGCTTGCGTGGTGGTTAGGTGGGTTGGGCATCTCGGGAGGGGGTAGTCAGGGAACAAAGTGCAAGGGGCTTAGCTGGGGGTGGTGGTTAGGGTGGGTGGGTAGGTTTTGGGAGGGGGCAGTAGGGGAACAAAGAGTAGTGGGGCTTACACAGGGGGTGGGGCCTGGGGGGGGCAGTTAGAGTGGGGGGGTTTCCAGAAGGGGTGATCAGGGGACAAGGAGCAGAGGGGCTTAGGTACAGGGTGGAGTCTTGGGGGGCAGTTAGGGTGGGGGGGATCTCCAGAGGGGGCAATCGTAGGACAAGGAAGGGGGGGTTGGATGAGTCGGGGGCTCTGAGGGTTCAGGATGTGGGTGGGGGTCGGATGGGGGCAGGGTCAGGCTGTTTGGGGAGGCACAGCCTTCCGTGCCGGCCCTCCGCAAAATTTTGAACCCCCCTCCCCCCCGTGTGGCCCTCGTGCCAAAAAGTTTGCCCACCCCTGCCCTAGTCTGTAGCAATGCATGGGATTCTTCCTTCCTAAGTGCAGGATGCTACACTTGTCCTTGTTGAACCTCATCAGATTTCTTTTGGCCCAATCCTCTAATTTGTCTAGGTCTCTCTGTATCCTATCCCTACTCTCCAGTGTATCTACCATTCTCCCAGTATCGCTTAGTTAAGTCTAACGTGGTGATATATCAGGCCTCACTTAGCCAGTCTAGTAGATCTTCCACTCGGGGCATGGGTAAACATTGAAGTTGGAGATGGCTTGACTTTTCTGAAGTCTGTGCAAAACTGGATAGTGCCATCTGGCTTTAGGACCAATCCACCCAGATTTCACCATTTGTTGTAGGATTCTTTAATAGTCCCTGTTTCCAACATCACATGGACCTCTTGCCTCATGGCTTCCCACATTCTTGAAGGGAGTGACAATAGGTTCTCCTGGACAAGGTACTCAGGTTCTGTTTGGATATGGTGTTGCATGAGATGAGTCCACCCTGGCTGGGAGACAAACACTGTCAAGAAGACTTTTACAAGGCTTTTACGTAAGCCTTCTGTTCTGGGTAGAGGTGTTCCCTCATCTGTATAGGATCTGAGTCCAATGAAGTGGACACTTGGGGACTGGGTCTGGCTCCGGGGAATAAGGAGCAATAAATAACCTCTCTTGCTCCTTCCATGACTTCAGAAGGATAATATGGTAGACCTAGGTTAGTTTCCTCTTATTGAGCTGTCTGATTTTGTAGTTTTCTGGTCCAACTTGGGGTACTCTTTGTATGGGCTTGCCATATAGGGCAAGTAACTTAGAGTGTATACTTGGAAGCAGGAGAAGAACCCGATCACACAGCTTAAACATGCACCTATACAGCCTTTTGTTATAGGTTCTCTTCTGGACTTTATTGTACACCAAGGAGGTTTTCTGTGACAAAGGATCCTAAGGTTTCGAGCCTCTTCTGAAGTTTCAGAATATACTTTATCACATTCTTCGTCCTAGGAGACTGTTCCTCGCACATCTTTTTTGACCAGGTCAAGAATTTCCTGGCATTTTCTTTCATGCAAGAGTTCAAATGGGGAGAGTCCAGTAGCTGACTGGGGAACTTCTCAAATAACAGGGAAAGGATCAGCTCATCCCAGTGTCAGGGATCCTGAGCAATAATTTTTTTTAACATTCTTTTCAGGGTATGGTTGAATTGTCCAACCAGACCATCCACTTGTGGGTGATAGACATAAAAACTTTATTTTTAGTAGATTGCATACTACTTTCAGCTCCTAAGATGTAAGGTTGATGCTGTAGCCCATAAGGCCAATTTACTAGCTTGCTATATTGCACAGTGTGGTTTCTTCTGGTTTGGTTCATATTATTTTGTTATTGTATCTTATTATTAGTGAATTAAAGTATTTTCTTGGGTTTTGTTTATGTTGAATGCCAGTTTGTGTTGTTCATAAGATTTATCCATAATAACTGGCTCTAATGCAAGTAACTTACAGGCCTGTATCCTGTATGATTAGCTAGAGCAAGTTAGTCTGAGTGTTTGCAACCTTTGGCATAGATAAATGGTCTACCGGTCACCCCCCTTTACTTTGGGGAAGTGAACAAAGAACTGAATCTGTTTGCCTTAGGTCTGGAGCAGACTGGTAACCACAGGGCACACTGCAGGACATGGTAGTCATGAGTTAGGCCACGGGTAACGGTTTCAGGAATGAGATAATCGATACTACTATGTACAAGTATATGCCTATAAGGAGGTATTCCTGTTTGCCCTTGCACTATGGGACCTCTGCACCCACAAATTAGCCAGAGACCTCTTCTGAGTGCAGTTACTACTGCCTTTTATTTACAGTGTCAGCTCCCACTACCATCTATTTACAGACCACTCCAAACTAGCAACCTGAGGGACAGCTAGATTCTCCAGCAAGCAGGGACACTCAGCACTTTTTCCTTTCCTTTCCTTTTCTTTCTGCCAGCCCTATATAGCCCCTGGCTAATGAGGCACACAGGTGCTTCCCTTCTATCAATTAGGCATGGCCTTCCCACGTATGAACAGCTAGATTTGGCTGACCTTGGCCCCTCCGCTCTCTGCCTGGGGGGCTCCTCTGTGAAGTTCCCTGCTCTTCGCCAGGTGATCCCCGGCATCCTCCCTTGAGGTTTTTTCCATGCCCTACCCGTGAAACGTACATTGCATGGGCGGTGGCTGCCCCCATAGTTTCATTTCTTCCCACAGGTCATCACACCAGTCACACCTGTGCAAGTGTTCCGTCCCCTGCACCACCTTTACTCTTGGTAGAGGGTCAGGATACATCCCACCATCGTGCAGGACCCTCTGTGCTTCAGTTTCCCCCCACACCACCAAGTAGGTTCTGGGCCCCCTCCCCAGGGAGTGGTTTTGTGGGGTGCTCCAATTGCCCCCTCTCCTCTTCCAAGAGGCTCAGGCTGGACAGCTCCCCCATACACCCTTCCCAGAGGTCTGCTTGATCTGGGCTCTGTTGTCCAGGGTTCTCTTCTTTGCTATTTCTGGGACTTTGCTTGTCTTCCCTACTTGGGATCCTTGGTCTAGGGATATCTGTCCCTTCCTTCAGGACATCTCTCCACTTCTTCCTAGATAGTGGGCCCTAGTCCCTACCTAACCTCACCTGGTATGGCAGTCCCTCCAGCACCCCAACCCACTTCCATTTGAAGCGGCCCTCACTTCAAGAGGCACCTGGGCCACCGGGCAGGACCTCTTGTCCCCATGAATACACTCGAGGGCCATCCTTGTCCCCACAATCAGACAGTGCGGCTTCACCAGCCCGCTCTGTACAAGCAAACAGGCTGGCACAGTATTTATCAGGCCTGATTCGGGGTTCCTCCCAATTCTCACCGGGACAGTGGACAGTTTCTTCCCATTTTTGCCTCCCAACCTGAGCCCAGCCACAAAACTCAGCCCACCCACACTCCATACCAGGCAGTCATGTTTTGTGTGTCCAGGTCTCCCACACTGCCAGCAAACAAGCTTGGCAGGCCTCTCAGACACTCCTTGGGGCTCCCCCTTTCTGGGGCTTTTCCATAAAGGTTTGGCCTCTTTCTTCCCTGACTCCTTATCTTTATGGGGTTGGTCCTCCCTCTGGGGACCCTCCACCTCATATATTCTTTGGTCAACCTGACTGCTGCCTCAATGGTGACAGGTTGGTGATGCCTCAGCCAGACGCAGATGTTCTCAGGGAGGCTCTATAGCAATTGTTCTAGGACCAATGTGTCCATCATTTCGCCCACTGTGCACATATCTGGCCTCAGCCAGTGGGTGGCCCAGTCCATTAGTTTCTGGGCATATGCGCGGGGCTGCACTGCCACGGTCTATCGTTCTGCCGAGAACTTTTGGCGGTACTGCTCCATCAACAGGCCCACCCGGGCTAGAACGGACACCCTCACTGCCTCATAGTTCTGGGCTTGCTCGTTGCTCAAGGCCATATAGGCCACTTGAGCCTCTCCCGTCAGGTATGGAGCCAGTCAGAGGGCCCAGGTTGCGTTCTCCCAACAGGCGCCTGTGGCCACCCACTCAAAGGTACCAAGAAAGACATCTAGATCATCCGCTGGGCTCATTCTACAGAGTCCCCAGCCTGGATGCTGGGTGCCATCCCCTCCCTCAGGACTCACCACTTGTTGCAGGAGCTGCTGTTGTACACCCCTCTGCTCCCATATGAACTCTCGTAGACTCTGCTATTGCTCTGCTTGCCAGGTCAGCAAGGCCTGTCTCTCGGCCTGGTGGGACTGCTGAAAACTTTTCAGGGCTTGCTACATCTGTTTGATCAGCCACTGCAAGGTCTCCTCCATATGCAGGCGACCAACCACATTGGCTGGCTCTCGAATCCCAGACAAGCCCCCACATGTAAGGAGGTCTTCTTGTTTTCCCTCACACTATGGGACCCCTTTGCCCACAAATCAGCCAGAGACCTCTTCTGGGTGCAATCACCAGTGCCTTTTATTTACATCTCCCACCACCTTCTGTTTACAGATTGCTCCAAACTAGCAACCTGGGGGACAGCTAGCTTCTCCAGCAAGCAGGGAACACACAGCCCTTGGCTCCGCTCCTTTCCTTTCCCCCCACCCTTCCTTCCTGCCAGCCAGCCTTATATAGCTCCTGGATAATGGGCCTGTAGGTGCTTCCCTTCTATCAGTTAGGCATGGCGTGTTCAGCCAGCCCCAATTAATGCTTTTTAATTGGATCTGGGCTAACAGAGGGCTGGCTCAGGACCTCCTGGCCAGCGCCCTGTTACAATGTCATAATATGGTAACCTACAGAGTAAATGTACCCGAAGATTTATCTAGGTGAGGAAAATAAGATTTGAGAATGGTAGGTTGGGCCTAGATTCTGGTAGTGGGCAGTACTGCGACTCTATAAGAGGACAAACAACCATGCAGCGTTGTTGCTTTTTCCTATCTTCTATCAAGCTACCAGCTCAGCTTCGCAATACATCCTAGCTACTCAACACTTGAACCTAACTCCTACCAATTTGGGAAGCCTGGACCATCAGTTCCTTGGGCATGCCAGAGATGAGGTTGGTCCTCTATCTCCTACTACCAGGTCTTCAGGGAAGGGTGTGAGCATGCTAACTTAAGTAGTCTTTTAGAATAGATATTTACCACTAGGGGTTGTAGAATTGTATTACTTCTTTGTGACTCTGTTTTATAATGTTAATTCTTCTTTCATTCATTTTAATAAAGACCTTAACAAGTTGTTATTGTCCTCAGTATAAGTGCCCTTGCCATACACCCCGAAAGCTCTTTCACGATATTGAACTCTCTGTGTTCTCTATCCCTTTAACCTCAATTGTCTTCTGATCAAATCAGTGGTGAGCCATAATAAACTAGCCCATAAAGTCAGGTAAACAGTGCCTTGATCAGTGAGGATCTTCTTAGGTACTTCTACTCTGAGAGAGCCTTTTAGCAGTTCAACTGAAATAGTCTTTTAATTGGGTTTGCACAGTGGGATTGCCTCAGGATAGCAGTTAGTGTAAATCAACTATACCAAGTACGTGCTTTTATCTAGCTGCACTTTTTTCTAAGGGCCCAATGATGTCCCTCCTGACCCTTTCAAATGGGATGCTGACAAAGAGAGTGGTACAAGAGGGACTTTTTTTCACTCCTTTAGGTCCTCTTAGTTGGCATTCAGGGTAGGATTTGCAGAAGTCTTTAATTTTTTGATGAATCCTGGCCCAAAAGAAGTATTTCAGAATCCTGGCCATGGTTCTGTCTGTTTTCCCAGACCCACTTCTGACCCTCTCTGTGGGAACCCTTTAACAGGAATATGGAAGGGGCAGGTCCACCATCACCCACCAGACCCTATGGGGTACTGGATTCCCAAGAGCGGTTCGTGAAACATCAAACTGAGAACCATGTGATGCAGTCCCAAGTGGTGCAGCACCTAGTGGAAAATCAGACACTCCATGATCAGCTAGCATGGTCCCAGGAGAAAATGTCTGTATTTCAGACCTGAGCTAAGCCACTGTCCTCTGAACTGAGCCCTGCAGTACTGAACATTTTAAGAAGGACCTCCATGACTTTAGGGAGTTCCTGAACCAATGCTCCCTCCTTGTCCAGCTCTGCTCTCAAATGTATCCCAGGGTCGGACTAATGATCAGTTTGCTTACTGGAGAAACTCTGGATTGGGCCTCCCCCTGTTGGAATAAGGCATCTTAGAGAACTTCTTTTGGCCTAAGTGCACCAGAAAGTTAAAAAGTTGTGCAGCTCCTGCCCTGAATGCCAACTAGTAGGACCAATGTGGAGGGAAAGGGTGGAGGGAAGGACCCCTCTCATCCCCATCCCCATCGTCAACATCCCCTTTGAAAGGATTGGAATGGACCTCATTGGACCCTTGGAAAGAAGTGCAGAGGAGTACAAACATATATTCATAATAGTCGATTGTGCTACCTTCTATCCTGAAGCAATCCCACTGTGCAACACCAATGTAAAGATGATTGCTGAAGAACTGCTGAAGTCTTTGCTTGAGTAGAGGTACCAAAGGAGATCCTTATGGATCAAGGCAGCTGAAACAAGTCTGTGATCTTCTAAAAATAAAAAATATATGCACATTGGTCTATCACCCACAGACTGATGGTCTGGTTGAGTCATTCAACTAGACCCTGGAGGAGTTGTTAAAAATGGTTTATGCCTGAGGACCTCTGTCATTGGAATCAGCTGACACCCCCCCCCCTGCCCATTTGGGAAGTCCCCCAGTTGTCTATTAGATTCTCCCCATTTGAACTCTTGTATGGGAGACAACCCCAGGGAATTCTCAGCCTGGTCTGAGAGATGTGTGAAGGGCAGGTTCCTTGGACTGAGAATGTCCTACAGTATGTGGTGAAGCTCTGGGAAAGGCTTGAGACCCTGGGAGCCTTTGCCAAAGAAAAACTCCTCAATGTTCAGCAGACCCAAGAGCAAATGCACAACAAAGGGGCATGTGTGTATGTATTTAAACCAAGTCATTTGGTACTCCTTCTGCTCCCAAGTCTGGAGTCCAAGTTACTTGACAAATGGCAACAACCCTATGAAGTGATTCAGCAAGTCGTGCCAATTAACTATGAGATTAGGCAGCCCGACAAGAGGAAATCCCCACAAATATATTAGGTTCACCTGCTAAAAATAACTGAAGGAGTGAGAAGGCTTATTTCTTGCCCCTTGACCTACTAAGCCAGAATTGGGAGCTCAAGTGCCCACCACACTGGCCCCAGGCCCTTTACAGATGGGGTAATACTTCTACCCAGAACAGAGGGCCCAGATGAGAAACCTTGTAAAAGCCTTCTCCACAGTGTTCTCCTCCTGTCTGGGGCAGACCCTTTTAATGTGCCATCACATTCAAATGGAACCCAGGCAGCTTGTCTGGGAGAACCCCCCAGCCACTCTCCAAAGAAATGTGGGAGGCCATGAAGCAAGAAGTCCAGGTGATGTTGGAACTGGGCATCCCTGAAGAATCTCAGATTGACGAAACCTGGTTGCATTAGTCTTAAAGCTGGTTGGCACCATCCAGTTTTACATAGGTTTCACAAATATCAATGTGATCTCCAAATCTGATGCCTACCGCATGCCCTGAATAGATAAACTGTTGGATTGGCTGGACAAGCCTGGTATATCATCACGTTAGACCTAACAAAGGGGTACTGGCTGATCACACTCACACCAGAATCACATGAGAAAACTGCCTTATCCACACCATTTGCCTTCTATCAATTTCAGACTATGCCCTTTGGCCTCCATGGTGCCTCAGCAACATTTCAACAGCTCATAGATCAAGTTCTGCAACCACATGGGTCATATGCAGCTGCCTATTTAGTGATGTGGTCATTTACAGTCAAGAGTTGGAGGAACATCTCATACATGTCGCTGCCATTTTATGGTCACTATGGCAGGCTAGCGTCATGACAAACCCCACAAAGTACAAGATTAGGAGAGTAGAAATCACTTACCTGGGATATACTTAGGGAAAGGCCAAGTCCAACCCCTCATATATAAATTCCAGACCCTCAAAGCATTTCTATGCCCCATCACAAATAAATAAATCAAAAGGTTTGGTGGGCTCACTGTCTACTGCCAGCGATTTGTACCAGGGTTTTCAATGATCACAGCACCTCTCACAGACCTAGTTAAGCATAGTAGCTTCAAGAAAGTATACTGGTCCAAGGACTGCAAAAAGGTCTTTCAGAAAGTAGAAGAATTCCTGTGTAAAGAGCCTGTCCTGCTTAATCCCAGCTTCACAAAATAATTCATTTTATAATTCAGAAGTGGGACTAGGTGCTGTCTTGTCCCAGGAAATAAATGGGAGGAATTCCCAGTACTCTGATTAAGCTTCAAGCTGTTTCCTGGGAACAGGCATATTCTGTAATAGAGAAGGAAGGTCACACTGTTAAATGGCTGTGGAATCTTTCCAATGTTACCCATTCAAGCTTGTCATCAACTATGGCTCCTTGAGGTGGTTAAATGCCGTGAAGGACACAAACGGTCAGCTTATGTGTTGGTACCTGTCTCTCCAGCCCTATGCATTCCAAATTCAGTATTACTTGGCATATGTAATCTGGTCAAGCCAAGCCACAGTGTTCTTATCAACGATACTCAAGGCAAGAAGACTTCCAGCTCTCCGCCCACTTTTGCATGATGTAAGTGGAGGATACTCGACACAGTCTTACTTCCACTTGGCACAGACAACAGTAATCAGACATAGCCCCCATACTGCATTCAGAACTCTGTCAAGTACCTCAAAGGAGTGTGACTGAGTGCTGAGGCATATGTCATCTGCATAGACAAACTTGTGAGACCCAATATATGGTAAGCCATTCAAATATAAGTTGAATAATGTTGGAGATAATATGATCCTTGCAGGAGGTCATTCTTCTGATGCCTCCAAGAATTGGTTCTATCACCAGTATGTGCACAGAGATGATGATTTCTCTTGCACATACTAACCAACTTGGCATAGTTCTAGACAATTTCATCAAAAGACCCATATGTTAACCATACTGTATGCTGCAGTCAGGTCAAGGAAAACTGAACCAGTATTCAGCTTATGTTAGAATTCATTTTCAATTAAAGTTGTAAGTGCCAATACTTGATCACATGTACTATGACCACAGCAAAGAAACAGCTTCCTCTGGTGCCAGCATGCCTTCCACAGATGATGAAATGAGGGATAGTGGATCAGTGTGGGGGATAATGGACCAGCATTCATGACACATCCCCCATAAGTACTCAGCTACAGCTTGTCTGCGGTCTGGAGAAATGGACAATCCAACTAGCAGATTGAATTCAAGGATTACCATGAATATCAGTCAGCCACTCAAACAGGTTCCAGATGATGATTTTCCAAATTTAGTATAGAGCTAGAAAAATTCACCAAAATGCTGCTGATTTCTCCCAGGAGTGGGGGAACATCCCGATGGCCCTCTGTCCCCAAGTTTTTTCTTGAGGGAGTGGGTGTGTAATGGGTTATACAAACCCCACACTGGGCAACAAAGGGTTAAGGTGCTGCTTTGTCCTTGCCCTGCCTTACCACACCTCTAAGAGATGCACACACTGGGGAAGGAGTTAAAAGGGAGCAGAACAGCTCATTTGTGGGCAACCTAGGGAAGAGAAGGGACCTCTACCTTGCAGCTCCTGAAAAAAAGGCAGGATCTCTTCTCCAATGATTGCCTGAAGGTCCCTTCCTGAAGAAAGGGAGGACCTGCTTCTGTTATACTTGGAGAGAGGTATTTTCCCCTCTCACCTACTAGCCCAGTTTATTTGAGTTGACTCCTTGTGTTTTGTTTATGGACTATCCTTTAAGGGGAAAGACTTGGAACTGACCTAGCCAGAGAGTCAAGACACAAGAAGAGGCAGCTGCTGCCCCAAGAGGGAGAGAGCTGCCATGCCCAGCTGCAAAGGGGTGCCAAGCACTGAGCTGATCACCTTCATGTTTTCCTGTTGCAAACTGCAAATTTTTGACAATACTGGGGTGGTAGAAAGTGTCTCAGGAAGGGCAGCCTTAGGTGTTCCTGGGTGTTAGATTCTTTTTTCACCCTCACAGAGCCCTGCACTGGGCTCTGATGGAATGGGAGAGCCTGGACTCCCTTAGCGAAACCCCCATCAGTATGTCAAAGGGCCTAAGCCCCTGACTACAAGGCAACACTCCTTGCAATTGAAAACCATCACAGAAGGGTGTCTGGAATTGAGTATAACAAAATAGAACTCCTTGGCACAGAGATAAATGCAAATACAAATGCAAGTACATGCTAATAAAGGTGCTGCACCGCATAAACTTTAAACAGAAAAACAAAACAAAAAACCCAAATTGCTTTACTGGTATTTTCCAGCAAAAAGCAGTTAATGTGTTCTAGCCTTTGTCAAGAGTTGCCAAGTTGTCATTAAATCAGTCCTTACTGTCACTCCAGTTGCTGACTCTTCCTCTGTAAAAGTAGGCAGAATGCCATTTGAACAAGACTGTTTACAAGGTTACATAATGATATTTCTAAACTACTTCTCATACTGAATAGATGAGCGATGTTGGTTCAAGGCACAGTGAATATCATGTTAGTTGTTGAGAGGGAAGACAAAATAAACATTTTCTGTTTCTAAGAGATTATGAATTTTAAACTGTATATTGGGATAAGAGGTACAATTGGGTTGTATCTCACAATAAACTTACTATAGATGAATGCAAATATAGTGAAAAGATGGTAATATTCTTAAGTTTTATCTTTTCAAAAGCACAGCTATAATATATTCATATATTAGAACAGATTCATTTCAGCCAGTACAAAAAGGTGGAATTCACCCAGGACAGAGCAGGATGTGGTACTTCTGCTGACCTATCCCCAATATTTTTGCTACAGGGAGCTCAACTCTAAACTTCTATAAACCATTTCAGTACATCCCCAATCCGGCCTAGCATTACATCCTCACAGCCAGTCCCATTCAGTGTGTGGATGGTACTGGCCTGCTCCATGTCCTAAAGTGGTGATGGAGACAGTTTACACAGTTATATGTCCACTTCTGTGGACTTTCTGCTTCTGGGGGCTGATTTCTTCTAGTTTCTAGGCAATGAATGAATTTGGCCCAAAGCCTTTGCCAAATCTAGATCAATTAAAGCATCTGTCAGCAAGAGATTTAATAGAAGCTGAATGTCAAATGTGGTTTATACAAGGTCTTAATTACTAAATTAATTAATTTAATTTAATTAGATTATTGTTTGTACAATGCATTGAAGATTAAAAGTGGCATGAATGCATTGCTAGATATTGTTACCAAAAAGCATTAATAATAAAATGGAGGGTCTAAACTTGTCCTGTTCCTATTTAAGAAAAAAACTGCTTGTCAATGAAAGACTTAAATAGATAATTGAATGGTTCAAGAGGTTAGTATCTGTGATGCCCTCCTGGCCTGATGTCTGGGAAGATGACAGTACAGGAACAAGATAGAGCAGTGTTATAAGCTATCATTATAAAACTAAAGCTTAAAAGACCAAGTAGGAGGCAATAGGCTTGTGAAAAAAATCTCATTCTGCTTCTCTGCTACAGAGACTGGGAATAGGGTGACCAGATGTCCTGATTTTATAGGGACAGTTCCGATTTTTGGATCTTTTTCTCATATAGGCTCCTATTACCCCCTATTCACATTTGCTGTCTGGTTACCCTAACTTGGAAGCAAAACTCCCTATCACACTCAGCAGAGGTGACATTTGGGATCCTCAATAGTCACTGTTTAGAACTCTGCAGCTAATCCCCGCAAACCCATCTGAGAGGCAAAAGTCCTCCAAAACTCAGTAATCATGATCAGAGGCCATATCTAGACTGGTAAATTTAGGATCCAAACTGATTACCATTACAGTTTCACTGGCAGGAACAATGGCATAGTTTGTATTGTAAACAGGACTCAGATTAAACAACATGATGGTAAAAATGCATCTGTCCTGTCTACACTACAGCCTCCACCATTACTACTATAAGTGAAGCTGCAACACTGGAGGATTATGGGTCCTAATTTTCTAGTGTAGACAGGACCTCACAGAGCAGCTGTTGCCTTTACCCGCTTGTAGGGAATGATTTGTAACTGAATGAAGGGGAAAGACTTGAAGGCCATTGTGAAAGGCATTGCCACCCCCATAGATCTCAGAGCATCTGCAAGGAGAGCTAACACTTCCATGCTATTCCAGCCTTCCCCACTCTTAGGGTATGTCTTCACTACCACGGTAGCCGTCGACCTTTTAGCGATCGATTTCTCGCATCTTGTAAAGACGCGAGAAATTGATCGCCAGCGCTGCCCCCGTCGACTCCGTAACTCCAGCTTGACCGGAGGCGTAAGCTGGAGCTGACAGGGGAGTGCGCCGCCGATTGCCGCTGCCATGACAACAGCAGGTAAATCGCTTGCAGATACGTAGACTTCTGCTACGTGATTCACGTGAATATCTCATTGAACAGAGATATTGAATGGCTAGCTAACTACAAGAGCAGTTTCTCTTCTCTCGCTGTTCACACCTCCAATTCAGCTGCTAGAGGAACATCTCACCCTCCCTGATTAGAGATAACAGCTGGACCCACCCTGTTATCTTTAACCTGGCTCTTGCCTACCTATTTATACCTGCCCCTGGATTCTTCCATTGCATGCATCCGACGAAGTGGGTATTAGCCCACAAAAACTTATGCTCTAATACTTCAGTTAGTCTTTAAGGTGCCACAGGACTCTTTGTCACCATTATAGACAGGGTTTACAGTTTGGTTCAGTGGCTCTCAGCACCCCCACTATACAAATTTTTCCGGCACCCCTGCCAAAAGCCCAGGATGGAATTACAATCTTAGACCCCCTGCTCCAGAATCATATTCACTAGTATAGAGCTTTACACTTCTTGAAAGCTACAGTGGAACTCCAAACAGGAACAGCTATCCTAGATGATCTAACTGTAGGATCATGGTCTTATAAATCACATTTGAAGGGCAGAATTACCAAAAGGCAGCCCTCCATCATCCTTACCTCCCATTTAAATTAGAAGCTCTAATTTACAGGACCTCAGAAATGCAGATAACTTTGTCCATTTCCCCTTCCTATGTCTTATTTTCAAAAGTCCAGGCATTCCATGCTATTTAGGCATCTAAAGATGTAGATAGGTTGGCGAGGTTCCTAACTCCCATTGATTTCAAAATGGGCTGAGCACATGAACACTTCTGAAAATCTCACTATCAGTTTATCTGCATTTTAGGCACCTAAATAACTTTAAAAATAAGGCCGTAAGAAACTTTTGAAAATGGGACTTAGGCTCCTACATTAGGTAGAAGTTTTGGAAATGTTACCTTATATCTTTAAATTAAGACGATTGTGAGGGAGGGGAACAAAACAATAAATCAAACAGAAAATATATATCAGTAGAAAGAAAGCAAATAACCAGAGGCAAAATATGAACAGTCAAAATATGGTGTAGAGTTAATGCAGAATGGGTTATCTGAAAAATGCACTAGCAATACCATTCTTTCTTTTTTTCACATCAGCTACTTGGTAAATTAGCCTGTTATTTCAACTGAGCAACTATAGCAACAACATAGAGTACATTTACTTATCCAACATGCAAAGTACAAACTGATAGAGAAAATGCTAATGTTATACTGGTATTTGATACAGACTTACCAATTACAAGCTTTTACAGCCTTGTACTTTACTGCATGATGTCAGGTTCTATAATTATACAATGTATTGTTCCAGGACATGTCATAATTACATTTAGAGTTGTCAGTTTTACAAGGGAGTTCTTTCTGAAGATCAAACAAATAAAAATACATTGAAATAGTCATTGGATTATGTCAGTGTAATGCTCTCCTCAGGGCCCCCAGAGCCTTACATCACTGTGTTACTTCTGTGCCTCAGTAAGAATCAGTTTTGCTGGGGCTTCAGCTGTGTCATCTCTTGCCTCACCAGTCTGTTTTCCTCACCAGCAGCTCCTCAGGACTCTGCCAGTCTTAACCTTCCCTTGCAGGTAACAATCTGTGAACTCCCATTCCCATGTACCCCAGAGACTTCGCTCTGCCATGTCCATTCTCTCTCACTGGACTCTCACAAAAGCTATTAAATTTGCTCCCTGCAAAGAGCCAGAACACACATCAGCCTGGTAGTGTTAATCAGAACTCCTACTTTACTTCAGTATAACAGCACTGAGGTGGCTTATATTAAAACTGAGAATAAGCTTATTGATAAAGAACATAGATTTAGTGATATTAAGCAAGAGAAAAGAGACAGATCTGGTTACATAAAAAACAATATAAATTATGCTTTCCAGTGTTTCAAGTCTTAACTTTAGCAAGCCACAATCTTTGCCTAAATGGCTTTTTCACTTACATTAAGCTACCAGCATCTACAGTGTTTGTGACAGGAGAATGCAACGTTCACACAATATTTACTTTGTCAACCAAGTGATGGATAACTAAGGGGTTGTCTCCCTTTTATTTTATAGTCCAGTAAATCTTTGAAATATATTATTCCAAAGTGTATCTCCAGATAAAGTTCTTCTCGCCACTGTTTTTGTCTCTTCCTCTTGACTTCCTGTGCTCCTTTACAATTTTTGTGAATTATATGCTTTTTGTTTGTTAGTTTTAGAGTTTGGGTGTTTTTTAGGGTTTGACTGACATATACAGACTGTTCACATTTTGTTCTTATGACTTAAGTACCCCAAGGCTGCCTAAATTATGCCAAGGGCATAACTGGGTCCCTGCAAATGCCCATCGTTGGGAGAGCACAAAGTTAGTGTTTCCCAACCCTTGGGCTGTACTTTGTGTTATGCCTCCTAGAAACATAGCATAGGATCTTAACATCAAGGGTAGGTCTACTCTACAAGGTAGCGTTGTGATTCCCCTACTGCTTATGTACACATACTTGTGCTAGCTCTCATTGAGCTAGCACAAGTATAAAGAGCTGTGTAGCCATAGTAGCACTGGTTGCAGCAGTGGAGGCACAGCTGAACCATGCTGCATACATACCAGTTTCAGGCAGGTTTGTACTTGGTATGGCTCAGCTGTACCTCCACTACTGCTACCAGTGCTACCATGGCTGCACTGCTAATTGTATTCATGCTAAGATGATGAGAGCTAGTAGGAGTATGTATTCACAAACAGCAGGAGAATCACACCCCTAGCTCATAGTGTAGACACAACCCTAGGGTATATCTGCACTGTAATCCAAGGTGTGACTGCAGCATGTCCTAGCTTTACCTGCTCTAGCACAGCTAAAATTAGCAATGTAGATACAGTAGCACGGACTTCAGTGCAGGCTGTAAAAGCCCACTGGGGACTCTGAGTAGTACATACTCACATAAATAGCCTGTGCGGAAACTTGTGATGCCATGTTGAAACTGCTGTTTTTAGTCATGCTAGCACAGAGGAAGCTAGTGTGGATATATCTACCTGTCCTTTAATCACACCTCATATTTCAAAGTACACATACCCTTAGTGTATACTGTGCAGAAGTAGAACTATTGGAGGAACAGTGCTGGAAGGGCTTGAAGAACCAGATAAGAATCAAATCAAGACCAGCTTGGATCTGTGAAACCAAGGATCCAGATTTATTTCCTTCCAGAGAAAAGTGGATTTAGGACCAGATCCTGTAAGGTGCTAATCAGTTCTTGAGAAGTAGTTTATGCCTTCCATTACTATTAACTTCAGTGAGCTCTCTGAGGGCACTTTGCACCTCCAGGATTTGATCACACCTTTTTAGATTGAGCCTTTAAAGTCAGCTTTATATGTCTCTAGAGTCTAGACAGTTTGTGTGTGGTTGTGTGTGCGAGAGAGGGAGATAAGGTCTTTAAGCCTCTTATATGCTACTCTTGTTGTCTGGAGGGGTCATGTGAGTGCAGGCTGTGTAAGCTGAGTGTCAAAGAATGGCTAATTAAGTGCAGGCGATGGCCAGGTTTCATGGTGATTTGTGACAAAGCGGGTTAGTGAAAGGGAGATTTGTGACTGTGCATGTGTAGTTTTAAATTGATTTTCAAAATAAAATACAATTACTGTACCTTTTCCTGTACTTCTATGGTATGCATTGGGGAATTTACCTTTCCATATATATATGGCACAAACCAGTGTTTAAAATGAAATAATTAACATGCTGGCATGTTCCCTTTTCTCCTCAGGGCTCCAACTGTCTGAAGATTGGTCAGCTCTGAAGTCAAGACTGGTTATTTCTTCTCTTCCAGCTCTCCTTTTCTACCTGAGATACCCAATATAATGGAGGAACTTAAATGAGTTAAATAAAACTTTTAAAAAGTATTTAAATTATTTGTGTTTTTGAAATACATGTATTACTTTTGCTTCCCCCACTCCATCTTTTTCCATTTATTTCTTTTCTATTTTCCATTTATTTCTTTCTTTTCCTCTTTCAGGGACTTGCAGAGGGGAAGTCATGCCCTGACTGGCCACAAGGGGGCACTACCTAAACAATGCATTTACAAATTTGCTGGTGAATACAGGCATCAGTCTAGCCCCTGTGGAAGGGAGCAAGTCAGGACTTTAAAAACCAAAGCCTCCCCAGCAGTATGGACAGGGAGCAACCATTGAAATGGATGATGCAACAGAATAGCCAACTCAGCAGCAGCAGCTACAGCAACTCCTCCAGCAGCTGGTCACCCAGCACCAGCAGCTGTTTCAAGATTTAGTTGTTCAGCAGCACAGCAGCAGCAGCAGCAACAGCTGGTGCAATAGGTGGTGACCATATTGCAGCCTTTCACAATAGTCAATCTTCCAACACAGATCTGACAGAGGCCCCAGGACAGTCAGACTAACAAAGATGGAACCTGAAGATGATCCAGAGGCCTTTCTCAGAAGGTTTAAATGAGTGGCAACAGCAACATGGTGGCCACATAAGCAATG
This sequence comes from Dermatemys mawii, assembly GCA_007922305.1. Lineage (NCBI taxonomy): Eukaryota > Metazoa > Chordata > Testudines > Dermatemydidae > Dermatemys > Dermatemys mawii. The sequence continues at coordinate 401,257 of ML677334.1, forward strand.
GGCAATCTTACTATCCCCATACTTGACTGGAATTGCACAAGAGGCTTATTGTGGGTTAGACTCGGTAATATCACAAGATTATGCATGAGTCAAACTGGCCATTTTGGATTCGTTAGCTATCATTCAGCCAGTGATTTTGGGAGGAGCAATATCCTTTGAACACCCAGCCCGACGTGATGGCACTGAAACTGGAAGATTGGTGTTGGTGGTGGCTCAGACCCAAGACAATGGTAGGGGTTCAAGTAGTGGAAATGATTCTGCTCAAACAATTTACACAGGGACTCCCAGCCAAGGAAGGAGACTGGGTGTTACATCACTGGCTTGAGACAATAACTGAAGCAGTCCAGCTAATGGAGATCTCTATGGTGGCTAGGACACCAATATCCAGAAAGGGACCCTCTTGGGCCAAGGGATAAGCTCTAGTGAACGAGAAACCTGGCCAAGGGGATTTGTGTCCAGAAGGACCCTACTCAGGGCCTCCCTAGCCAGGATTTGGGAAGCCCAGGAAGTCATGGAAGTCATGAACAACTCAAACTAAAGAATTGGAATAATCTGGATGAAGATCAGCTCAAGAATCCTCCAACTCTACCCTGTCTCAAAAAAGGAAAATCCTGGGGTCAGGCACAGGGAAGGCCCATGCAGAAGAGATTACTGAGAAATCAGGGGGAGGCCTCCATACCAGCAACCAGGTCCAGGAAGTTTGTTTTATGTGTGGCCTCCCCTGCCACTGGTACCAGGACCGCCTGTTTATGGAACACAGTTATAGCAAGTCTGGACAGGCTGGCCAGGGCCAGCTAGCTGACCATCCTGGTTAAACTGAATAGAAGTAATGGGCCTTGTGTCTCAGGGACACAGAGGAGCCTGACCCTCATGAAGAAATCATCACTACCAACTCTAAGATTGCCCCACAGCACCATTTACTTACAGTGTTTGCATGGGGATGTAAAGCCATATTCCCACACTCAATTTCTGCTAGACCCCTAATGGCCAGCCTCATGACATCACTCAGTTACCCAGTCATTATTGACTGAGACTGGGACTATTTTAGGGACCTCCTCATGGTGTTCTTAGGATCTCCCCAGAGCACAGGGGCTTCACCGCTGTCATCCCCTCAATTGACTTGTGGCCCAGTAAGCTCACTCATATAGCCAGACCAGAGGGCAAGAGTTCCAAGCAGCTAGTTGCTTCCTTAGGGTCCCTGTCCTTCCTTCAGCTTAGGGTTACCCCCTTATCCAAATCTGAGATCCTGATTAGATTCTGCAACGTTATTGAAGAACAAAAAGGAGATGAGACTTTAAGCTGGGCCTATTACTAGTGATCATCTTTAATGGGGAAGTAGTGTTCCCTTCCCTTCGCCCCCGCTACCTGAAGTATTCCCCTGTTTTGAAATTCAGAATGAGTGGTTGTACGACTTAGAGAAAGATTGCTAGAGGAAGTTCAAACCCAATTCCTGGTGCCCCAGATTCCCTAGTTTTTCTGGCCCAGGATATATAAGAAGGTTCCAGACTTCTCCACCTCTTGCCCAGAATGTCAGCAAACTGCACCCCAGAGAATGATGAAGGCTATATTGGTCCATCTCCTGTTGCTTGGCATACCATTTGTGAGGACTGGAATGGCTGTGGTTGGGCCACTCAGAAAAAATGTGGGCTGGGTATTGCTAAATCTTTGTAATTATGGATTATGCTACCTGGTATCCTGAGGCCTTACCATTGTGTTCCACAAACACCAAAGCCACTGCAGTTTGATTGATTATCTTTGCCCAAGTAGGGGTGCCTCAGGAGATTCTCACATTCTAGGAAATACATTTACATCTCAGGTATGAGAAAAACAAAGCTGATTACTGAAGATCAGGTACCTTCTAACCTTTAACTTCCCTCCCCAAATGACGAGTGGTAGAAGGTTTTAATCAGACACTAAAAAATATTATTTGCCACAGATACTTGTCACTGGGACCAGCTGCTTCCCCACCATAACCATCCTGTTTGTGGTATGACAGGTACCACAATCATCCCCATTTGAACTGTTGTGTGGGAATCAACCATGTGGGATTCTGAATTTAGTACAGGGATCTCAAACTCTAATGACCACGAGGGCACATGAGGACTAGTGCATTGACTTGAGGGACGCATATGGACACCCTGCATCACTGCCCCTGGCCCCGCCCCCATTCCACCCCTTTCATGAAGCTCTGCCCCTGCCCCCCTCTCTTCCCACACCTTCCCTGCCCCATTCCAACTCCTTCCCGAAGTCCCAATCCCAATGCTGCCCCCTCCCTGCACTCAGGGAGTGCAGAAAGGGTACAGGGTGCAGTGGGAGCTCAGGCAGGGAGTTGAGGTGCAGGAGGTGCGCAGGGTGCAGCAGGTGGCTCAGGGCAGGGAGTGCAGGAGGAGTGTGGGGTGTGGCAGGGGGCTCAGGGCATGGAGTTGGGCTGTGGGATGCAGCAGGGGGTTCTGGGCAGGGAGCTGGGCTGTGGGTTGCAGCAGGGGACTCAAGGCATGGAGTTGGGCTGTGGGATGCGGCAGGGGACTCAAGGCATGGAGTTGGGCTGTGGGATGCGGCAGGGGACTCAAGGCATGGAGTTGGGCTGTGGGATGCGGCAGGGGACTCAAGGCATGGAGTTGAGCTGTGGGATGCAGCAGGGGGTTCTGGGCAGGGAGTTGGGGGGCAGGAGGGGTGCAGGGTGTGAGCTCCAGCCTGGTGACACTTACCTAAAGCAGCTCCGGCCCTTCGCCACTCCGCTCTAGGAGGAAGCTGGAACTCCTGGAGGGATGGGGGAGCTCAGGGTTCCATGCATGTGCTGCTCTTGCCATTCCTCCAGGTACCTCCCACGAAGCTCCCATTGGCTGCAGTGCCCTGTTCCCGGCCAATGGGAGCTGCGGGGGTGGTCCCTGGAGGGAGGCAACGTATGAGCCCTTTCCTCCTCCCCTTTCTCCCCTGGCCTGAAGAGACGTGCTGCAGCCTCTTCACAAAGTGGTGCGGGGCTCGCAGTGTCCCAGGGGCCTGGATCCGGCCTGTGGGCTTGTAGGGAGCTTGGCAGGCCACATGCAAGAGCCCTGCTGGCTGCATCCGGCCTGCGGGCTGCATGCGGCCCACAGGCCACGTGTTTTTAGACCCCAGATTTGTACAAGAAATGTGGGAGGAACTGAGTCCCCAAGGTGACAATCTTGGATAAAACATCCTCAACATTTGCAAAAGGCTAAGAGGCCTTAGGCACCATCACACAGGAGAATCTCCTAAATTCATAGAGCACCAAAGAAACAACCTATAATAAAGGGGACTACCTCTGAGTGTTCCAACAGGGGGATCTTGTTGCATCTGAAATTTGACTCCTTAGTTCTGAATCAAAAATGCTGGCCTGCTGGCAGGGCCTTACAAAATTATTTGCCGGGCAGGGCCAGTGAATTTTGAAATCAGGCAGTCAGTCAAGAGGAGGACCAAACAAATTTACTGTGTCAATCTCCTAAAGCTGTGAAAAGCCAGGGGGGACATATGTATACCTTGCTCCCTCTGGAACTAGTTAGGGCTGCAGACAAACAGTATCTCAGACTTCAGAACAGTCTGTACTGGGGACAATCTCATGCCAGAGCAGAAGGTCCAAGCCCAACATCTGATTGCTGCCTTCTCAATGGTATTTTCTGCCCAGCTTGAATGAACCCACCTCACCACCCATCACATAGCCTGGACGCTGTGTCAGGGAAAACTTGCAGCCTTTTCCCCAGAAGCTGAGAGAGATCATGGAACAAGAGCTCCAATCTATGTTGGACCATGGGGTAATTGAGGAATCCTGTAGTGACTGGGGGAGTCCAATAATGTCGGTCCCTAAGCAGGATGTAACTAAACAATTTTGCATTGACTTTAGAAAAGTGAGTGCCATATCAAAGTTTGACACATACCCCCTGCCATGTACTGAAAAGCTATTACATCAGCTGAGTGAAGCCAAATATATCACAACCTTGCATCTTAACCCAAAAGATACTCACAAATTCCATTCACACCAGAATCTCAAGAAAAAACAGCTTTTGCCTCCCCCATTCAGCCTGTATCAGTTCCAAACCATGCCATGGGCCTTACACAGCACACCAGCAACATTCCAACAGCTAATGGACCACATCCTCTGGTCCATAACAGTTATGTCACTGATTACCTCAACAATGCTGTGATCTATAGCTAAAGTTGGGAGGACCATCTAAAGCAGGGGGTACGCAACTTATAGGCAACGCAAGCTGATTTTCAATGGCACTCACACTGTCCTGGTTCTAGCCACCAGTCTGGGGAGCTCTGCATTTTAATTCAGTTTTAAACGACGCTTCTTAAACATTTTAAAAACCTTATTTACTTTACATACAACAATAGTTTAGGTCAGGGATCAGCAACCTTTCAGCAGTAGTGTGCCGAGTCTTCATTTATTCACTTTAATTTAAGGTTTCACGTGCCAGTAATACATTCTAATGTTTTTAGAAGGTCTCTTTCTATAAGTCTTTAATATATAAACTATTGTTGTATGTAAAGTTAATAAGGTTTTTAAAATGTTTAAGAAGCTTCATTTAAAATTAAATTAAAATGCAGAGCCCCCCATACCGGTGGCCAGGACCCGGGCAGTGTGAATGCCACTGAAAATCAGCTCGTGTGCCGCCTTTGGTACCTGTGCTACAGGTTGCTTACAGGTTCCCTGGTTTAGGTCTATATTATAGACCTATAGAAAGAGACCTTCTAAAAATGCTAAAATTTATTACTGGCACACCAGATCTTAAATTAGAGTCAATAAATGAAGACTCGGCAGACCACTTCTGAAAGGTTGCCGACCTCTGAAGCAAGTAGCTTCTGTACTTTGGTCTGTTGAAGAGAATGGACTAACAGCAAACCCTCCACAATACTGATAGGCAAAAATAAGATGTCTTACCTCATGTATACCTTGGGGAAAGGTCAAGTACAATCTCTTGTGGACAAGGTCCAGGCCTTAAGGGCCTGCCCCACTCTGACTATAAAGAAGCAGATGTTCAGGTTTCTGGGTTTCATAGGTTACTGCCGCCAGTTTGTACTGGGGTTCTCATCTATTGTGTCCCCCTCACCATTAAGCTTAAAGACAGTAGTCCATGGATTGGTAACCTTTGGCCCGTGGCCCGCCAGGATAAGCTCCCTGGCAGGCTGGGACAGTTTGTCTACCTGCTGCGTCCACAGATTCGGCCGATGGAAGCTCTTACTGGCCACAGTTCACCACTCCAGGCCAATGGGGACTGCGGGGAGTGGTGCGGGCTGAGGGATGTGCTGGCTGCCACTTCCCGCAGCTCCCATTGGCCGAGAGTAGCGAACCACAGCAGTGGGATCTGCAATTGGCCAAACCTGCGGTCACAGCAGGTAAACAAACCGGCTCGGCCCGCCAGGGGGCTTACCCCGGTGGGATGCATGCCAAAGGTTGCCGATCCCTGCAATAGCCCAAAAAATGATCCATTGGACAAAAGCCTCTGAGAAAGTTTTTCAGATCCTAAAATCTCACCTTTGCAGACTCTTATACACTCTAGATTTCACCAAGGAATTTCTCCTACAAATTGATGCCTCTGAAATTTGAGGTATTGTTGTCTAAGGTGATTGATGGTGAGGAATACCTTATCCTCTGCCTAAGCTGAAAATTGTTCCCAGGGGAAAAGGCCCACAGAAGAAGAAGAAGAAGACTGAGTTGTGAAATGGGCATGGAAGCACTCAGATGTTAACTCCTTGACAATAAGTTCACTCTAGTCATGAATCATGCACTGCTACAATGGCTTCATGCCATGAAAGACACCAGCCTCTGAAGCATGTGGTAATACCTATGCCTCCAGTCCTAGTTCTGGATACAGAATTGGCCTGCGGTTGCTCACCAAAATGTAGATATTTTTCTCTCAGGATGGAGGGAAGCTGGTTGGGGAAAGCCATAACCCAAGCAACATCCTGAAGAAGGGAGAACGTGATGAGGTAGATAGGCCCCATACTGGCAATGAGGGGGTTAAAGATCCCTCATCCTGCTAAATCTGCAGCCAATCTCAGATGTGGAGAGGGGAGTTAAAAGGAGAAGACCTAGCCCAGTTCAGATCTGATCAGGAAGGAGAATAGAGCTCTGCTATTTTCCAGACCAGAAAAGCCTGGTTCCAGCCAATAACCTAAGGCAACTTGCTATTTAGTGGGTGGGATTGCTAGGCCCAGGGAGATGGACAAGGACTAGAGCACAGAGAAAAGCCTGAAATGGAATAGTGCAGTCCATCCAACACATCCTTGTATGCCCCTGATTTATTGTTTTCCTTTGTTTGGACTCTAACACCCCAGAACTGATAGACTTCCTTGTGTCCCATGGTTGGAGGGCTAAGGCACCACAACACTGGATCTGTCAGGGGCAACACCTAACCATCAGGGACCCACAATGGAGTAGCCAGGGCCCCACAGGCCACAAGGGTTGCCACCCAGACAACCCAGTTACAAATAACATTTTGATCTGTGAGTAAACATAATAAAAAATGTAAAGGATATTGCATAAAAGATAAAGCAGTTACCTTTGTCCAGCTTGTCCTTGTCCGGTTTCCATGAATACAAGTTGATGTCACATCATTCCATTTTGTTGCAAGCACATTCTTTCCATTTCTGACCAAAGGGTTTTGTCGTGGGATTGACCCAGCACATTTTTGGTCTGCCCAATGGTTGCCTGTGGTCTCTGGGGCTCCAGTCACTGGTCTACACGACGAGGTTAGGTCAAATTTATCTGCATTAGGTCGATTTTAAACTCTATGTATCCACACAACTAACCCCATTTTATTGTCTTAAAGGCTTCTTAAAATTGACTTCTGTACTCTTACCAGGTGAGGGGCTTAATGCTAAAATTGACCTTACTGGTTGGAATTTGGGGTAGTGTAGATGCAATTCGACCGTATCGGCCTCCAGGACCTATCCCAGAGTGGTCCGTTGTAACTGCTCTGGACAGCACTTTCAACTCAGATGCACTAGCCAGGTAGACAGGAAAAGCCCCGGGAACTTCTGAATTTCATTTCCTGTTTGGTCAGCATGTCAAGCTCTGCAGCACAGGTGACCATGCAATCCCAGAATCACAAACGAGCTTTAGCATGGACCAAACGGGAGACACTAGATTTGATCGTGTATGGAGAGAAGAATCTGCGCAGGCAGAATTCTGTTCAAAAAGAAGAAATGTCAATATATATGCAAAATTGCCCAGGGCATGTTGGGCAGAGGTTAGAATAGGGACACACAGTAGTGCCATGTGAAAATTAAGCACTTCAGGCAAGCCTACCAAAAAACTAAGGAGGCAAATGGTCGCTATGGGTCAGAGCCCATACATGCCACTATTAAAAAGAGCTGCATGCTGTTCTGGGCGGGGGGACCATACTACTACACCACCACCGTCCGTGGACACCTGCAAGGGGACACATGCAACAGGAAGGAGGACTTTGTGGATGAGGAAGATGAGGAGAATGCACAGCAGACAAGCAGAGAATCTGTTCTCCCCGGCAGCCAGGAACTTTTCATCATCCTGGAGTCAATACCCTCCCAAGATCCTGAAGCCAGAGAAGGCACCTCTGGTGAGTGCACCTTTGTAAATACACTACAGGGTTTAAAAGCAATCGTGTTTAATATTTCATTTGCCCTGAAGACTTGGGATGCATTTTCAGCCAGTACAGCTACTGGAAAAATCTGTTAACATGTCTGGGGATGGAGCGGAAATCCTCCAGGGACGTTTCAGTGAAGCTCTCCTGGAGATACTCTGAAAGCCTTTGCAGAAGGTTTCTGGGGAGGGCTGCCTTATTCCGTCTTTCATGGTAGGACACTTTACCCCGCCAGGCCAGTAGCAAGTAGTTTGGAATCATTGCAGCACAAAGCATGGCAGAGAATGCTCTAGGGCTTTGTTTGCATTCAAGTAACATTCGGTCTTCATCTCTCTGTGTTAGTCTCAGGAGAGTGATATCATTCATGGTCACCTGGCTGAAATAGAGGAATTTCTTTAAGGAAACAGTCAGAGGAGCCCATTCATGCTCAGCGGTTTGTTTAGCATAAAGGGATCATCCCTGATAATAGCCACGCAGTGGAGGGTGGGGTGAAGGGATCTTCCCAGAGAATTGCCGCATGGTGCGGGGAGGGTTTGTGCTGCACATTCACCCCAAAACTGAAGCCCCTCCTTTTAAATGGCCAACCCAACAGACATTGCTTGCTATGAAAAAGGAGGGCACCATAGTTCGAAAGCATTCCAACATGTTCTGAAGGTGGAAGAAGCCAACCCCGTGCACCTTTTGGCTTAACATGGCTGCCTGGAAACTGAATGCTGTTTCCCAACTGTGTGTGATGTCCCACACCATACCATCAGGCACTCAATATAAAAGGCAAAATACAACCTTGTACCTAAAACGTATGTGCTGTTTGCTGTGAATTGCTTGATTCACTGTGAAAGAGGCTCGCTTTTGTTCTCTGAAATGTATCTTTTTAAATTCTATTCTCCCCTTTTTTCCTCCCGCAGGTGCAAATGTTTCTACGCTCCCCCTAGCATCTCCATCCCAGAGGTTATTGAAGATTCGAAGCAAAAAAAACCCAAAACACCCACACACTCATGATGACATGTTTTCCAAGTTCATGCAGTCCCCCCACACTGATACAGCACAGCTGAATGTTTGGAGGCCAACAGTGGCCAGGAAAGAACTAAGTGAGCATGAGGAAGCAGGATGATATGCTCAAGCTAAGACGGGAGCAAACGGACACGCTCAGGAGTCCAGTGGAGCTGCTGTGGGAAAGGCAGCAAGAACACAGATTGCTGCTGCAGCCCCTTTAAAATCGCCTTCCCTCCTCCCCAAGTTCCATATCCTCCTCACCCAGACGCCCAAGAACATGGTGAAGGGTGGGGGCAAGGGAGGCTCCGGGCACACAGTCACTCCATTCCAGAGGATTGCCCAAGCAACAGAAGGCTGGCATTCAATAAATTTTGATTTGATATGTGGTTACAATAAGCAATGTGGCCTTGTCCTTCCCTCCTCCTCTCTTCCTGCACCTCACTTGGGCTACTTTGTGAGTTATTTCCCTTTTTTACATCAGTTAATAAAGAAGGCATGGTTTTAAAACAATGGTGACTTTATTCCCTTTGCAGGCTGTGATCGAAGGGGGATGGTTGGCTTACAAGGAATTAAGAGTCAATAAATGGGATAGTTTTGCATCAAGGAGAAACATGCACAACTGTCACAGGGTAGCCTGGCCAGTTATGAAACTGGTTTTCAAAGCTTCTCTGATGCGCAACATGCCCAGCTGTGCTCTTCTAATCGCCCAGGTGTCTGGCTGTGAAAAATCAGTCACAAGACTGTTTGCCTCAGCCTCCCATCCCACTATAAATGTCTCCCCCTTACTCTCACAGATATTATGGAGCACACAGCAAGCAGCAATTACAATTGGAATACTGGTTTCGCTGAGGTCTAACCTAGTCAGCAAACAGCACCAGCAAGCTTTTAAACGTCCAAATGCACATTCTACCACCATTAGGCACTTGCTCAGCCTGTAGTTGAACTGCTCCTTATTTGTGTCCAGGCTGCCTGTGCACGGCTTCATGAGCCAAGGGAGCAAGGGGTAGGCTAAGTCTCCCAGGATAACTATTGGCATTTCAACATCCCCAAGAGTAATTTTCTGGTCTGGGAAATAAGTCCCCTCCTGCAGCTATTCAAACAGACCAGAATTCCTGAAGATGCAAGTGTCATGCACCTTTTCCAACCACTCCAGGTTGATGTTGGTGAAACATCCCTTGGATCCACCAGTCCTTGCAGCACCATCAAGAAGTACCCCTTGCAGTCTGGCTGCCAAAGTGGTCCAGTGCCAAGATAGAGATATGCCTTCCATCTATCGTCCCACCACAGTTAGGGAACCACATTGCAGCAAAGCCATCCACTATGATCTGCACATTTCCTAGAGTCACTCTCCTCGGTAGTAGAAGGTTAGTGATTGTGTTGGCTACTTGGATCACAGCAGCCCCCATAGTAGATTTGACTACTCCAAATTGATTCCCAACTGACTGGTAGCAGTCAGGTATTGCAAGCTCCCACAGGGCTATTGCAACTCACTCCTCCACTCTCAGGGCTGCTCTCATCTTGGTATTCCTGTGCTTCAGGGCAGAGGAAAGCAAGTTCCATGAAAATGGCCTTACGCATGCAAAATTTTCGCAGCCACTGGGAATCATCCCATACCTGCAACACTGCGCAGTCCCATCAGTCTGTGCTTGTTTTCCGGGCCCAGAATTGGTGTTCAACTGTATCAACCTGCCCATTGCTGCCATGATGTCCAAATTGCCACATCCCATACTTACAGGGAAGTCTGGGTCCATGTCCTCATCACTGTCGTCATCACGCTGGTGTCTCCTCTTCGCCAGGTTCTGCACATACTGCAGGATAATGTGTGAGGAGTTTACAATGCTCACAACAGCAGCAGTGGCAGTGATCTGAGCAGGCTCCATGCTTGCAGTGCTATGGTATCTGCACGGGTAACCCAGGAGAAAAGGTGTGAAACGATTGTCTGCCATTGCTTTCATGGAGGTCATGCTGACCCAGATAAATATATTTGTCTACCTCCTCGATTACTTTCCCATTTATAGTGATGATTTCTGCTGCACAATTCTCATTCCGAATCCACTTAGTCCGCAACATGTTCACTTCCAACCCAATATCATGCAAAAGTGTTCACTGTTGCTCCAATTTGTTCTCCAGTTCTGCTATGCCTTTTGCCAATATTACACAGCCATCAGCAAAGAGAAGATGTATTAACTGTTCTCCATCAGTACTGATTTCTTTTTCCCTGTTCAATTTCTTGAACAGTGATTCCAGTATTGCTGCAAACAGCTTTGGTGAGATTGTGTTGTCTTGTCTGACTCATCTACATATAATAATAATGCAGGGGACATTTAATAATGTTATCTCTGTCGAACAATTTCAGTTAATTTCTTTTAGCAGGTCAATTTACCTTAGGTCGATTCAGATTAAATTGAGTGCATTGAGTACAGCAGTAGTCTCCACTGAATCAAATGCCTTTTTGTAGTCGACAAATGCAATACACATTGGTTCTTTGTATTCCTTGCATTTTTCGATGAGCTGCCAAACTGAGTGAATGTGATAAGTTGTTGAATACCCTGAGCAGAAACCAGCTTGTTCTCTGCTTTTGTGAATTTCAAGATCCTTATTAATCTGATTGAGTATGACGTGGGTGAAGACCTTATACACTTGTGAGAGGAGTGTGATCGGATGGTAGTTGCTCAATTCTTCTGAATTGCCTTTCTTCATCAATAGTATTGTTTTCTATTTCTTCCATGCAGCTGGAATATGCTTGTTATTGATGGAGATGGTGAACCATTGCGCCAACACTTTGAAGAGAGTATCTTTCTGTGCTTTGAAATATTCTGGCCAAATATCATCCACTCCCAGGCTCTTTCCTCTCTTTATGTTATGAACTGTGTATTCAATTTCTTTCCACATAACATCAGTAATTTCTTCTGTAGCCTGCTGCAGTGGTGTACGCTGGAGATTGACATGCGAGGCGTAGAGATCATTGTAGAATTTTGTACATATGTTCTTCATCTTTCTCCTTTCCGATGTCCTTTCACTATTTTAATCTTTCAGCACTGCAGAATAACCTGTTTCAGTCTAACATCTTTTTCTACCTTCTTCAGATACTTGTTCTTTTTGGCCGTGTCTCTCAAGTTCTTCTTTCTAAAGTCTTTGAGGTCTTCTTTGATCTTCAAGGGTATTTCATTGCACAGTGTTCTGTATTCTTTACCCGTTTTTCCTTCTAATTTCATGTGCACGCTCCTTGCCATCAGATTCAGTTTCCTCACTGATCCTCTGCTTAGCATTTTCCTAGCATTTTCAGTGTCTTAGCCTTCTTAGCTGGTGAGATTATTTGAGAGATAAACTCTTCATAGTCCTCATCAATGTCCTTGTTGACCTATACTCGAGGTCCATTTCATTCACTTCCTATGCAAATGTCTTTTTGTTGAAGTGCCATTTTTGCTTTGATTTCTGGCTTTTCTTGAATCGGTCTTTATAGGCATTGTCAACACATAGTTTTGAGCGCAACATACTATGGTCTGAGCCTTTGCAAATAATTTGTTCTCCTATTATTGCTACATCATTGAAGATTCTTCTTGTATCCATCAATACATAATCACTCAGGTTCAGTGTGACTCCATCTGGGCTTTTCCAGGTCCACTGCCATTGTTCTTTTTGAAATATTATGTTCATTATGTGGAGATGGTTTGCCTCTCTGAATGCAACCAGACGTGCTCTGCGATCATTTCTTACTCCATTACTGAATTTTCCCATGTACTCTTCATTCTCACTTTCCTTTCCACCTATTATTGCACTGAAGTCCCCTTGAATGATTGTATAGGTGGACCTTTTCTGCATTGCCTCCTCTAGCTCTTCGTAGAAATGTTCCATTTCTTTGTCTTCCACTTGCTGTGTAGGAGCATACACCTGAATAATTCTCCTTCATTTTATCTGAACCGTGGGAACTGCAGTACCACACAATAAATAGACTTTAATTATTCAAGAGACCAGAAATTACCAAGAGCCCAGATTCAGAAGAATATATAGTACAAGTATATTTTTCATGCTGTTTGGTCATTTACCAATTTATTCATGCAATGATTAGAACTAAGCAATTCCTGACTGTAATTTGGCAGGGTGGTATATTCATGTGTCAAGGCCTGATCTTACTTCCCATTGAAATCAATGGAAATATTGTCACTGACTTCAATAGCAGCATAGTCAGGATCCCATCCTTTACTCAAACAAGTAATGTTGTTCTTACGTGAGAAGTTCCCTGGGCTCAATACTCAGATGCTGAGCCAAAGCTCACCGAATTCATAGATTCATGGATTCCAAGACCAGAAGGGATCATTGTGATCACTTAGTCTGACCTCCTTTATAACACAGGCCAGAGAATTTCACTCTGCATCAAGCCCAATAATTGGTGGTAAGATAGAGTATCTCTTAGGATGGTGGACACGGGAAAGGGCACTAGGGTGTGGGAGGGACAAGGGGGCCAGTGACAGGCGAGGCACTGGCCTGCAGAAGGTGCTTCAGCTGGAATGAGCTAATTCCCAGAAGACCAGCAGGAGGCGCCGCAGGGTGAGTCATCGCATCGCTACAGTGGCCAGCTGGGATGTGGTTTGCAATTGGCAAGAATCAGTGTATAGTATGTTGGCATTTGGCATTTTCCATTACTTACAGGATAGAGTGCTCTGTGTACTCCACAAACACTTTATACAATTGTGGACTCATTTCAGTGTATTGGTTATGATATTTGAACCCCTCATTGTGCTGGGTCCTAGCTATTTTCAGGCTTGCTTACACTAGGGAAATTTGACAAAAATTCCTCAGAGTCACTAACACTAGTGTCAGCTACACCAGCAACTTTGAGAGCCTTGATGTAGACAGGATATGGGCTACAGCTAATGTTTTAAGTATCAAAAGTCAATTACATCTTTGTTTTGAGCAGTGTTAGTGGACACGGTGCTTAAAATGCTAGCAATTGCCAAAAAAAAACGCCCCTATCTGTACTAGCAGCCAGATTCTCCTACCCACTGTGTCTACTTTGTGTTGCTCAAGCGTGCAAAATGGACTGAAATAGGCCATAAATGGCCATCAGAGAACTCCTCTTGGGCAAGTGAGATCTCTGCCTCCTGTGTCAGCTTTGTCCTTCTGTCCCCTCCCCCGAAAAAACCTCTCTTCCCCTAGCATAGCTGAAAGGAGGGAACATGTTAGGGGGCAAAAGATCTCCACTTTGCATGATCCTCCACTACTGTAAGGTCAACTAGGAAACATATCAGTGGCATGATATAAAAAGACGTCTAAAAGGTCTGAAACTGCCTATTCTTGTTTAAGCTTCAAGAAAGGCAACAAGTATGTTTAAAATGATTGTAGTTTTAATAGTCAAAGTGTCAAATATAACAGAGGTTTTGTTTTAAATGATTTAGTTTTGTTTTAAATGATTTTTAAAGTGATCAGTGTTCCTTTTGGACCCCATCCTATTTCCACTGAAGGCAAAACTCTCACTGAATTCACCTGCAGGATAGGGCCTTTAGTGATACCATAGTTGAGAAATCAGTACAGGTTGAATCTCTCTAATCTGGCACTCTCTGGTCTGTTAACATCTGTGGTCAGGCATAGGCGACAACTCTGTGAATGCTCCAGGTCTGGATGAGGAGCATACAGTGGTGCCAAGCTCCCCGCTATGTCCCCTCGCCCCACACCTCTTGCGCACCAGCGGCCTCACGCTTACCAACTCCTCCTCCTCCCTCCCAGTCCTTTCAGAGTGCTGTGAACAGCTGATTTGCGGCATCCAAGCTCCGGGAGGGAGGGGGAGATCTGAGGCTAGCGGCTGAGACCTGGGGTTGGCATCAGAGCCCATGGGTGGGGGACCCTTCTGGGCACAAAGCCTAGGGGTGCTGCATCACTCTCTATACCACCCCTACTTCCCACACCTATGGAGACCCACTGGCACACTGCATTGACCTCCCGTGGTTTGGAAAGTTCTCTGGTTCGGCCAGAGTCAGGTCCCAAGGGTGCCATACTAGAGAGGTTCAACCTGTATAATGCTACTAGTCAATTATTTTTAGGATCTTGATTTCTAAAAGCTCTTTAAAATTATGGCAAATCAAACGTGTCATTAATTTGTTTCTTCTGTTTGTATTAAATTAATCTGCATTTTACACTATATATATATATATATATAACTTGAAAAAATGGTTCTTGCAATTGGTCATAACATGCGAAATTGTCACATTCAGTATCACCTGACAAAACGAGTGACTGGTTAAGTCAAGCCAAGGAGCAAAATATAGGGATGAAAAGTAAAGAGCATCTGCAAAATTCCTTACAGTGTGTCAAGAAGCAGTTACTCAGATCAAAAAATATGGTTGCTATTAATAACATACTATAATTTGCATATATCATTTAAGAAGCCTGCTAAGTTTCCTTCATAGGATTTCCAAAATAGCATGAAGGGGTTCACAAATCCCTTACCAATACAGGCTGCTCTTCCAAACCACAGTGGAGGCCAGGGCCAGATTAGCCTTTTGTGGGCTCAGCACCAAATGTATTTGTGGGCCCCCATGGAGGCAATGGAGCATGGCGTGGGGAGGTCAACCCCCAGAGCGAAGGGCCAGCCAGAGGCAATGGGGCATGCCATGGCAGGGGTGGCCCCACTCTGCCCAGCCCCATGTGAGGGCACTATTTACAAACCAGCAATTGTCAGATGCACAGTGGTCTGCCTGACTCTGTGCTGCCAGCATGCCCCATCCCCTAGGGGAAGGGCCCATGTTGTCTTGGGAAGCAGTACAAGTGGAGCATGCCAGGGCTCCTTCTGAGCATGGGCCTGGCTCTATGGCGCCACTGGTGTCATTGTAAACCCGGCACTGGTGGAGGCCTCCCCATAGAGTGATCAGATGTTCTGATTTTATAGAGACAGTCCCAATATTTGGGGCTTTTTCTTATACGGGCACCGATTACCCTCCACTCTCTGTCCCGATTTTTCATATTTGCTGTCTGGTCACCCCATCTCGCCAGGGTGACCAGCCAGCAAGTGTGAAAAATCAGGATGGGGGTGGGGGGGAGTAACAGGATCATATATAAGAAAAAGACCCCCCCAAAATGGGACTGTCCCTATAAAAAGGGGACATCTGGTCACCCTAGGTCACAGGACATCTAATCCTGTGATAGATTTATTCCTTCGTCAGGTACTGACTTGATTTTACAGAATATAATACCAACAGGGACACACACATTGGCTATTCCTGTGTTCACTGATGATTAGCTGTAACTATTCTTCAGCTTTTGCCTTTCTTCCTCTCAGCTGAAAGGGTTTCTCTCTTCCCATTCCAGTCTTTGACGGGGAACAAGACTGTGTGGATCCAGCACCCAGCGATCACGTTTCTGATACCTACGGTTGTCTCCTCTCTATGCACAGTCACAAGCCCATGGGGCCACATTAGCCTGGGCGTTTGGGGAGAGCAGGTAGGCTGAGAAATCTGTTCATGTTGAGGGGATGAAGAGGCGGCTCTCCTCCACTCCCCACCACTATTAAAGGCACATTTTAATTCTCCTCCAGCCACTGGCTCCTGCCCCCGTGCGAGCAACAGCCTGGCCCCTCCCACCTGTCTCGCCTCCTCGTCCGCGCAGAGCAACAGCCTGAGCGGCCTCTGCAATGTCAGCTCCGCAGGAGCGGGGGATCTGCACAGACGAGGCAGGGTGGCGTTGGTGCGGGGGCAGCTCTCCCCAGAGCGCGCTCCTCACCTGTGCCAGGCGAAGGTAAACGGAGGGAAAGACGCCTTGGGCTGCGGTTGGGGATCCCCCAGCCCCCCTCACCCGGCCTCTAGCTGTATCGCTCCGTCAGCCCAGACCGGCCCGGTCGGCTGCGGCAGACGCAGCACCCCGAGCCTGGCGGGAGCGGATTCCACAACAAAGAGCCGGGGCCGGGAGCTGCCCGCCCGCCGCCGCTGAGAGGGACACGGGGCGGCAGAGGGGGATACTCCGGAGCCGAACAGACCCCACCGTTCGCAGGGAGAAACCCGCAGCCGACCGACTCGAGAGCGACGCTAACCCAGCAGCTGGAGGGGGAGGGGAATCTGGTACCTGAGCAGGTCCAGGGTTAGCGAGGGAAGAGGCAGCTAAGGGTAAATCCTGCGGTCAGAGCTCGTGGCGTGGCTTGGCTCGGTTCGATATTAGCTGCAGGTTAGTCGGGAAGCAGCCGGCCATCTGCAGGAGAAGCAGATCGGCGGGGTGTGTGGAGGGGGTGTCCCTCCTTTGGAGGGGGTTATGGCCACAGCAATGGAGCTCTGGTGACGCTGGGAGCCGCGATAGTGCTGCAATGCTGCCAGTAGCAGCCCTGGTGAAAGGAGGCGTCTGAGTAGAAGCAGCATTGCCTCCCTCTCCCCGTCGTCTTTCCGTCTCTCCCGCCCTTCCCGCTCAGGGCTCAGAAGTCTCCGTCGCCCTCGCTCACGCCGAAGAGCGCCCGGCTCTCTGCAGAGGGGCCGCCCCGGAGCTCGCCAAGGAGCGGCTACAAGAGAAACCGCCAAACACAACATGGCCACTCTGCTCCGGAAAATCGGGCTTATCCGGCTGCACAACAGGGACACGGAGGATCCCAAGCATCACCACCACCACCGCAGCAGTGGCAACCAGCAGGGATCCTCGCTCCGAGCCAAGGGCAGCCAGAAAAACAGCAGCAACAAGCCGCTGGGCAGCGCCGGCTGCAGCAGCAGCAGCAGCCCCAGCAAGGAGGGCAGCCCAGCGGGCAACCAGGCCAAGAAAGTGCTGGAGCTCTCCAAGCAGCCGCCGCAGCAGCCGGGCATGGGGGGCCACAAGGAGAAGCCCCCGCACCACGGCGCCAAGGAGCCTGGCTCCGGTAGGGAGCCCAAGGCGCAACTGCTGCCGGGGGGAAGCAGCAACGGACGGGCCGGATCTGCCCCGCTGGTGCCGCCCCCGTCAGGCTCTGCCCCGCTGGCGCCCCTGGGCAGGCAGCATCACTGCACGCAGGTGCGGAGCCGGCGGCTGATGAAGGAGCTGCAGGATATCGCCCGGCTGAGCGACCGCTTCATCTCGGTGGAGCTGGTCGACGAGAGCCTGTTCGACTGGAACGTGAAGCTGCATCAGGTGGACAAGGACTCGGTGCTGTGGCAGGACATGAAGGAGACCAACACCGAGTTCATCCTGCTCAACCTCACCTTCCCCGACAACTTCCCCTTCTCGCCGCCCTTCATGAGGGTGCTCAGCCCCCGCCTGGAGAACGGCTACGTGCTGGATGGCGGGGCCATCTGCATGGAGCTGCTCACCCCTCGCGGCTGGTCCAGCGCCTATACCGTGGAGGCGGTCATGAGGCAGTTCGCAGCCAGCTTGGTGAAGGGTCAGGTAAGGAGCGTGGGGCCCCGGGTTGTGTGCGGTCAGGTGTCAGCGGTTTCCAATTCCTGCACAGCCTGCTCCCTGGCTCTGACCTCCTGGGCCAATGGCTCCCTGTATGACCTTGGCCAGGCCAAGATATCAAAGTGAAGGGTCACCCGTTTTCCCTGTTCCTTAGTGAAATGGGGATAACAACAGTTCCCTACTGCACAGGGGCGATAGAATCAGTCATGGAGAGCCTCTGATTTCAGTTACATACAAGGGTAACAATGGCGGGGGGGAAGCGTGTGGAGAAGTCTGAAAGGAATGACTTTATCCCCCCCCCCTTTATATACTTTGTTCTGTAACTGACATAATTTGCTAAATATATAGTGAAAGATGCTGGAAGACCAATCCCCAGTAGATAACCCTTTGTGCTGAGCAAATTATCCTCCAGATTTCAGATGACACTTGTTCTGTCTTGAATTAAAGCCTCCCTCCACTAGTCAACCTAGACTTCCCGGCCTTCTGCTTAATACAAGTATCGCTGTATTAAGATACACTGCCTTGAACTGCTGCTTCCAGACTTTTGTCTGGCTTCTTCCTACCCTCCCAAGAATCTCATGGATAAATTACTGGGTGGGATAGTGAGCAATTATTGGGACTCCTTCAGCACCTGTTTTTTGATAGCAGTAAACATAGACTTGTCTCTTTGACATTAGTTACAACCAGGCTATAATTCTTGCCCAGTGCTGAGCTACCAACTTTTGCTGTGCAGCTTTAAAATCTTATTGTCTATAAAACTAATCAAGTAATTGTTCGCTGTACATTAGGTTCCTAATGGCTAGCCGTGGAATAGATCTTTTGGGTCCTCCAGCCAGAACAGGAGATGTAGGTCCCTAACAGAGGATATATTAGAAGAAGTATTACTGTTGTATTCCTTTTTCTCGCTCTCCCTTAGAACACCATTGGAAGTGGGATTTTCATGAAATATTTATATTTATGATTTTGTGAGATATCTAACCAGTCCTTCGTTATGTTCATTACAATGGGCAAGCTGTCTGTGTCTGTGTAAGGTGGTTTCCTTATCATTTAGTGTGTCCTTGAAATGTTGTCTTTCCACTTAGCCCACACACACAGGTCCATGTCCTCTAGCAATAGTAGACAATGCAAAATGGTGTTCTTTCCTCTGAACAAAGGTAAATAAATTCACTGGATATCTTTTGGGTGAATATTTTGTTTAATAATAATTACTTTATTGTTACAGATTTACTCACATTCACTAATGGGACTGCTTGTGTGAGTAACTGCTCATCAGTAGTTTCACAGACTGGCCCATGAAGGAGGTGTTTATTTAGATTACTTTACTTGAACCTTGCCTGACCCTTTTGGGAAAGACATTTCCACAGTCCTCACCACCTCCTTCAGTTTTGCTCTAGGTCTGCTACTCATTTGTTCAATTAATTCACACAGTATGCCTTGTTTCACTTGAAGATGTCAATTTCCATGGGTCACCTTGGAATTCAAAGAAATATCTACCCAAAAAAAGAGGCTTACTTAATTTATAATAGATCCATGGCATATTAAACCTCTCTAGTATCTGTTTTGTTATGTCCCATTACTTGTTGTTCACTCTTTTTAAGGTGATCGTGTTTCTCATTGTGTTTGAATAAGGATTGAGAGGTATTATGTTAAAATCTATCAAACAGTTCTTAAACTATTGTAATATTTTTCTGTGGTTTGTTTCTACCCCTAAACTGAAAAGGGTCAAAGGTTAATGGTATAATTTTGTGTTAAATGTTTTTTTATTCATAACATGCTCAACATGAAATATTTTAAATAAAATAATTAGATTACTAATCAATTAAACATTAGCCTTGAACACACAGTAAAATTTCACAAACTTCTTCTTTTAATCACCAATAGGATTTCTGAAATAAAATTCTGTTTTCTGGTTGCGAAGGAAGGATGGCTTCTTTAAAGCAAAGTTTTTCTTTTTTGTTGAAATAAACCTGTTCTAGCCAAAATTTATTAGAGGTCTGCCAGCAGTTTGATTTTAGGTATTTAATATGAAAAAGTCATGTATGTAAATTGGTGTTTATTTGTGAGATAAAATAAAAATGATTCATTTAAAATTATTGTCAATAATTTAATAAGCAAGTAGCCATAAAAGGGAAATCTGAAAGCTATGCACTGTGCAATGCAAGTCAAAATATATATTAACAGTACTATAATATATACTTGTCAATTATAGCCTGATAATCTGTGATAGATTACTATCCTGTAATAGAACCCATGCACTGTGTAATGAGAGCCATGCTTTTTTTGTAATCAGACTCATTTTATATAACCTTGATTCCATTGCATAAGTGCAACAGCTGAAACTGCAGACACTTCAGAATCCTAATTCCATTTTTATATTTTAGCCATTATCTTCTCCTGGCTATTAGATTAATAGGGATATATATCTTAAAGTCATAAGAATATAAATTGTTGAAAATATATAACCACTGATCCTGCAAAGATGTACATGCTGAGTTCTTATCGTGCTTCAAGCAGTCATAGAATATCAAGGGATCGCAGGAGATCATCCAGTCCAACCCCCTTCTCAAAGCAGGACTAATGCCTAATTAAATCATCCAAAAGATTTTTGCCCTATATCCCTAAATGGCCTCCTCAAGGATTGAGCCCTCAACCCTAGGTTTAAGCAAGCCAACAGTCAAACCACTGAACTATACCTCCCTCAGTGAAGTGGCACTGACTTCAGTGAAACTACCTGCATCAATAAGGATGATTCATATCAGATTAATTAACTAATATCTGTACAATGGTGTAGCATATAAAACATCATGAAAATGCTAAATATGATTATTATTTAAGAAAGGGTTTGAAAGAGTAGGCCTTTTCTGTACACTAAAAATGACAGTGGAAGAGTAAATGGCAATTACTAGCCTATGATTCCATTGAAGGATTATGAAGCTATCATAAAACATGCCAGAATAATGCAGCATCAGAATTCCTCATTTGAATTCCAGATTGGTTGTCTCCACTAGCCTGTTCATCAACCCTTATCTTGGGCATTATCTTCAAGGGAATGCCCTGCATGGAGCTCTTGTAGGATCTGGCCCAATATGAGCTCAATTCGGCTCTCATGAAATTCAGTGGGAGTCTTTGACTTTAATGGGAGGTGGATCTGGCCCACAGAACAGCTAAGGGCTCAGGATCAAAAGTAGCACTTTCATTGTTAAAAGAAGACTTAAGATAATAATATATATTAAATATTCTAATTCTTAAGAACGTAGAATATTTCACATGAAAGAATTCTAAATATGTATGCCACAGTCCTGTAAGCCAGTGGTCATCAAAGTGGGCTGTGGCGGCCCTGGTGGCCAGAGGAGCTGGACGGCTCCTCTGGAAGCGCCATGGCGGCCCAGGCGGCAGGAGGAGCTGGGCAGCTCCTCCGCAAGCGCTGCGGCAGCCCCAGCCGGAGGAGCCGGGTGCCGCGGCTCCAGCCCTGGGAGCTGGGTGCCACGGTGTGGACCAGCTCCAGGAGTCGGGCGCCACGGCGGAGACCAGCCCCGGGAGCTAGGCGCTGCGGTGGGGACTGGCCCTAGGGAGGCAGTTAGAGGCAGGGGTCCCAGGAGAGAGCATTCAAGGGGTAAGGGGAGGAGTTCTGAGGGGGGCAGTCAGGGGGCAGGAAGTGGGAGGGAGTGGATGGGGGCGGGGCTTTCACCGTGGGGGTGCATCCTCAAAAAAAATTTTCTGCTAGGGGTGCACAAGCAAAAATGTTTGGAGACCCCTACTCTAAGTAATTAGGCAAATATGTATCTTTAATAGGACTCCTTATTTGAGCAAAATTACTCAAGTATGTGAATGCAGGATTAAATTTTTAATTTGTTTTTCACCATTTGAGATATTTGCCTACTTTTTTCACTTTCACCAATTTAAACAATGTAATTAGGCTGATTAGTTTCATTTTGTGTTTCTTGTCAAGCCCACTTTTTAAATTTATGCACAATAATGCTGTTCTGTGTTAGTTTCCAGCACTGTAGAGGAAATGCTTGTTTTGTGTTGAGAATAAAAATGCCTTTCAACATATTTCTCATATTAGAGTTCTGTCAAAAACAAAAAATAAGCAAATGAACCCTAATCGTTAAGCCAGACCTATCATGTTTGTAGAGTCCAGGAATTGGTGAGTGTTTCTTGGAGATTATAACTTGCTCTAAAAATTTGCCATGGGTTAGAGTTTGCCATACAACATCTCACTGGGAAACATATTTTTGTTTATTTTTACTATCCTTGTGTAAGTTCCAGCCATTTATATATTTTAGGAGTGTCAATAACAAAAAGGTTATGTGTGTATAGGCCCTGATCCTGCACCATGGCAGCGAGAGAGAATTTTGCCGTTAACTTCAGTGAGCACAGGATCAAGCCCTTACTTTCAAAGACTCTGGTCCTGCCTAAATGTAAGCACCTGAGTAGTCCCTTTGAAGGACTGGAGCCTTCAGCTCCAACACTGCTTTGGGATTTTGTTTTGGTTTTTTGTTTTTATTTGGAAAATAAATAAAAGATTTTGCAGGCCAAAAAAGCTAACTAACTAAAATAAAACAAGACAAGTAATTATTTTACTTGACTAGTTCAGAAAAAGAAATAGACAAGCTTTCTATAGGAGGTCTCATCAGTATCTCCAGGAACACACACGTACAAATAACTTATTGAGTCAATAAGATTACTACCTTTACCAAATAAAAAAGATCATGATATTGATATTTATAAAGCTATCTTTTAAAGAATTTTTAGATTGCATATTAAGACATGCTCTATGTTCCATTAGATTACTGCACGTGTACTATAGAGTATTTAGATTATATAATGTTGACTTTTTAGTATGCAAACTAATATTGACACGAGGAGTTATTAAAATGAATTGTCATTGAACTAAAATTGATCAGAGTATCTCATACATTTTTAAGTAGGTCTTTCCTTTATATATTAAAAAAGCTTAAAACGACAGGGTTGTTTATACAAAACATTTGTTGCACATTCATTTTAAGAGCCTGATTAAAACTGTAACTTCTACAATGAAAGAAATTCAGATTTATGGACTCCCAACTTTTTACACTGAGTGATAATAACATATTTGATATGAAAAAGTAATAGGACCCAGTCTTTTTCCCATTGATGTCAATGGCAAAACTTCCATTAACTTCAGAGCCCTTCTTTAAGCACAATGGTGTGAGACCAATTCCATTGGGAATTAAGGGTGCTTAGTACCTTGTAGGAGATTCTCAGTACCTCAAAGAGCTGTGTCCGTATTTTCTACCTTAACTCTGGATCTCTCTTTTATTGAGCCATGAACGGTACTTTAAGAAGCGTTATTATTATTGTTTATTATTACTTTTGTGTAATTGGTTCCTGCTGTACTCACTGCTGACAATTTGGTGAGCAAAACCCAAGGACTTGTCTACACTTAAAATGTTGCAGTGGAACTACTGTAGTACTTCAGTGAAGATGTTACATGTGTTGACAGAAGGGATTTTCCCATTCGTATCGATAATCCACCTCTCTGATAGGCAGTAGCTACGTTGACAGGTGAGGTCGCCCATCAACCTAGTGTTGTCTACATGGGGAGGTTGTCAGTTTAATTGCATCGCTCTAGGTGTGGATCGACCTGATTTTCAAGTATAGATCAGGTTTAACTGCCTGCACCAGAGTTTGAATCCTGGCCCCACTGAAATAAATGACAAAACTCCTATTGACTTTAGTGGTGCTGGGATTTCACCCAAAGGGTTAAGATAACTTTAGAAGAATACATTTGAATATCATCATCTGACACTGCATGAGGTCCTGGAGAAAATATCATTTGTTGTCTTAAAGCACCCTTGACCCAGCAGAACCTTTTACATCTATATGGCTAGTCTTATGGAACTGCATATGTAACTGGTAGCAGATGAAGTGAAGTCCTTTTATTTTTCATGATGATTTGGTCTTCAGAAATTTGTAAATCATTCTCGAAATAGTAAGTATTGTCTTGACAATATTAAATGCTATTATTCACTGAATAAAGGAAATGGGAATAGTGCCAGCCATATAACTGTAATAAAAAAGAAGAGAGTCTGCTGTCGCTCACATTTATTTAATAATATGATGCATGACTGAGATCAGTGCATATCCCTTCAAGCACTGATGCTATCTTTTTACTTTCAACCAAGGATTCTTCAAAATTTATCCCAAAGTAGTTACTATTGCTGTAAAAGTAATTGAACCATTTTATTTGCAGTTTTGCAAACTGTGTAAACACTGTAGATTATAATCAGATAAAATAATGAACATCCCTAAGGTTCAACAAGAAAATTTTAAGTCCTTAACTCCACTAAACCAAAACACCTTCATTTTGGAGTCTGCAGGAAAAAATCATAACTTGTTTTCTTTAGTGAACTAATGTAGTTTCAAGAGAATATTTTCGTATTTGCTACATGTTAAAAAAGTTGAAAAGTCAAATGAAGCCATGCTGCTTCACAAGATAATTGCTTGAATCTGTTGTAGTAGAATGATGAAAAAAGTATGGCTGTCAGTGTGAAAATAAGAAATCACAAACCACCCATTTTATTTAGAAATTGCTGAAGTAACAAGAAAGCATTACCTAATTGTTTCAGGATCTTGGATTGGATTAGTAATACTGGTGGGTTGTCCTGCCTTTAGTCACTGTGTTTCATGTGTTTTCTATCTGGGTGAGGGGACAAAATAGTTTAAGATAATTACCAGCTAAATAATGACTCTGCACATTGTGGCATTTGTAAAGCTTACCTGTTGTAAAGAATGTATGCTTGTTTTTGTATAAAGTAGGGAAAGTATGAGAATGTAGACAGGGCCCAATGTCCTAGAGAAAAAGGGGAAAAAAACTAGCTGGGAGTGATCTCGCATGTTTTAGTGTCTAGAGCTTGATTTTAAACGGATCAGCCCAGGTTTTTGTTTTTGGTTTTAATACCTAACATTTTGTAATTTAGGTTATAATGTAAAGTGTACATTCAGGCATCTTCAGAAATAACTTGTTTCAACCGTCTATGGCAGGGCTGGGCAGACTACGGCCCGTGGGCAACATGTGACCCGCTGGCCATTTTTATCTGGCCCATGAGCTGGGTCTGGGGGTGTGGAGCCAGTGGCTCCGTGCTCCTGGCTGGGGCGCCGTGCTGAGCGGAGGGCACTGCGGGACCCAGCGCTCCTGGGCCAGCCGAGCGTAGGGTGCCGTGGCGCCCCGCGTTCCGGGGCCAGCCCAAATGTGAGGAGCTGCAGAGCCCCGTGCTTGGAGGCCGGGCCACGCGCGGCTTGCCAGCAGGGCCCCATGCCAGGGTGCCAGGCGGAGTGGGGCAAGCCATGGGACCCCGCGCCTGGCGGAGCGCCTTGAGCCATGAGACCCCGTGCCCCTGCGCCGGGTGGAGTGTGGCTTGCTGCGGGGCCCCAAGCAGGGGCGCTGGGTGGAGCGCCGTGAGCAAGGTGGGGGGGACTTAGGTGGTGGTGGAGGGTGGTTAGGGTTGCGGATCTAGCGGGGGACAGTCAGGGAACAAAGAGCAGGGAGCCTTAGATAGTGGGTGGGTCCTCGGGGCAGTGATGGGGCGGGGGTCTCAGGAGGGGGCAGTCAGGGAAGAAAGAGCAGGGGAGCCTAGATAGGGGGTAGGTTCCTGAGTGGGGGCAGTCAGAGTGAGGGGGTCTCCGGAGGGGACGATCAAGGAACAAGGAGTGGGGGGCTGGATGGGTCGGGTTTCTGAGGGGGGCAGTCAGGGGGCGGGAACTGAGTGGGGGTCAGATAGGGGATGGGGTCTTCCCTACCCAGCCCTCCGGACAATTTTAAGCCCCCATGTGGCTGTTGGGCCACAATGTTTGCTCATCCTTCGTCTATAGAATGTATACTAGAGTGTATACTATATAAATAGAATGTATACTATATAAATTAAAGTAATTTGTTACTAATTTATTTTTCCATTTTTAAAATACACCCATCACAGTTGACTCTGCATGTATGAGACTTAAAAACACCACAATATTAATTAATTTAATTTTATTAAAATGAGATTTTCACAGATTCCAGCTGTTAAACATAACCTAAATATCTCTCACCTTTACCCTCTGAAGCAAAAGCCTGAGCAAACAGATGGGCTCTTTGATAGACTTCATCTCTTTCAGATTTGAACAGTAGAAATGAATTCCAAATCCATGAGCCTTTGCTAACCTTCAGACCAGGGGTTGGTAGCCTATGGCACGCGTGCCAAATGTGAGCCAATTTTGCATGGCACACGGCGAGCTCAGCCTGCCACCACTCTGGGGTTCCTGCTGCTGGCCTCTTGCCAGCCGGCGTCCTGCTGCCAGTCCCGCTCAGTGACTGAGGCTGGACTGGCTGAAGGAACCCAGGCTGGCAGCGGACGGAGACCCTAGCTGGCAGGAGCCCTCGGCAGGAACCCCAGAGCAGCAGAGCTGAGCCGCTCAGCCTTCCGCTGCTCTGGTGTTCTTGCGATGGTTCCCACTGCCGGTCCCACTCAGCAACCACTGCTGGCTTGGGTGAAGGAACCCAGGCTGGCAGTGGGCTAAGACCTTGGCTGCCAGGAGTCCTCAGTGGGAACCCCAGAGCAGTGGTGGAATGAGCGGCTATTTAAAGGACCGGAACAGTAGAAAGTGCGGGAGCTCTGGCCCTTTAAATAGCCCTTGGAGCGCTGCCACTACCCCAGGGCTCTGGGGGCTATTTAAAGAGCCCAGGGCTCCCCTGTTTCTACTGCCCCGGCCCTTTAAATAGTCGCCAGAATGCCGCTGCTACTCCAGGGGCTATTTAAAGGGCTGGGGCTCCTGCTGCTTCTACTGTCCTCGCCCTTTAAATAGCCGCCGCTTCCCCAGGGCTCCTGCAACTATTTAAGGGAAAGGGTGGTGGAAGCAGGGAGCCCTGGGCCTTTTAAATAGCCCCCACAGTCCTGGGGTGGCGGGAGGTTCTGGGGGCTCTTTAAAGGGCCCGGGGCTCCCTCTGCCTCTACTGCCCTGGGCCCTTTAAATAGCCCTCGAAGCCCCTGGCTGCCACTGCTACCCCAGGAGGGCGGATGGGCAGGAAGGAGGACGGGGCAATTACTACAGAACTGGCCGCAGACCAACCCAGATTGCATGTGAAGCCATAATGAATGAAGACTTGGCACACCACTTCTGAAAGGTTGCCGACCCCTGCTCCAGACATTCAATCTGAGGATTCTTAACATGGACCCATCAGCTAATTTCCACTGCTGCAATTATCCATAGAAAGCCTGGTAGTCAGAGGCTTGATCTACCCTACAGAGTTAGGTCAATAGCATAGCTGAAGTTGATGTATCTTAGGGCGACTTACCTGGCTGTCCATACAGTGGCAAGTCAACTGCTGCCGCTCCCTCGTCAACTCCACTTCCACCTCTTGCAGAGATGGAGTTCTGGAGTCAATGGGGAGTGTGCTCAGGGATCAATTTATTGTGTCTACAGTAGACGCGATAGATCATTACCCGCCAGATCAGCAGGCAGTGCTTGAAGACATACCCTAAGTGTCTACACTACAATGTTGCTCCCGCCAGTATAAGTTGCCCACTACACAGACTTGATAAATCCACCTCCATGAGAGGCATAGTGCTTAGGTCAATGTAGTTAAGGTGGCGCAGTATCTCTGCAGACACTGTGTTACGTACATCGCCTGCTGGCTATCAACCCTATGCAGGACTCGCAGCTTGGGCTGTCAGTGTCCCATGGTGCTGAAAATACGCACCACTGCACAGGAGGCATAGTGTAGATATGAACCACCACAGTAATTACTGTGGAGGATGTACGTTGACCTAATTTAGGTCATCTTGATTTTGTAGTGTAAACAAGGCCTAATATAGCAAGAACCAAGCCACATTGGGTTTATACATTACATTTAGTATGTGATTGCTTTCTGTTAATTGGTTATGCCTCCTGGGCTTACCATGGACGAATGACTTTAGGTATAGGTGGTGTGGACAAGTGTTGCTTTAGAACCATGTTTGAGAGCCACATTTAGTAGTATGTGAGACTACAAGAAATGACAAAGGTAGTGATCATTACGTAGTAAGCATATCATGTGAAAGTCGACCTAAGTTACGCTACTCCAGCTACATGAATAATGTAGCTGGAATTGATGTCACTTTGGTCGATTTATTACAGTGTCTTCACTGCACTGCATCGATAGGAGACAATCTTCAGTCGACTTCCCTTGCTCTTCTCCAAGAGCTAGAATACTGGAGCACCAGACAGCACCCTGCCGTCAATTTTGCGGGGCTTCACTAGACCCACCAAATCAACCCCTGCTGCACTGACTGCAGCAGTGTTGATCTCCCATAGTGAAGACAAGCCCTTAGATACACAAGGAAAATCAGGCGTGTTAGCAATCTGAGAGCTATTTTAGACTATAATTTATGAAGCTCTGATTTTAAACTTCATCTTTTATTTGCACCAGTGAGATGCTGGAAAGTGATGTATGAGCTGAAAAAAACAACATCATTCATGTGCATTGTGCTGCTGTCCTAACTACAGAGTGTATTATTATGCAAATATATTCTGTGGAGTCAGAGTGGAGACACAGGAATTCCAACTCACTGAGCTAGAAAGATGTCTTAATCTTCACTTTATCCCTTTAAAATACAGATGGGGAAACTATTTGAAAAATTTTTAAAACAATCTAAAGTAGTACTATATTGTTAAAAATAATGATCAAATTAGTGAAATCATTAAAATTGAGAAAAATTGCTGTTTTAAAAACATACTTTCCTGGAACACAGAACTAATTCTCCTTTGAAGTACTTGGCTGATAGTCTGAATAGATGATTTCTTAAGAAACACCTTCTTTGATCACAACTGATCAGATGCAATTTTGTATGAAGAGTCTGAATCACACAAGTAGTCCCCATTTACTTTAGTGGGGCTGCTCACTTGATTGAGTTGTGCAGGATTCGCCTTTTTTGTCAAATATTGTAAAAAAACACACTTCT
Source organism: Dermatemys mawii (assembly GCA_007922305.1). NCBI lineage: Eukaryota > Metazoa > Chordata > Testudines > Dermatemydidae > Dermatemys > Dermatemys mawii. The sequence continues at coordinate 430,130 of ML677334.1, forward strand.
GAAATAAGTGTCAAATCTTGAAGGCCTTACTCGGGACCTAATTGTCCTCTCTTGCAGGAAAATATGTGGGAGGAGCTACAAGGTGCTATTTTGTAGGGCAGAGACAGTTTGGTCTGCATGGACCAGTCTATGGGGATACCCTCAAACCCTTAAAATCCCCTAGGATTGGAGAAAGTCCACGCAAGGCCAAGGACTTCCATGTGGAAGCTGTATTTCTGGTCTTTGCACCACTGGAATCTTATTGCCATGGTCTTGTTTGGTCATGGCTGTCCCAGGACACTCCTCAATTGTATTAATTTCCCAATGTGAGCTCCACCAAGCTGGGTGAGAGAATGCATACCCCCACCCGCTTCAACCTGCCCACTCTCCCATAAAGATCCCAATCAACAAGATCTGTTAAAGGGGGGACACGTTAGGCAGCTGAGTCCCCATTACATGTGGAAAGGGGAGATCCAAGCAGAGGAATCACAAACGTACAATTCTGACTGTTTTTATTTAGGCAAAAAATCCATTAGTTTTGTGAATATTTTGCCTAAGAACCTAGTAAAGATTGAATGAAGACATATAGTTTTGGTCTAAAATGTATAATGTACAAAGAATTGAACTGTCATGATTGTTTAATTGAATGCCAGGTTTTTGGTGAGCATTAACTGCGCAGCCTGTGTCCTCTTGGGTCTGGCCTGACACAGGTTTAAGTAGTACTTAAGTGTGTGAGTAAGATAATTGCACTCCATGGGCTCATTACTCCAAGGTCTGAACACTTCTGTGCTGTTTTGAGCATCCTCAACTCTCACTGAAATTTGTGGGAGCTGTTGGCACTCAGCATCATTCAGGATTGAGCCCCACAGTAGTATAAAAGTAAACATGACTGGCTCAGAAAGCAGGGAAAATTTGTATCCTGATGAGGCTTGCTTACCAGGTATCCACCCTTCTGTCATTACTACCATGACAACAGCATGAAAAAAGGGCACATTCTGAGAAGAGAGTGGGTACATCTTGGTGGAAAAGAATTTGCATCACACCCAGCATCACAAAAAGCACCCATATTTTAGATAGCAAAATTACTACTGTTCCAGAGTAGGATCGAGATCTCTACACAGCGTATACCACTCCACATAACAGCCAAGTAGTGGGGAAGAGCACACACAAATGCATATATGCCTACCCTCAGAAATCTTTGCACTATCTGCCTGTCATTTCTCTCTAATTTTAGGATTTTGTGGTGTTTATTAGAGTCAAGCTACTTTGATCAAGGAGTCCTGTTCTGTACATGTTCTCAGATATCTATGGAACCTGTACAACCAGTTGCTGATAGAATAGTAAACCAGCGGCCATCTGCAAATCTAAAGTATAGTGGTATGTGTGAGGGAGGAAGAGTGAGCATCTCTCCTATTTCACAAGACCACTTAAAGCCTGCACCTTTTTCATAATCAGTTTTCATTAGCCTAGTATATGGAGCAGAGATGTTACTAAGGCAAAACCTGTAAAATAGTTGTACTAAATCCCAGTGTACGAGGGTCAGTAGGTCCTCCGAGCCACTGGGAGGCGGTGAGGAGCTACTGCCTTGTGGTGAGGCCTCGGCTGCACCTCCCAGTCACAGGGGAATTAGGGTCAGGAGGTGGGCCGTCACGAGTCCGTAGCGCGCCCCTCAGGCAGGAGAGCACCAGCAAAGAGGCCGTAGCGCGCCCCTCAAGCAGGGGAGTGCCAGCAAAGAGTCCATAGCGCGCTCCTTAGGCGAGAGGGCACCAGCAGGAGTCGGGGTTGTCTGCTATGGGCAACTCCAGTTCCCCCTCAGTGTCCACCTCCATCAGCCAAGGCTCACGGCTGGGCTCCGGTGGTTCCTCGGGGTGTTCAGCTGCTAGCTGCTCTGGTTCCCCCTCAGTGTCCGCCTCTGTCGGCCATGGGTCACTGCAGGGCTCCGGGAGTCCCTCAGGGTATTCAGCGGCAGGCAGGTCTGGAAACCCCAGTTCTTCCCCTGGATCAGGGTTGCCTGGGCCCAGGGCCTCCCCTGGCTCAGCAGCAGAGTGGGAAGGGAGCAGCCAGCAGTCTGCGTCTGTCTCCCTGGTGCTGCCCTGACTGAGCTAGAGGCCCTGCCCTTTATACTTCCTGTCCTGCCCTTCTCCTTCCTGGGGGCGGGGCCAGCTTAGTCTGGGCCTGCCCACTCCGGCTGTGGGAGTGTTTCTTTCCCCTCTGGCTCGGAAGGAGGCCACCCAGGCCCCCTACACCCAGCTATATTAAAGAGTGCAGTGTGATCATCCTAGTCTGTGGTCATTAAAATCAAAGGCTTGAATAGCCACAGAGAAGAAAATGATATTCATCTAATCAAACAACTGCTTTATGACATTTGTAGAACCATTATATGTGAGATGTATGTATTTTATAAATAGATAGGAGAGAAGGATATTTTTGTGGTTAAGACACTAGGCTGGGATCAGATGATCTAGTTTCAGTTCCAAGCTTTGCCACTGACTTTCTGTGTGACCTTTGTCAAATCACTTACCCTTTGTGTCTCAATTTGCTATCTGTAAATGGAGAATCGTATTTCCTTCCTCTAAGGGGAGTTGTGAAGATAAGCCCATTAATGTTTGTTAGGTGCTCAAATATTATGGAAATAGAGACTAAGTACCTGCATAGGTAGATAGAGAGATATGTATTTTTTATTTTCAAAGTCAATTTTTGAGCAGCTGGGTATACCCTTATGCATACAGCAAAGAAAAGGTAAGGAGAAAGAGGAAGCACATTTGTCTATGGTTCTGATCCTGCCATCCATGCACGAGAAGGTATTTTACTGTCATTGGTGGGAGATTTTCCTGCATGAGTACTGCATGAGCAAGTCCAAAATCTTAATCCCATAGGCTGTAAATTACTCACAAGAAGTAAATGTAATATACAAAAATAAACTGATGAAAATATTAATCTGTTTTAACCTTGTGCAGTGTGACATCCTGAGTCTTCTGGTGGAAGATGTTTTCTATTTCACTTTGCTGACATCACCATTGCAGCCAGTGAGAAACAAAATACTTTTGAGGACACCTGTTGGTGGTTACATTTTTAAATTAGGTTATAGTGGAGCCATTTCATTTATAATTGCTATATTTAAGACAATTATATAAACTGTACTTAATACAGTGCTTGTGAAAGTGAAGGACTAGTAGCACTGGCCTGAAGCAAAAAGTGTAACAGGGTGATATGCAAACATCCCAACAATCAGCTCTGCCAAGGTACCTCCAGTGCTAACCTGCAGCTGGAACAGTACTGCTGTTCTGCCAGGGAATTCTTGTTTCCTTGTTTCCAAAGATTATTTATTAAAGTTTTCAAATAATTATGTATGGAACAAAGATTTTCCATAATAGGAAATGTGAGTGGGTGACTGGTATGAGCCACACTGAGAATGCCACACTCTGAGCAGACTGCAAGAAACAGGGCAGACAATCCCCCAAAACTGGTGATTTATTCTATTATTAGATTCACCAAACCAGTAACAAAGGAGCAGCACCACACTGATTAATCAGAAGCCAAACACAGTCCCCTTTAGGCATTCCAGCCCTTAGCTCGCATCCAGACAAATGGATCTAATGTAGTGAGAGGTTATTGAAACTCAGTTCCCCATATATGAGGTTCTACCTATCTGACACCCCCAGGTCAATATGTATCTCAGGTCTTACCCAACTATCAAGCTGTCAGCCAATTCTTAGTAAACTAAAGCTTGTATTAACAAAAGAAGAGAGTTACTGAATGGTTAAGGTTTCGGAGTAGCAGCTGTGTTAATCTGTATCCGGAAAAAGAACGAGGAGTACTTGTGGCACCTTAGAGACTAACAAATTTATTTGGACATAAGCTTTCGTGGGCTAGAACCCACTTCATTAGATGCATAGCGTGGAACATAGTTATTACACACAGAACATGAAAAGGTGGAGGTGGTTGCCATACCATGAAACAGACTCCAACAAGAAACTGCTGAAATGGAATTAATTTGCAAATTAGATACCATTAAATTAGGATTGAATAAAGATGGGGGGTGGATGGATCATTACACAAACTAAAACTATTTCCCCATGCTAATTTTTCCCCCAAGTGTTACTCACACTTTCTTGTCAGCTGTTTGAAATAGGCCATCCTGTATGTTCCATTCTATGCATAAGAACAACTTATAAGAATGGACATACTGTGTCAGATCAAAGGTCCATCCAGTCCAGTATCCTGTCTACCGACAGTGGCCCATGCCAGGTGCCCCAGAGTGAGTGAACCTAACAGGTAATGATCAAGTGATCTCTCTCCTGCCATCCATCACCCCCCTCTGACAAACAGAGGCTAGAGACACCATTCCTTACCCATCCTGGCTAATAGCCATTAATGGACCTAATCTCTGTGAGTTTGTCCAATTCTCTTTTAACCCCTCCCCACCACATTATATTCCTAGCCTTCATAACTTCCTCAGGCAAGGAGTTCCACAGGTTAACTTTGCATTATGTGAAGAATAACTTCCTTTTATTTGTTTTAAACCTGCTGCCCATTAATTTTATTTGGTGGCCCATAGCTCTTATATTATGGGAACAAGTAAATGATTTTTCCTTATTCACTTTCTCAGCATCTCTCATAATTTTATATACCTCTATCATATCTCTACTTAGTCTCCTTTCCTCCAAACTGAAAAGTCCTAACCTCTTTAATCTCTCCTCACATGGGACCTACTCCAAACCCTTAATCATTTTAGTTGCCCTTTTCTGAACCTTTTCTAATGCCAGTATACCCTTTTTCAGATGAGAAGACCACATCTGTACACAGTAATCAAGATGTGGGCGCACCATGGATTTATATAAGGGCAATAACATATTCTCTGTCTTATTCTCTATCCCTTTTTTAATGATTCCTAACATCCTGTTTGCTTTTTTGACTGCCACTGCACACTGCGTGGATGTCTTTAGAGCAAGGGTTCTCAAACTTTGTACATTCGAGACCCCTTATTCCTGTTCCCACGGGTTGTGGCCCTGGGCATGTCTGCCAAATTGCCACTAAATGGAACACTTCCGGTTTCAGCGGCATTTGCAGTTCTCTGTGTCTCTGCCGAAATGCCGTGGCCAGTGGAAGTGTTCCACTCGGCAGCTTTTCGGCAGAGACACTCCACCATTTGGAGCATCCGCATAAATGCCGCGGAGTGGAACGGGAGCTTGCGACCCCCAGGAATCACCCCGTGACCCTCCGGGGGTTGTGACCCCCCCCCAGTTTGAGAACTCCTGCTTTAGAGTACTATTCATGATGACTCCAAGATCTTTTTCTTGATTCGTTGTAGCTAAATTAGGTGCCATCATATTGTATGTATAATTGAGGTTATTTTTTCCAGTGTGCATTACTTTACATTTGTCCACATTAAATTTCATTTACCATTTTGTTGCCCAATCACTTAGTTTTGTGAGATCTTCTTGAAGTTCTTCACAGTCTGCTTTGGTCTTAACTATCTTAAGCAGTTTAGTATCATCTGCAAACTTTGCCACCTCACTGTTTACCCCTTCCTCCAAATCATTTATGAGTAAGTTGAATAGGATTGGTTCTAGGACTGACCCTTGGGGAACACCACTAGTTACCCCTCTCCATTCTGAAAATTTACCATTTATTCCTACCCTTTGTTCCCTGTATTTTAATCAATTCTCAATCCAGGAAAGGATCTTCCCTCTTATCCCATGACAACTTAATTTACATAAGTCTTTGGTGAGGGACTTTGTCAAAGGCTTTCTGGAAATCTAAGTACACTATGTCCACTGGATCCCCCTTGTCCACATGTCTGTTGACCCCTTCAAAGAACTCTAATAGATTAGTAAGACATGATTTCCCTTTAAGAAACCATGTTGATTTTTGCCTGACAGTTTATGTTCTTCTATGTGCCTGACAATTTTATTCTTTACTATTGTTTCAACTAATTTGCCTGGTACGTATGTTAGACTTACCAGTCTGTAATTGCCGGAATCAACTCTAGACCCCTTTTTAAATATTGGAGTTACATTAGTTCTCTTCTAGTCATTGGGTACAGAAGCTGATTTAAAGGACAGGTTACAAACCTTAATTAATAGTTCCGCAATTTCACACATCTAGAACTCTTGTGTGAATGCCATCTGGTCCTGGTGACTTGTTACAGTTAAGTTTCTCAGTTAGTTTCAAAACCTACTCTACTGACACTTCAATCTGTGACAATTCCTCAGATTTGTCACCTACAAAAAACGGCTCAGGTTTGGGAATCTCCCTAACATCCTTTGCCATGAAGACCCAAGCAAAGAATTCATTTCGTTTCTCTGCAATGATTTTATTGTCTTTAAGTGCTCATTTCGTATCTGGATTGTCCAGGGGCCCAGCTGGTTGTTTAGCAGGCTTCCTGCTTGTGACATATTTTATAATAACATTTTATTACCCTTTAAGTTTTTGGCTAGCTGTTTTTTAAACTCCTTTTTGGCTTTTCTTATTACATTTTTACAGTTAATTTGGCAGTGTTTATGCTCTTTTCTAGATACCTCACTAGGATCTGACTTCCACTTTTTAAAAGGTGCCTTTATTATCTCTCACTGCTTCTTTTACATGGTTGTTAATCTACAGTGGCTCTTTTTTAGTTCTTTAACTGTGTTTTTTAATTTGGGGTATACATTTAATTTGGGCCTCTATTATGGTGTCTTTAAAAAGTGTCCATGCAGGTTGCAGGAATTTCACTTTAGTCACTTTACCTTTTAATTTCTGTTTAACTAAACCCCTCATTTTTGCATGGTTCCCTTTTCTGAAATGAAATGCCACATTGTTGGTCTGTTGATGTGTTCTTTCCACCACAGGAATGCTAAATGTTGTTATATTATGATCCTGTTATAGTTACCTCTTGGACCAAGTCCTGTATTACACTCAGGACTAAATCGAGAGTTGTCTCTCCCCATGTACATTCCTGCACCAACTGCTCCAAGAAGCAGTGATTTAAAGTATTGAGAAATTTTGTCTCTGCATTTTGACCTGAGGTGACATGTACCCAGTCAAAATGGGGATAATTGAAATCCCCCACTATTATGGAGTTCTTTATTTCAATAGCCTCTCTAATCTCCCTTCGCATTTCATTGTCACTATTACTGTCCTGGTCAGGTGGTTGATAATAAATCCCTGCTGTTAATTCTTATTAGAGCACGGAATTACTATTCATAAAGATTCTATGGAACATGTAGATTTGCATCAGATGAAGTGTGTTCTAGCCCACGAAAGCTTATGCCCAAATAAATTTGTTAGTCTCTAAGGTGCCACAGGTATTCCTTATTCTTTCTTTGAATGGTTGAGGAAGTAGATACATACAAGTAATTTTCAGTGTTTGTAGATCAGTATCATAGCAGTGATGGAATAGACTGCTGGCTTGCAAAAGTCTCTCTGGTAGCTTCCAAAAGATTGGATGGTCCTCAGTCCATTGTTCAAAATATTCCTTTTAGTTGTAAATGTGCAGTCCAAAGAACAGGAGCAGGAACGAGGCATAATGAAGATGTCTCAAGTGTCTTTTATATCCTCACCATGTGCATGGAAATTCACTGTCCCAAACAAAGCCCACAGCCCCTGTACATGGAAAGTTACTGACAAAGATGGAATCTGAGGTTACATGTCCACAACACATTCCTTCACATGTTTTGGTGAATCACAGGGGGTTGGCAATTTGTTCCTGGCTGCCTGAGGCATCATCACAAAGAGCTGTCTGGAGAGCTGATTCTTCTTAATGGCCCATCAAGCTTGAATAGTTCATTCACAACTGGCCAATGAGACTAGGTGTGAACTACTTTGTGGGTGTCCCTCAAGAACAATTGCCGCTAAAATACAAATACATAATCAATATTCATAACTTCAAATACAATGATAAGTGGATTTAAGAAGAACAGTCATACTTGACAGACAGTATCTTTTTCATTGACACCTGAGATGATACACTTTGTATAAGATTTGTATAACAATGGTAGCAACGATGACACAAATTGTCATCTTCAATCATAGTGTCACAGGAAGGAAAAATAATTTACATCAAATACTGATATTAAAAATATTGTATTTTTAGAAAACTGAACAAATATGACATATACTATAGGTTGTATGACCAGTAGTTACTATAATATCCTGGGAATAATTTTAGAGTAGTTTTTCCACTGGCAGTAATACATGAGAATGTAAAGACCCAATTTTTCATAAAACATCTGTGGCATTTAGCATTTTAATTATTGCTTCCCCCAAATTTGCCATTGAAATCAGTGAGGAATGCAGGATCAAGCCCATAGGTTCTGCACTCTGTTGATGCAAAGCCCAATCCTGCAATATCTTAGTCACTTAGAAGTCAATAGGATAGTCACCCTGATGACCTTCAGCTATACTGAAATACAGCTAGGCAATGCCATTAGCCTTGTACTAGTGTAGAGGGTGGCATAGAATGAAGTTCAGCATTCTGTAGCTATCAGAAAGGGATTAGGGGAAATTAGGAGCTCCTGACCAACACTTAGTTATTATTCTTATAAAGTTAAGCACCTCTTCACAGCTATTTATATTAAGAGCTACTGCATATATGCTACTGACTGTTAACAATTGTCCTATTGGAATCTTTGTCTCTTCAAGTGGGATAGGCAAAGCACATTCACCTTCCCAAAAGGAATAATTCAAGGGAAACTCCACAATCTGAAATGTACTGAGTTTCTATTTGCTTCAGTGGACTACTCCCATATAGGGGAGAATGGGACCAAAGAGGCATAGAAAAATTACTGCTGAAATTATAGATCTGCAAATAACTATTCTTAATAATATTGCTCAGAATTTGCTTGTGCTAGCTATTCACTTATAATATTTATACATCAGGTTTGTGATACCATTAACCATATCTCATAAGCAGATACTTTAAAGTACATTTAAAAGCCTGCAGTTGGGAGGAGGGAAACATTTGTGTACTAAAATGTGAAATGAAAAATTGTGCTTAGTAAAAATTGTAGTTAGTTATTGTGATGATGCCATGGTCCCAAACCCAGCAGAGCACTTGAGCAAACTTTTAACTTCATATCTATAAGTATTTCTTTGAAGTTAATGAGGATATTTTACATGCTATAAGGCAGGGGTAGGTAACCTGTGGCACGGGTGCCGAAGGCGACACATGAGCTGATTTTCAGTGGCACTCACACTGCCTGGGTCCTGGCCACCGGTCTTGGGGGCTCTGCATTGTAATTTAATTTTCAACAAAGCTTCTTAAACATTTTTAGAACCTTATTTACTTTACATACAACAAGTGTTTAGTTCTATATTAAAGACTTATAGAAAGAGACCTTCTAAAAACGTTAGAATGTATTATTGGCACGCAAAATCTTAAATGCAAGTGAATAAATGAAGACTTGGCACACCACTTCTGAAAGGTTGCTGACCTCTGCTGTAAGGTAAGCACATGTTTAAATGTTCTGCTGGATCAAGTTCATGGCAAACATTTCCTACAAAGACAGGAATTTTATACCTCCATTTAATTTACCCTTATTATTTAGGAAAGCCTGGGTTTCCAAAGACATTTGTTCAATGCCTTCTAGCTGTACACTCATCAGTGTGACTTTTTATGAGTTAGATCATCATTTTGTTGTCTTTCCCAGTGTAAGGGGCCACACATTATTGTGGTATCCAAGAAATAGACCAGGAGGGAGATTGTACCTCTGCAAGTCACAATGGCCTGAATACACAAAAGGAGTCACTGTGATTCACAAAGTGTAAGTTAGTTGCTTAGACTCCTCCACACTAAATGGGGAGAGAGAGGCACCTCAGAATGTGATTCCCAAAAGCCAGAACACTAGGCAGGGAGACACCTAAGATAGACAATAGGAGATGCTGATTAGTGTGGTGTATGTTAAGCCGTGTCTCTGTCTCTGGGTATGGTTACACTTACAGGATTATAGTGCTATTGGTTATAGTGATCCCCTTATACAGCAATATGTATAGCGCTATTGTGTGTCCACACTGAGACACGCCAGCGGTATAGCATGGCCACCTTTGCGGCACTTCAGGCGGCATTAAGAGCAGCGCATTAGGGCAGGTATCCCACAGAGCACCTCTTCCCGATCTGGTGCAATGCCTTGTGGTAGGGGGGCATCACTTGCGGGGCATTCTGCATCCTGTTTCAACTACCCATGATGCTTCGTGGCATATCCCAGCAATCCCTGGGTTTCCTTCCACCTCAGGTGCCATCTTTCAATGGTTTCAGCAAGGCGCGCTCTGTCTTCCATTTTCATGTGCCGCAATGAATCCACAACTGCTGAGGGACATGCTGATGACTGTTGCCAGCACATCTCTGTGTGCAGTGGAGTTAATCTTTGACATGCAGGATGACAGTGATGGGTCCGAAGACGAGATCGAAGTGGTGAACGCGTTTGACACGAAGCTTCTTGTCTCATTAAAGGACATGCTCACGGCCGTGGAACGCCGCTTCTGGGCACGGGAAACGAGCACTGAGTGGTGGGATCGCATCGTCATGCAAGTCTGGGACGACGAGCAGTGGCTGCAAAACTTTCTCATGAGAAAAGCCACTTTCATGGCACTGTGTGCTGAACTTGCCCCTGCCCTGCGGCTCAAGGACACCAGATTGAGAGCTGCCCTCCCGGTGGAGAAGCGGGTGGCTATTGCGCTCTGGAAGCTGGCCACCCCAGACAGCTACTGATGAGTGGCCAACCACTTTGGGGTGGGAAAGTTGACCGTTAGAGTTGTGCTGATGCAAGTGTGCAGGGCCATTAATCACATCCTGCTACGAAAAATCGTGACTCTGGGAAACATGCATGACATTGTTGCTGGCTTTGAAGAAATGGGTTTCCCTAACTGTGGAGGGGTGATAGATGGGACCCATATACCTATTCTGGCGCCCACCCACCTAGCAGACGAGTACATTAACCAAAAGAGGTACTTCTCCATGGTTCTCCAGGCACTTGTGGATCACTGTGGGCATTTCACTGACATTAACGCTGGCTGGTCTGGAAAGGTGCATGACGCACGCATCTTCCGCAACACCGGCCTGTTCATGAAGCTGCAAGCTGGGACTTTTTTCCCAGACCAGCAGATCCCCGTGGGGGAAGTCGAAATACCCATCGTGATTCTTGGCAACCCCGCTTACCCTTTAATGCCCTAGCTCGTGAAACCCTATACAGGGAGCCTGGACAGCAGCCAGGAAATATTCGACACCGGCTAAGCCTGTAGTTGAATGACTGTGGAGTGTGCTTTTGGGCGTCTCAAAGTGCGCTGGCGCTGTCTTTATGGGAGGCTAGACTTGGCCGAGGGAAGTATCTCCGCGGTTATTTCCACATGCTGTGCCCTACATAATCTTTGTGAGCGGAAGGGCGAAGACTTCACTCAGGCATGGTCCTCGGAGGTTCAATGCCTGGAGGCCACATACACACAGCCAGAGAGCTTAGAGGGGCCCAGCGTGAGGCTGTTAGGATCAGGGATGCTTTGAGGGAGAATTTTGAGGCTGAAAGCCAGTTCTAAAGGGAAGTGCAGAGGGGAGTGGGGAGGAAGTGTGCATTTTTTTAATAGGAACAGGCATTTGCTTTTCTGTAGCCACTAATAATCTATGTACACTGAATAAAGAAACCCATTTATTAAGAAAACAATTCATTTATTCGACAGCTACTTCGGTTGCTGAAATAAAAGATTTTGATGCATGTGAGGGGAAAGCGGGGGGAGGTGCAATTGGGGTGGGATGAGGTCAGTCAGAGATTGGAATATGTCCAGATCTCTGAGTCTCCAGTGCCCTCAGAATTGCCGTGTCCCCCGAATCCCATTTGCGGAGGGCAGTAAGGCATGTTATTAGGGGTTGACTGCAGTGGATAATGGTCCGGGATTTGGGGGTTGTTTGGTGAAGACAGAGGGGTTGGAGGCAGCTGTGGATGGTGATAACCATATAGCTGATGATAGTGGCCTGGAGGGTACTGAAGCACAGAAGGGGAAGGGTTTTGGGGCAAATGATAATGGGGGTGGAGAGCGCAGTGCTTCTCCTCTTGAAGGGTGGCAATCTGCTGCATAGTCTGCAATTGAAGCTGCAGTAATGAGAGCAGCTTATCGGTGCTTCCCTGCCGGTGAATCACGTTCTCCTGCCGCGCCTTCTCCCTCAACTTGCTCTCGTCCTCCCTCCACCTCTGTGCAATTCGATTCTCCATTACAGCCTGTTGCATTACTTGCTGTTCTAGATCCTCTTTGCTCTTTCATGGCCTCTTCCTCAGTCGCCTCAGCCTCTCAGCTGTTGATAACAGCGATGGCTCAGGGCTCAAGGTCGATGCTTCTAAAAGAAAAAGATACATGTAACAGTGGCTCCCTTGTAAACAGCAGACATGCTTATGATTCCCCCGCATTCCCCACTTGCCTGTCCCACAGAGAGCACACAGACAACATTGGAGCCCCTGCCATGGTGATTCCTCTACAGATGCAGGGGGAATGATTGTTTCCCTGCCGTGCTGTGCTGTGGCGAGAGGGAGAGGGACGAGTGCCGGGAAGTGGCGGGAGACCTACTCTCAACACTGTCCCTGCCTGCGGAGCCAGGTCCACGTCTTCCACCTCCAGGCCCTGCAGAAACTCCTCTGTGGTGCGGGTAGTCCGGCACGGAACAAGTTGGCGCATGCCTTCCTCCGCCACCTCCGGAGGCTCCAATACGACCGGCAGCTCTTTTTTCTCCACTCGAGGGGTCTTCCGCAAGACCTCTCGGAGCTGCCGGTCTTCTACCAGGACCTCCTCCGGACCTGGAAGCTCTTTGGGGCGACCAGATCCCTTGTGGCCACCGTGGGAGAGGATCTCCTTGCGGAGCCCCTGCTACACAATTCTGATCTCCATGTGCAGGTGGCGGAATCTTCCACGGTGTGCCGGAGGCTGATCCTGCAGAAGCCACTAGGATCGGAGACCTCCTGGACTATGAGAGGGGGGACTGGGTGGGTCCCTGTGTGCTCGCTCGACGCATGGGTCTCTCCACCCTCGTAACCCCCTTGCGCATACTCCGGGAGGTGGGGGACGCCCTGTCTCTCATCTCTCTTGGCTTCCTGCGGCAGGCCCTGCGAGAGGGTTCTCCCCACCCACCCCTTACCCCAGGCCCTCCAGAATTAGTACTTGGGCCCCTGTTTCGCAAGCCCTCCCGGCCTCCCCACCCCAACACCCCGAGCCGGTTGCATGCACTGTAGCCGGTTTCGTTCCGAACCGCGCCGAGGAGCCATCTCTACGCACTCGTGCTCCACACATTTAATTTCCTCACCTTCACGGCCCACCCTGACATCAAGTGGCGGGACTATCTCCCACCCAGAGAGGGTGAGAGGCCCCGGTGGGCCAGTCTCTACTCCACCTTAATTCCACGGCCCGCCGGGAATATTAGTTGGCGGCTCCTTCACAGAGCCATGAGCACGGGCGTGTACCTGGCGCAGTTCACCCCCGTACCCACAGACCATCCCTTCCGCGGCATGAGGGAGACCCTGGCACATGCCTACCTCAAGTGCGCCAGGTTGCAGCCCCTATCCTGGCTCCTCCAGAACCTCTTATTGCGGTTCTGGCTGCACTTTTCCCCACACCTCTTCCTTTTCGCACACCCTATCCGTGGCCCCACAAAGTCGCGGGACCTCCTCATCAACCTCCTCCTGGCCCTGGCTAAAGTCACCATCTAACCACCAGGAGGAGGATGCAAGATGAGGGGGTGCTCTGCGACTGTGGGGCCTATTTCCGGTCGTCCCTGGTTTCATGCATCCGGGCAGAGTTCCACTGGGCGGCGTCCACTGGCTCCCTCGACAACTTTGAGGAGCAGTGGGCGCTGTGCGGGGTTCTCTGCTCGGTGTCCCCGTCCGGTACTCTTGTTTTAAACCTTTGACCCCCACTTCCGTCCCTGTTTTTTCATTCGTTGTCCCCTGCAATTAGTTGAACCCGGGTCCAGTGTCCCTCCCGCTTGGCTGGGGGAGGGGCTTTAGAAGTGGGCAGGCTTGCGCCCGCCCACATCCTGGGATTTCAGTATTGCCTCAACACTGTCCCAACATTCTCTGTAGGTGTTCGTCCTGGAAGATATCTTGCTGCTGCAAGGAAGAAAGGGAGGGGATTCTAATGAGATGCGGCTTCCGCCCAGGGCCATATGCAGCTTGCCTCTGTGCAGCAATGCTCCCCACACCCATTGTAGCACAGTGGCAGGGACTAGTGACCGTGACCGGGACGGGGGCCACGCTGACTCTCCCGGGAAACCTGCGCAGGCGCATTGCAAGCATTATTATTGAGACCTTTGAAGAGATTACTGATGATGATTACCGTGATGTGATAGACTACATCAATGCACTATTCCACATGTAGGCAAGCATCCCTTTCCACCCCAAGCTGCCTGCCTTCCCAATAGAAAAGTAGCTTTACCTCCGCAATCCGCTGCTGCGCTGCCCCCTGCAACCGCCGGATGCTGCGGCTGGCTGCCCTCCTCCTGGCTTGAGAAGAGCTCCTGGCTGCATGCGTCCAGGGACTCCTCTGTGCCCTGGGTCGCTGCCGCCTCGTCCTCATCCTCCTCCTCTTCTTCATCCTCGTCCTCTTCGTCCTCCTCCTCACCCCCCCTTCACTGGTGGGCTGGGAAGTGTCCGTGGAGGTCGATGGACTGACCGTAGGATCACCACCAAGTATCATGTGCAGCTCCTTATAAAATCTGCACGTCACCAGGGCTGCCCCGGAGCGGCCGTTTGCCTTGCGGGCTTTGCAATACTCATTCCTAAGCTCCTTTACCTTAACACGGCATTGCAGAGTGTCCCGCTCATGGCCTCTTTCCGCCAAGACCCGTGATATCTGCCCATAGGTATCAAAATTCCTGCGGCTAGACCGCAGCTGAGACTGAACAGCTTCTTCCCCACAACAGCTGATGAGGTCCAGCACCTCGCTATTGCTCCATGCTGGGGATCACCTATTGCGAGGAGGCATGGCACATGGAGTCATGATCAATCAGAATGATCACCTGCAAGGATTTCCTGAGAGCACGCCACGCTTGGCTGGAGCAAACAGGAAGGGGATTTTCAAATTTCCCTGGAACTTTAAAGGGCGGGTCTGACGTGTGGTCACTTGAGGACAGGACAAAAGAGTTTGCAAGTGATGACCAGAGTGGCTCAAATGGGAATTATGGGATGGGCTGGAGGCAGTGGGTGTCCACATTCTCACTGTAGCGCTACAGCAGCTGCGCTACAGCCCTTATTCCCCATGTGGAGGTGGATTACTAGGAGCGCTATAATTCCGCGGTTATAGCGCTCTACGTGCCTTGTCAGTGTGGACAGGTAAGAGATTATAACGCTCCTGGGGGCTTTATAGCGCTATAAAGTGCCAGTGTAACCACGGCCTCAGAGATAGATGTTTAAGCTTGGGCTTTGCAGGGAGGCATCTATCACTGCCTGGAATTCCACATTCAAAACTCTGATTCATTTCAATACAAAGAAGTCAGGATTGAGATGCTGGTATCAAATCCTATTACAGGCTGCAATAACCTAGTATTAAAATGGAAACAAAAGCAATCCTTATAAGATAAAATGTCATGTCTTTTTTCTTAAAAGTTTATTCCAGTTGTTTGATAGAGAACTGAGCAGGCTATCACATTTACTTTGGTTGTCACTACTACTATTACAGTTTTTAATGAGAGGATTTGGTTACACAGTTGTAGAATTCTGGAAGATGATCTAAGGCTCCTTTATTACTCTAGCTGAATTTTGCAACAGCATGACCACTGGGCAACACAATAAGTCTGTTGGGGGGAAATCAACATAGTTTCATAATTTATAATAATAATATATAATTGCATAATTTCATAGAGTTTAAAGCCTAAAGGGACCATTAGATAATCTAGTCTGATGTCCAGCATATCACAGGCCAGTACATTTCACCCATACTCCTATAATGAACTCAATATCTTGAATTAGACTAAGCATTTCAGTCCTTAGGAGATCGAATTGTTGGGTGCCATTGGCAGAGAACAGGAGAGACCAAAGAGCCACCAATGCCCAAGATATGTTCAGATGATCTTAAGCCATGTCTCAGGCTCCAGAGGAGCCCGTAAGATCCCTGCCATTCTGACCTGGGAATAAATGCCTTCCAAATCCTAAATTCCGATTATGACTCTGAATACATGAACAAGACACACCAGCCAAGCATATAAGAAAGAAGACTCTGTGTACCGCCCCAGAGCACTAGTATAATGGCCAGGGCATCGGCAGCCAGCCTTGTAGCATCTACAAGGCAAGGGTCAAAATCAGGAGTCAGGACTAGTTAATAAGCTAAATAAAGAGAGTGAGTACCAAGGTCAAACCAGGCCAAGATCAAAGTCAGGAGCAAACCTGTGCAAAAGACCAGGTCAGTAACAATCTGCATTTTTGCTCAGCTTTTCCATAGGCCAACTTCCTGGTGTAGACCAATCAGTGTTCTGTTGCTCTGGCCTCTTCAGGACTACTTTCTGCAGTGCCTAACTCTCCAGTAATTGTTGGATTCTATTCTGTATGGTTTTCCAGTGGCAGTAGAGAGATTTCAGTTCCCTTTGTAGCCTAGCATTCTGGGTTCTGAATTTCTGGATTCATACAGTTAAGCCATCCTGTCCTGCTTTTAGCTGTGGCCAATCTGGTGCTTCAGAGGATAGTGCAAAGCAAAACCCAGACTACAGCTGTCCAGTTGTGCACTGAGAGGAAAAATGTCTTCCTGAAGCATGAGATTCTCTTTCAGTCATAATGCAAAGCTGCAAGTGTTCTGAGTAAGCTGAGGACAAAATACAGAGATTCTTGTTCTCTTGGCCCAAAAAGGAAGAAGATGAACAGGGGGATTCATAGATTCACAAATCTGAGACTAAAAAGGACCCCTAGTGGAACAGTGTTCTGGCTCCACTACCCCACTGTGCCCAGCCCCACACTGCTATATGCCTCTCCCCATGCAGTGTGGGGACAAGGTCAGAAAGCAGTGTGGGGCTAGCGGGCCAGGCTGACAAGGGAGACTCTGCAGTTTAGGACTACACCACTGAGTATGACCATCCAGTCCACCCCATTCCCTGTCCACTCCCTGCCCCTGCACACATAATCCTATAGGTCATACAGTTTCTTTCAGAAGGTGGATATCAGAATAATTTTTAGAAATAGATCTAATATAATTTTAAAGACTCCAAGTGATGGCGAGTCCCCAGGTAAGCTGTTCCAATATTTAATCATCCTCACTTCTAGGAATTACATCTTATTTAAAGGTTACATTGGTCTAACTTCAAAGTCCAGACATTGGTCTTGTTATGCCTTTGTCTGCAAAGTTGAAAAGCACACATGCACCACCACCCCGTGCCCTTCTCCCCGGTATCAGATATCTTTTCCATGTGTAGGAACCTAAACACAGAGATCAAGTTACCCTTCAACTGCCTCTTTGTTAAGCTGGATAAATTGAGCTCCTTAAGCTTCACAAAGTAAAGCCTGTTTTCTAGCCCCTGGATCATTTTTTGTGGCCCTCCTTAGAATTCTCTCCAATATTTCTACATCCTTCTTGAAGTGTGGACTCTAGAACTGGACATAGGGTTTCAGTCACAGTCTTACCAGTGCTGGTCTCTTCCCTACTTCTACTTGATATTCCCTTTTCTATAGACCCAAAAAGTGCATTACTCCTTTTTCCCACAGCATTGCTTGGAGAGCTCATGATGAGGTGTTTGTTTACAATTCTTCTCTGAGTCAGTGTTTTCCAAGGCAGTCTCCCATCCTGTAGATTTAACTTACATTCTTTATTCCCAGATGTATTACCTTGCAGTTGCCAGATTTAGGCACCATTGGAATTTACAAAATCCCTCTGCTCAGCAGATGCAAAAACTCGTAGACTCCTAAACTCATTCAGAATATAAGATTTTACAGTAAAAGATTTCTAGGAACTTACATTTCACCTATAGACATGCACACTGCTCCCTCATTCTAGGTGTCCAGATAACTAGAGCACCAGTGTAATTCATGAAATGGAGGAAAATAGCCATTCCCCAACTCACCAGTGAGGCCCAATCCAGTAGACATGCTCAAAGCATTCCTAATTCCACACTAGACAGCAGTGGGATAAACTTAGTGTACATTGGAGCAGGGGGACTGAATCCTAGGTCTCCGACATATTGCATGAGTGCTATAACCACCAGGTAATAAACTCATTGTTATATGTGCTCTCTCTCTTTTTCTCACTCAGTGACTGTTTAAATATTTATCTAAATTAGAAAGTTTGAGATAGTTCCACATTAGAATATCCCGTAGTCCAGTGGATATAGCACTCACCTGTAATGTGACAGAGCCCTGTTTAAATGCCTTCTCTTTTTGAGGCAGTGGGGAGGCTTGAGCCATGAGGTCTCCCACATCCCAGGTGAATACCCTAATTACTGGGCTAAAAGTTATGAGGAGATCCTCCTCTAGTGCCTCCTCTAGAGCAGTGGTCTTCAAACTGGGGTGCGCGCACCCCCAGGGGTGTGCAAGACCACCCACGGCGGTGCGCGAGACCCTGGTGCCGCGACTGCCCGGGAGACTGCCGAACTCCCGGGCGGGCTATTTTTAGACCGCTGAAATGCCGCCGCCGGAAGCATCCACGTTTTACGGCGGCATTTCGATGGACATACCCGCCCCGGGGATCCACCAGACTTTTTCCTCCACAGCAAGGGGCTGCGGGGGAAAAAGTTTGAAGACCCCTGCTCTAGAGGGTATTCACAACTGAATTCCAAGCAGACATAGGCCCCTCCCTCCAGCCTGAATTTAGGTGGCAAACTTCCTGAGAGGGCTGGGATTCAGGATACATCTTTCCCATTGGCCAGTTTAGAGAGGTAGCCACCTAACATGCTGGCTTTCATAAATCCCATTCTTGGGCTCTCCTCTCTCTCCATTCATTATATAGGGAGGTTGAGCACTTGACTCAGGCCTCGTGAATCCCAATGATTTTCTAGGCACTTAAAATTAGGCATTGTGACACTGAGCATTTCAACGCCTAAGTCCCTTTGTGAATCTTGCCCAACTTGTTCTCATTATTTACTACTCTACCAATCTTTGTGATACCTGAAAACTTCACCAGCACCAGTTATAATTTTATAACATCATCTAGATCATTGATAAAAACATTGAATAGTGTTGAACCAAGAACTGATCATTGATGGACTCTGTTCATTGATACCCCCTCCCTTTGACAAATATGTTTTGAGATCTGTCAGTGAGCCAGTTTTTAATCCATTTAATCTGTGCCCTGTTAGTTCCATTTAATGTGTTTTAATCAAAATGTCATGTGATAGCAAGAGAAATCTAGGTATACTCTATCAACACACTTGCCTTTCTCAATCAGGCCTATAACCCTGTCAAAAAAGCCAACAGGTTTGTTTGACAAGACCTACCTTTCATGAAACCATACTGAATAGCATTAATTATATTTTTAGCCTCTAAATCTTTGTGGATAACTTCAAATTAATTGTTCCATTATTTTACCTGCGATCAATATCAGGATTACTAGTCTATAGTTTCCTGGGTTGTCCCCTTTACACTTTATAAATATTGTAATTACATCGTCAGTCCTCCAGTCCTTCGAAATTTCCCCTTTTTTCCAATATTTGTTAAAAATTAACATTAGTGGTTCATAGAGTTCCTCAGCTCGCTCCTTTAAGAATCTTGGGAATAACCTATCCAGACACGTTGTTTTGAAATTTTTTAATTGTATCAGATGCTTCCTCTCATTTTCTTTTGTTCCAGATGGTAAAGTTTCTCTTGCACCCACAACATTATGTGGGATGGATACAGATTCCACTTCATTCCAGATATAGAACATTAATGTCTATTAAGCATTCCTGCATTTTCTACATTATTATTTACAGTTTTACCATCTTCACCTAGCAGTGGACCTAGACCTGACCTAGGTTTTTTATTGTTTGTTTGGTTTATATTCCTGATATGTTTTCTTATTGCCTTTAATCCTATTGGCCATTAATATTTCATTGGTTCCTTTAGCTTCCATTTTCAGTCACCTATATTTTTAACTTGTAACTTATATTCTTGAACAATTCCCAGTTGTCATTAACACTTCCCTCTTGAAACATATATTCTCAGTCAGTTATGCGGACAGTTGTTTTACATTTTGGAAACTTGGTCCTTTTGCAGTTCCAAATATATATATATAACATAATTGGTGCCATATTCTGTTCACACAATGTAAAGGTAATCAGATCATATCACTGGTATGCGAACAACTGCTAATTTGTAAGTTAGCAATCAACTTCTTTGCTCATTAGAATGAGGCTAATATTGAATAACCCCATGTTGGGTGCAGGATATTTTGTGTTCAGTTATGTATTATTTTTAGAAATTCTGACAACGTTTTGGTACTGGCTGCATGAGATGTCCAGCAAATGTCTTCCCCCTTTGAAGTCACTCATGACAACCCAGTTTTTCTTTGTACAAATTACGAATAGATGCTTAAGGAGCAGTTTTCCTGTTCCCTAGTGAGATTTGGAAGTTTGTAACATATGCCCAACAGTACTCCATCTTTAGTTTTACTAGTTACAACTTTAATCCATAGAAGATTTGGGCTCCTGTGATTCTGAATTGTCTATGACTCTAACTGGGGATAATGTCTTTGATTAAAAGTACCATCCCTTCCCCGTTTTTTCCTATCCTTATGAAACAAGTTGCAACCATCAATTTTAATGTCCCACCAATTTTCAGTAATATTAGCTGTATCATATTTTTTCTCATTCACAAGTATCTCCAACTATTCTTTATTATCTAGACTGCTATCATTAGTATATAAACAATTAAAAATATTTATTCCTTACATGTCTCGTAGGGCTTGGATTTGTCATGTGCATACACCTTGAGGTTGGTCTACACATGTGGCTGTTTGTACCATGGTTGCCCCACTATTACCCTCACCCTTCATGATTATGCACTCCTGCTACTCTAGATAATCTACAGGGGGTCCCCACTATACACCTCCCCCTTATCTGTCATTTCGCATATCCATCGCTCTTCAATAGGGGAACATGTTCCGATTCACTTTGGTACTGATCTGAATATCCATCACTCGAAAGTTACTTGCTTCACTTTTTGCATTGCTTTTCTGTGGGTGCTAAGCATCCACCAGCAGCCATCACCAGTAGTCCCTACCCCCAGCGCCTCTCATCCACCAATGGCCCCGCAGGCCGCCGATCAATTCCTTCCCCTCCCTCCCAGCAGCTCCTGCATGCTGCAAAACAGTTGTTTTGAGGCAGGAGGCATTGGGAGGGAGAGGGAGGAACGGGGACAGGGCGTGTGTGGAGGAGGGGCCAGAACTGGGCAGTAACTGAGCCATTATTTCCTATAGGGAAAAATTCCCTGGTATCCATTGCCCTTTTTCAAGAATGCAACCCCGATGTATACCAGGGACCCCCCGTATCACTCAAGAGATTGATAACTCTGCTACTGAGCTACATGACGTCTGAACCGTACAGCCACCTCTCTCCATAGTAGGAGCCTCAATGTTCCATAAAACCAAAGCTTTTGCCCCTACCTCACTTACTTAACTACAGGTCCTGTGAACAAATTAGATATTTTTAAAACATGAAATAAAAGTGAGAGGCTTCAGTATAAAACACAAATCATTTGCTAAATTCTCTGTTTGACATGACAGTCTTTCATAACCAAAGTACCAGTCAGTACTAATTTTCTCAAAGTACCAATAGCATGACATATAAGTGAAAAATTATTCCATAAAGCTGGTATTGTGGGTTAACTTAGTAATGGTTTGTGTGAAATGCTGCTAATATTTTAATATTTTTGTGCAATTTTTTAGTATCTTTTCTAAAGTCTTGGTCCTGCTCCCTGAGTCAGTGAGTGTTTTGCTTTTGGCTTCAATGGGAGCAGGACCTACATCTGATTTTTGAGTGGTAGATGGCCAATTCCTGCTTGCCTTTCTCATGTGTTGCCACTGAGAAGTCAATTGGGCTGTTCATCTGAGTAAGGCAAATATAATTTGGCTTGTGTTTAAATATATTAAAGTATTTTTTTTAAAAAAAGGAAGCAGTTAGTTGTTCAAAGTTCTGCTTAGATAAATAAATGATAAACAACTGAAGTGTTGTCCTCTATATTTCTTTATTTTAACTTCAATTAGTTCATTATGAGAAGGGCCTCACCAGTCCTTAAAAATGATTCATTCATATTTTAGTAGTACATGGATACAGCTGATGGCACTTTTTGGAGCTACATTTGTTTTAAATGCCTTTATGAAAAGCTTCCTTGTTTTCTGTTGCTTTTAAGTTTTATAGAACATTTTGATCAAGTTCAACTCAGAATTGGTCTTTTATGAATTAGGGCATGATACTTCAAATCTTTAGTTAGGCACTTGGTCCTTACTCATGGAGACAATAACTATTCATGTGCTTTAGAGCTTACAAGATGTGACCCTTGCTTAGTTTAGTTTTACCAGTGACATTCTGATGAAGTGGGTTCTAGCCCATGAAAGCTTATGCCCAAATAAATTTGTTAGTCTCTAAGGTGCCACAAGGACTCCTCACTGTTTTTAGAAAAAAAAATACGCTAATTTAGGTAAAACATAGGTATGTGCAATCAAGATACAGCCAGTGCTGGCCATTTATGATGATCAATTGCCAAAAGGCTCCTGCAAAGGTTAGGACTGCTACATTTTCAAATAGTAGCTTTAAAATATATTATAGGTGGGGCTGGTAGCATCAGCTATTAAGAAGTTGCCTGATACTTCCCATTAGAAACATGTGTGAATCATAGGCACTGCCAGCACCCCCTGGCTTGAAGTGGTTTCCATCATATACAGGGTTTACAATTTTGTTCAATGGCTTTCAGCACCCCCACTATAAAAAATGTTCCAGCATCCTTGGTATGCATTGCCATTTTCCAAGGCTTATAACTTGGAAAATGTGGGTGAATTTTCACAGATATAGCAAAAGGAACTCCCTCATGGTAAGGCCATTCCCCCACCAAAAGAATGTCATGTTCCTGCTCCAGTGCATGGAAATGAAAGAGCATTTCAAAGAAAAGATCTCAAGAATTTTTTAACCTGGGGCCTAGCCTCATTCTTGGAAACAGTTCTACCAGTTAGCTGAAATTTAAAAAAAAAAAAAAAAAAAAAAAAAAAAAGAGGAGGAGCCAGAGGCACATAGCCAACATAGAAAATGGAAAATTTCAGTCAGAATGCTTAGTTTTGCAAAGTTATAAGGAAGCGGGAAATTTGGGGTAAGCATAATAATGGTTGGTGCTACCAGTCCCTCCTAGATATGCTATATATAAAGTGATACAGCAGGGCCAGAGGGCAGCAGGAGATTGATCTTATTGGGTCCTGGGAAGTGGACAGGCATAAGACCACCCACAACTTAAAGTCCCTTCCTCCACCCCCCAGCCTGAGGAGGAGCTACTGAGCCCAAAACTCAACTACATTTGGGGGACAACAAAGGAAAAAAAACAGAAACAGAGGTGAGGGTCAAAGGGTTAAAACTAAGGAACCTGAAGATGACACCAAGCAGAGAACCCTGGACAACGCCCACTGCTCCTCAAAGGTATCCAAGGATACCCGCCCAGATGCATGAGCGGATGAAAGAACTTAAACAGGCCCACAATCACAGAGCTGCCCCCCTCAGCCAACCTCCTCTCCCTGGTGTTATAAACGGCCACCTTGGCCATAGCTAGGAGGAGATTGACGAGGAGGTCCCTTGACTTCGTGGGGCCATGCATGGGGTGTGCATAAATGAACAGGTAAGGGGAAAAGTGCAGCAAGAACCTCAATAAGAGATTCTAGAGGAGCCAGAATAGGGGCTGCAACTTGTGCAGGAGAGTGTTCAATGGGAAATATATAAGCCCCAGGATGATCAGAGCCTTATTCTCTGTGGACTAAGGAGAGGCTACTACAGGTAATTAGAGCACCTGGAGTCAATTAAGGCCCCACCTGAGACCTAATAAAACCACCTGCTTCAGTCAGACAGGGGAGGGGAAGGAGAGTTGACTAGAGTTGGAGGAGGACTGTTGTTAACCAGAAGACCGGAGTACCAGGGGAAGGGAAACCCTACCCAAGAAGAAAGAAGGTAAGCAGCCTGCAAAGCTGAAAGGTCTGGGATCCAGAGTAGGACCTTCCCCGCTCCTCTCTCTCCCCCACTGGAGCATGAGCAGAACCCACAACACCCAAGAATAGGGGAAAGAGGCAGCACCCTGACCCGCCATACTAAGAAAAAGAGCGGGACCCATCATAGTAGCATTGGCCATTTGCCACAATATATACATATATATTCCCTTGAGACTTTTATATCAAATCAATTTGAAACAATTTCATTTAGTGTCAGAAGGGATTTCAGAATTTATGTATTTGATATAGTTTTTTTGTATCACATACTGTATAGCTCGTTTGCTGTAGAGAAAAGATAGCATATATTCTCCCCCAAAATTCTATATCTAGGCACCTCTTGAATGGAAATAGCTGCATTTCTTGAAATTAAAGAGTGGACAAAATGTGTCAGGTTCCAAAAACTTTCAGTTGATGAGATTTTAAAATATGCTGATGTCCAACTAGATCAGTTCCTGTGGGATTTTAAATGAAGCTGTTGGACTCATTTTCTGATAGACTTCATATTTTTCCTTTTTCTCTTGTGTTTCTAAGTACACATACATTCCCTACACATTTTTGGTTTAGGATAAAAAGGAGAAAATATTTAATATAAAAACAAACCCTGAATGTTACCTCAGCTGAATTAACCATTCAGAATGTGTTGTGTTTCATTAAATCAATCTGATTATTGTTTTTTGAAAGAAGGGGACAGTAGATTTTGCATCCATGAACATTTGAAAAGATGCTGAGTATCATTAAATACATTTATATATTACTTTTCTCAAACTGAAAATAAATATTTTCTGGGAAAATGTATTTACACAAATGTATGTGTTAGTACAATTTTCAAAGGTAAACTTTAAAATTCTCAGTTATACCATAACAATTGTAACAAAAGCCCTATGATTTGAGACATTTTAAAGTAAGCACTGGAAAATATACTGTATTGGGGAAAATTCCACATTGGTAGAGGAGTGAGAAAGATGACTTAATTGAGCTTTTCCATCTCTAATTTCTAAGGTTTTATTACATGAAGTTAATGTCATTTTAATAATAGTAACAAGTTTACTAACTTCTAATAGTAATTAGTAATAGGAAACATTTCTGTACTGCATTGTGATATCTTTCTAGAATAAGAAAAGCTGTCCTGACCCTTTTCAAATAACTCTCTATTTTATCCTCATTCCTTTCATTTTACAGTCCTGACTAATTTGTTTGTTTTCTGCCCTGGTCAGTTTATTTTAATATTTTGGACATTGTGATAAAATTGACCTAAATGAGACATCATGCATAGGCATCTGCATTTTTTTCAGCTATAGGCACAATTTGCATATATGAAATTAAAAGTGAAATACTAATATTATACTCAAGTAACTTCAGAGGTCCCAGACAAATCTCACAATTCAGAAAAAGATATTTTGTCCCTTTTTATTTTTTTTAAAGGGCGATTTGCACATGAAAAACATTCACACATGCAAACATTCACAACTGAGTACAACTACAGCCTTCAGTTGTGGGAAATACTGGGGCCCTGGTCTACAATTAGGATCTCTAAGTGATGCCACTGTACAAATAATCAATAATCAATATATAATAAGCAAGCCCTATCCAACTCTCATGGCAAAACTCACAATGATTTCGATTTGAAGCACTATTTATTGCCTGATTTGTGTCTCTTTGTCTATGATGGAGGGTTCCAAATTTTTCATAGCATAGATCAGTGTTTCCCACACTGTTGTCCGTGGAACACTGGTGTTCTGCATGATGTGACTAGGTGTTCCGTGAAAGAATCGTAATTAAAAAAAGGTCTTTAAATTTTTTTTAATTTTAAATTTGGCATATTTGAAGCATAGTTTAAAACTCTTTTTGAATGACTGTAATTTAACATAAAACTCTTTTTCTGTTTATTGATAGATCTCTTATTGAATGTCATGGTGTAAAGCAGGGGTCTCAAATTCAAATGACCAAGAGGGCCGCATGAGGACTAGCACATTAGCCCAAGGGCCGAATCACTGACACCCTGCTCCAGCCCCACCCTCCCTTTCCATGAGGCCCCACCCCTGCCCTGTCTCTTTCCAGTCCCCATTCCAATCCCTTCCCCGAAACCCCCACCCCAACTCCTCCCCCTTTCTACCCACAGGGGGTGCAGGAGGGGTGCGGGATGTAGTGGGGGTTCAGGCCGGGGAGTTGTGCAGGAGATGTGCAAGGGTCTCAAGGCAGGGAGTTGGGATTCAAGACGAGTATGGGGTGTGGCAGGGGATTCAGGGCAGGGAGTTGGGGTGTGGGCTGCAGAAGGGGTGCAGGGTGCAGCAGGAGGCTCAGGGCAGGGGATTGAGATGCAGGAGGGGTCATAGGGTTACCATTCATGTCTGGGAGGAATTTTTAAATATGTAAAAACCAGGATTTTAATAATTCAAAACAGTAAATGGTCAGACTTACCCTCGTGTAGCCTGCTGCTGCTAAATCTGAATGTGCTGAGGCTGGAGCTGCCCCCAGAGCTGGTGCCTGTGATGGCAGCAGCATGGGCTTCGCACTGGGACAGCCCGTCCCTCAACAGCACCCCTGACCTCAGCAGCGCCCCTGCTGAAAGCGGCCGTGGCTCACACCCCAGGGAAGGCTGCGCAGGGGAAGAGGGGCTGCAGCAGCCCCGGGGAGCCACCCTCTCACGGGGCAGGCATTGCCACACATTCAAGTCCCTCCCGTCACCGCAGGGTGAAAAGCTGCAGCATAGGATTGCAGGCTTGGAAGTCGGGGGTCACTCCCTCCCTCCCGAGCCCGATGAGCCAGCTGGACATGCAGTGGCGGGGAGGCGGGGAGAGCATGGCGGGCTGCAGAAAAGAGCCTCACGGGCTGTGTGTTTGAGACCCCTGGCGTAAAGAGAATTTTGACTCATGCACTTGATTTTTGTACTACTTTATACGCACTTTCCAGTTAGAAATTGTTAGTTCAAGTTATTTTAAATTTGTATTTTTGCTTTGTTTTATAAAATAAAATATATTTGAGCATAAATAACACATTTTTTATCTGAAAATCAAACGACAAAAAAATAGTATTATAAGTGTTCCGTAAATATATACCAGGCTAAAAAGTGTTCTGTGGCCAAAAAAAGTTTGGGAAACATTGGCATAGATCATATTTTAATACAGACATTGTCCATGTGAGCATGAATTAGAGAGGAGGTGGATCGTAAGACAATCTCCCTATTTGCTATCCTATACTGCCCTGTGGAAACTACAGAAATTGTTTAAATTGAAAATAGGAACAGTGTTTAATGTATTTTTAGTTGCCTTTTAGTGCAATTTAGCAGCTGGAAATAAGGAAAAGGAGCATGTGATCAGCCAGTTTTTTGGAATCCACTGGCAACTGCCCTGTGGACCATCACTTGTCAGCCAATCACAATTTGAGAACATCTGGTCTGTGACTATTAAAATACCTTTAACAGTTTCTGGGGTGTAAGTCTTTGCGGGGAAGGAGTTATTTGTTCCATTTTGATTTTTATACTCTTGATTTTAACTCCAAACTCAATTGCTTATTTAGTATAATAAGTTGCATGTAATTAGAGATGGCAATTTTCAGTTCAAATTACTTAGCTATTGTTAAAAATCAACAAGAAATTCAGATTTATCAGTAAAAGAATATTAATTCCCTGCTACTAATTTCCATTTTTCTGTCTATCCGCTGAGTGTCACAGAGTTAACAGATCAGGAGCAAAATATGGGAATAAAAAATTGTGACCTATATTGATTTTCAGCAAAATGTAGAAGAATAGGCTGTATTCATTGTGTAACACTGTTGCACAAGAGCAACTACTTATCAAATCATTTTCGTTTTATCTAACAAAGGCTTTTTAATCAGACTGTAAAACAATTATGATAAAGTGATAATTTAATAATCTAAATAAATCTTTACTTATAGGATATATGCCAGGGGTGGGCAAACTTTTTGACCCAAGGACCACATCTGGGTGGGGAAATTGTATACAGGGCCATGAATGTAGCGCTGGGGCAGGGGGCTGGGGTGCAGGAGAGAGTGCGGGGTATGGGAGGGGGTGCAGTGCGCAGGAGGGTACTCAGGGCAGGGGATTGAGGTGCAGGGTGCAGCAAGGGGCTCAGAGTACCGGAGGGGGTGCAAAGTGTGGGAGGGGGCTCAGAGCAGGGGGCTCAAGGCAGAGGACAAAAGGGCTCAGGGCATGGGGTTGGGGTGCTGGGTGCAGGAGAGGGTTGGGGTGTGGGATCCAGCCCAGCACTGCTTATCTTGAGTGGCTCCAGGGTAGCAGGGTCATGCAGCCGGGGTAAGACAGGGTCCCTGCCTGCCCTGGCCCTGTGCCACTCCTGGAAGTGGCCACCACGTCTAGCAGTGGTTCCTG
Source organism: Dermatemys mawii (assembly GCA_007922305.1). Lineage (NCBI taxonomy): Eukaryota > Metazoa > Chordata > Testudines > Dermatemydidae > Dermatemys > Dermatemys mawii. The sequence goes on from ML677334.1 coordinate 458,532, forward strand.
ATGTTGGGGTGGGGCAGGTGGCTCTGCCACGTGCTGCCTTCGCCTGTTGGTACCAGCCCCAAAGCTCCCATTGGCCACAGTTCCCCATTCCTGGCCAATTGGAGCTGTGGGGGATGGTGCCTGCAGGTGAGGGCAGCGCACAGAGTCCTCTGCACCCTGCCACCCCCCAGGGGTAGAGGTATGTGGTTCTGGCTGCTTCCAGGAGCAGTGCAGGCCTAGCGCAGGCAGGGATCCAATCCGTGGGCTGTAGTTTGCCCTCTCCTGATATATGCAATACAAATTAGCATTTTAAGAGCAGTATTAGTGTATAGTGGAATACATTTGCAGCTATATTATTGTCTAGTGTCTGTGTAGCCTGCTGATTTCACAAATAATGTAATTCATACTCTCACCAAATGTGCAAAATTATTCTACAGTTATTATATGTGATAAGCTGTTAACAACCTATTACTTGGGTGTCATGTCAAACATGCATTTGAAATAGTGTGCTGTTATACATTTGAATTCCTACATTTTCATGTATCATAAAATTCATGGCATGCATGAGTCCCAAAAATAGAAATGGGCAGGTTGGTCTTTTTAATCCAATTTGGAATATTACACTAAGTCTGTTCTTATATTTAAGAAAGAATGGGGCTGGGTATGGGTCCATTTATTTTTTTCAGTTCAGATTATCAGAGGAAAACTATGTTGGAAAACCAGCTGGAAAAGTATCTTGTTGTTTAGTGATGTTACCATGCTATTACTGGGACAATTTACCATGTTTGCAGTTTCCTCTGGAAGATATCTTTGAGTATTTTAGTCATGAATTATTCATGGTGGACTGGATCATTCAGAGTGTTATTAATGGACAACACATGACTTTTTTCATGATGCACAGAAGGCATGGATTTCATGATATGCATGTTTTTTATTAGGCCTGGCACTTACTACCTTGCATAAATTCCTTACTACACATGGTAGTAAATCACAGTATTCCAGAGAAGGACAGGATTGGGATGTTTATTGCTAAATTGCACATTTATATTAAAACTGAATTTATATGAAGAAGGTCTGATTAAATAAAAATTAACATTAGAGAACTAGGAATCGTGTGCTTGGTAGCATTTGGGTACAATATAGGATACACTTAAAAGCACATTCATATTGCAAGCTACTTTTTACTTTGGAAACAGCATTTAATCAACCATGAAAAATAACATTTTCCTGTTTGGCGGGGAAAAGAAGGGCATTAGTAACCTCAATAAGAATATCATTCATTAATACACATTGATTTTTTGTAAATCATAACTTGATCAACAAAAGAAAATATTAGTATCAGTGTTGGTGGGGAAAGCTGCAGAACTTGAGCTCTCTCACTTCGCAAATGTACTTTCACAGCTGTATAGTGGTAGGAGATTCCCTGAAAGCTATCCACCTTCCTCCCTATTCCCATTATTCAGCAATTAGATATTATATAGTAAGGGGCTGCGTTTGTGTGTCTGCCTGTTTTCTAACAGTGTTGAGTATCGTTGTTCTCTGCTGGGTGGACAATCAGACCTGCTCAAGCACTGTGATCAGACAGAGGACATAAGGGTCCAATACTAATACCAACTGAGTGTTTTATGGCATACCATTTGTGAATGCTTATTGTTTTTATTTGTTCGATGCTTAAATTGGAATGGACCTGTGTGTTCATATGTTTAATGAATGTTTTCTCTCTCTTTGGTGCAGGGCCGTATTTGCAGAAAAGCTGGCAAATCAAAAAAGTCCTTCAGTCGTAAGGAAGCTGAAGCAACATTTAAGAGTTTAGTGAAGACCCATGAAAAATATGGGTGGGTCACTCCTCCCGTCTCCGATGGCTGATATTTGCAACCTACGCATCAATGCTAAACAAAACAAAACCAAGTACTATGCCATCTCCTCAGTGCTGTATGCCACCCATCCTTTTCTACTTCAGCTTCTGTTAGATACCATGAATGTCAAGGAGATATTTAAATAATTTGATCTGTTTGCAGAGGGAGTGAAAACAAATGCTGTTTAGGATTATGTTTTAAGATTGGCGAATGGTCATCGTTAAGTCACTTTAGAGCGGATATTATGATTGTGTCATTTGTCCTATGCAGGCCATATTGTTTTCATCTTCTTTCCATGACAGCAGCACCAGACATCAGTACTGGAAATTACATCCGTTACTGCTCAGTTCATTTAAATGTAAATGAAGCAGTTAATATTTAATAGGGAAGCAGTGCATTGCAGGTACATGTTTGCTGTGCTGTTTATCTTTGTTTCCTAGCAGGTCAACATAACTTGAAGATTTGTCTTTACGTGGAGCTGTGGTCTGCTGTGACTAAATTTAGACCTCATGTGTGCTCTATATATGACCTTTATTTCATAAAAGCAGAATTATGACAGTGAAAGATTCTGGTGTTGAAAAACTGTTAAATGAAATCACCCAGTTGGTCAAATTGTGCTACCTATGCTGGTATTGTGGTATGCTGTTGTTCAGCGATAAACCAATGTGATTAGATCAGGTGATATTTCAGATATCAGATGCATCCACTATAGGGCTCAAAGTAGTTGATGGTAGAATAGTTTTTATCTTCCCAGTACAACGCAGTACTCCTGCAACAGCATGTTTGCCTGTCAGCTTTTCAATGGCAATACAAAAACCAAAAAGCATAAATGAACCTTTAAAACGATGTGCCAGTAACAAAGTAAAAGTCAGATTTTTCAAAGAAAGTGGAACAATTGGTTTGTGAGATGATTTGCATGGTTGAATTTTTTATTTTTACTCAATAAGCATTGTATGTACTTTGAGCCCAGTATCTGAGAAAACCCACTGATGTATATAAATGTCCTGTTATTTAATCATTTAGATTTAATTTTTCTCTTCTGTTCAATAATTTAAAAACTTTCTAAGACTCCATAAAATCTGGAGATAATGTTTATAATAATATAATGAAAAAACTTAAAATTGTGGAATCCAAATGGAAAATCGTATTGGACACATCCTGAATAAAATCACCAGTACCGTTTCATTGGCTCAATAATTCAATCATTTTAGGCTACTTTTGTTTTCAAATTATTAGATGTATTGCTATGAAACACTGGAAATCTTATTGATACATTATGCCTGCTCTGGCAGCATTTTCAATTGAAAGCAGGACATTATTGACTGTAAAATGCAGTCCAGAAAAAAAATATAATGTGTTTTTAGAAAACTCTCCATTACATGCCTAACACAAGATTAGGCCGCTGCTTTTAATCAAAATGTCTGAACAGTTTCTGGTTACATTTTAACAGCACAGAAGAAATCTTTTATTCTATTTATGGTGCATTGTGGGGTTTTGGCTTGATTTAAAGCTGCACAGAATAGAAAAGAACAAATGAATTAACTACAAATCAGAGTGTTGTAGGGCCAGTACAGTACAGTACTCCTGCAAGAGCATGTTTGCCTGTCATCTTTTAATTGGAGAAGCAAAAATGCATTAATCAACCTTATAAGTATCTGACTCATTTTACAAAAAAAATTCATTGTGGTCCTTTCACCCCCTCCACTCCGCACCAATGCTGCCAGCCTCCATTGCCCGTTTGTCCATTCTCCCATAAGCATCTTTGTGCTTTCTTCTGCCCCACATCTTCTATGCGGAACATCCTCCCCAAATTATTCCATAAGCCCATTACCCTCTCCTCCCTCTTCTGCAAATCCCTCTTCTGAAAGACCCACTTCTTCCAGCATCCTATGGGAAACTGACAGTTGGTAGGGCCTAAGTAAATGGTATGTAGGGACTTCTGATTGTTTTGTTTGTTTGTTTTATTTATCTATCTATATTTTGGTAAAATGACAATCTCAAAGTAATTTAGTTGTTTACGTAGCTGGCCTATGAAAACACATGTTTTTATTATGGTTTTCCTCACCCTTCGTTTGTTACAACCGTTTAGTATGTCTTCCCTTAATTAAACACTAATTACATCTTTTACTCTATTTTATATACAACCTGGCAAAATTTTATCTGACCCTAATTTGTGACTTAGGGTGCTACCATGATACAAATACATAAATGAGAATTTCTCCCTCGGACCTATGTATCATCTCCGTTCGGGGATGAGTGACATACACCATTCAAGGGCAGAAAGTAGAGCATAACAAAATTTATAGTAATCTATTTGTTTGATTTATTTATTTTTGTAAACTTGATCTATTTTGTTTGTTTGTATGTTTGTTTTTGTTGCGGAAAAATAAGTTAGGCATCAACATGCCTAACAAAATATATGTCTTAGTAACATGGTTACTAAGTGCTAGAAACACTGAGAACTAAAAGGAGTGAGAGAGATTTTCCTGCTAATGGGTTATTTCTTAAGAGCAATTACTTCACACAGAATATCAGAATTCTGTTAAAAGCAATGTATAATGCTGAGGTAAATCCACTGGGGAATGTTACTATCTCTGTGATTTATTCTCTGTCCTTTTTTTCTTATCAGCTCATTATTTTAAACATGATAAATGGTGACCATTCTTCCTGAGAGTCATGTATTTCATGTTTAATTAATTAAAGGTTCTGTGAAATAAAAGAGTATAGAGGATAGGTTCCTCATACCTATTTATGTATTTTTAAAAATATATATATATTTCAAAATAGTATTGTAAATAGTTGTCTGCTAAAAATCATACTCCCATAACAAAAAGGCAGCTATCTCCACACCAGTCAGCGCTGTAGAGCAGCAAAAGCAGTGGACCAGGCCTCTGGAGTGCTTCATACAATGCCAAGCCATTGAAAGGATTGGAGAGAGTTGTGGTGTGTGGCAGCAGCAGTGGGGAGGGTTGGGTGACAATGTACAGAAGCGGAGACTGTGGGATGGGGAAAAGGAAAAGTGTGGTCTCCAAACAGGACAGGGTGAACTGGCTCCCAAACTGCAGAGGGAGTAACAGCCCTGACAGAGGAACAGCCCAAAGAGAGAAGACACAGCAAAGGGAATAATGGGGAACTATAGGGACAGCACTTAAGACTGAAGGGAAAGGGAGAGGACTAGGGAATTAGGAAGGTAAATAAGATATACATAAGAGGGGATGTCTACAGTAGGAATGATGTTGTGATGCCTTAGGAGGTTCACCCAGACCACTAATGGGTTCTGTCACTGCCTGCCCTGTAACCTTGTATTCTTTAGTCTGTGCAACTTTGGCTCAGAGCCCTGACACCAGCAGCCTGCTCACAGCACAAAGGTTAAAAGCTCTTCTACCCACCCAGTTACTCCATGTAGAGTGACCACAACAATCCTTCTTGTCCCAAATCTCCCAAAACTATCTCCACTGCAGCGTCCAGTCCCTCTTAGGGCATGTCTACATATACAGAAGGTGAAGATGCTCTATGCCAATGGGAGCTCTCTACTGTCTAAAACTTTATTCTAGCAAGATGTAGCTTTGCCTAACCTAGTATCTTACTCACACGTTTTTAGCATTCACCAGCATGGCTGGCTGTTCCAGGTGGGATCCAACTTTCACAGAATATGAATAATGCTGGTTTCTTTGCTCCCTCAGGAGATGGATGCCCCCAGTGTCTTTCAGAAGTTCCTTATATACCCCAAAAATATCTTTAATTTCAAAATCAGGAAGCCTTCCTGGGGTTTCAGCTGTCTCGGTCCACCAAGAAACAACACTGTTAATTTCTCAGCCTCCTGGATTTTACAGTGCAAATGATCTTCCTGAAATCTCTGATTCAAGCGAATAGTCCATTATCCTTATTTATGATCACAGCTGGCTTAGTTTGCAACTGAATCAATGAGGTGTTTGCCTTCCCCTTTGTCTGGAAAAAACCTGTTTTGCTCCCTTTGTCTGTTCCCAAACCACTGTATGAGAGAGTATCAATAATTTTACATACAGCATTTACATAAATTTCACAGTGATATTAATGAGCATTGTATTAGTGTTCAAATTATATATTACAAGACACCTTTTAAATAAATATAATAATAGTGCGTGAGGTGTATCGAACTGATCAGACTGGCTGAGATTTACTGTTACATACCAGAGAACTCTTTAGCATATCACTAGGGTGCTCTTAGTGTCACAGGTATATCTTGATAGAAAAACATGAGCTCTGACTACAATAACATCTATGCTATTTATAGCAATATTGCATGTACACTGTTGCTGAAGAACAGGTACTAATTTTCCTACTCTATTCAAGGCCAGAAGGAGAATAAAGGGGAGAAGAAAACTGGGATAAGGGGTAGGCAAACAGAGATGGAGGAGGAATGGGAGACATGGGAGAGAAGTAGTATGAAATGGAAACCAAAATAAATATGGACAGAAAATGCAGAAAAAAGTGGTTTATAGGGAAGAAAAATGAACAAGATGGAAAAATGACAAAAGAGTGAGAAAATGGACAAAAAGGAGGTTAAGAAAAAGTGCCTGTGCCGTAGCCTGGCATGGGAAACTAGTATGGGGGGTTGCCTCGGTGCTAATATATTACACAGAAGGGCCTCCAAAAAAACTCACAGTCCTAAAATGTCAGTTTTCTTTGTGTCCTTCTCTTGGGAAATGAAACAAGAGACATTCCTTCGCTTTGTCCTCTTTGTGATAGCTGTGACAACCAAAGATCTTGGTATGGGATGGGTGTTCAAAAAGTTGAAGCCATGTCATTGAATCTGATGCAGCCTTTCAGCCCCTCTTTTTTTTTGTTCCTGGATGCATGTATCTGTCACAGATCTTGAGGTGGCCCAAGGAGACCTCTTTAAGGGGATTGGCCATTTCCCCTTTCTGTCTAAGTTTCAGAATATCAGAGGGATTTCTCCTGCACAATGAAGAATTCAACCCCCAGTTCCTCCATATTCCGACATAAGAGCTCCTGGGAGCTCTAAACAGGCTAGGAAGGATTAGATTTTTATCTGTAAATGTCAACTTTACCCTACACACACAAAGCAACAAAAATATTTCTATTGACAATAATTGAAATGTACAGCTAGGCAAAGTAAGAAAAATGCTGCTTGAGAACTTAGAGTTTGATTTACAGCTATTTACTTTGTATACTTTGACATATGAAGTTGACAGTTTGTGGTTTAATGGTTATAAAACTTTAATTTTTTAAAAAAATTAGTGTCTACTGTCATTAAACATTTGTTGTCTGACCCTCCATTGTCTGACCCCCTATAATTTCTCCAGAAGTGTGAAAATTTAAATAGAGAAAACAAAAAAAGCCCAAAAATAAACATTGATATTGTTCATCAAAACAATAAAAAAATGAAAAATGAATTCTGCCAAGCCTCCTTGTAAGTCGCCAGATAACTGAGCTTCTTGTAGCACCATCTGGTGAGGAGGAAGATGGAGCAGCCTGTTCAGGAATATCATTTTCCATCTACCCTTTCAAAACCAGATGGACATTCACAAACCATATCTCCTAAGGAAGATGGAAGTTTGAAGATAGGGTTTAGCTCTAAGCAGACAGACTCCAGGATTGAGAAGGCCACAAGACTGCATATGGCTACGGGTAAAGAGACTATAAGGTTAATGGAGAGGACAACTGGAGAAACCGCAGAAGTAATAGTATGATTCATGTGGAGATACATTTCCACATTTGTTCTTGTTCTCTGGGTATCTAGAAATAGATCTCAGACACTTAGAAGCCTCTCGGATTAAAGAATTATCAGAATTGCTTCAAGCATTGCACTAGAAGGAATAAGCCTATTCAGGGACCATCCAGATCCAAAATTTCAGCTCCTCAGAGATGATCTCCTGGCTTATCTTTCTTGTTCAATTTTACTACAAATACTATCACACATAATGCTTACTCCCCGAGGTAGTCCCATTGAAGCCAACTGTTGTGTTTAGAACAGTGAGGGGTTCCAAAGAGGATGGAGCAAGGCTGTTCTCAGTGGTACCAGATGACAGAACAAGAAGCAATGGTCTCAAATTGCAGTGGGGGAGGTTGTTGGATATTAGGAAAAACTTTTTCACTAGGAGGGTGGTGAAGCACTGGAATGAGTTACCAAGGGAGGTGGTGGAATCTCCTTCCTCAGAGATTTTTAAGGTCAGGATTGACAAAGCCCTGGCTGGGATGATTTAGTTGGCGTTGGATTAGGTGCCCTCCTCGGGTCTCCTTCAGCTTTAATCTTCTAGGATTCTATGACCCTGACCCAGGTTCCATTTTTCTGCATAGATGGGATGATAAATGTGTCCCTGCATTGTGGATTTTAACACAGTTTAGGGACACACATTTGTATGCACTACAAAATGGAATGATTTTTAAACTACGGCAAAGGTCAAATAGGTTGAAAATAAGTCACCCACTACTGTCAACACAGCTGTAGGGAAGAAGGGCTGTAGACTGGTGTAATTTATACATCAAAGGGTGCAGAAGGCGTTGCAGCAGGAACAGCGGCCAGAAGGACTTCGCAAGAAGTTATAAAATAAAGAAGATACAAGCATATTTAATTATCTTGCACTCTCCTATTAGCATCTTCTTTACATGACACCAATGTATACTTTATACCCATGTGTAACTTGTATCTCCATGTCATCTCTGAATTTGACCATATGAGTTATACACTAATATTCTACTCAATCATTGTAATGTGTCATTTTGTGTAATGTCATGTAATGTCACTCCCACAGTAAGTTAAAGAAGTATGGACCATAAGGTGGATAGAAAGCTGGCTGGATTGTCAGGCTCACTAGGGAATGATCAATGGCTCCATGTCTAGTTGGCAGCTGGTATCAAGAGGAGTGCCCCAAGGGTCAGGCCTGGGGCTGATTTTATTCAATATCTTGATCTGGACCATGGTGTGGACTGCACTCTCAGCAAGTTTGCAGGTGACACTAAACTGGGAGGAGTGGTAGATATGCTGGAGGGTAGGGATAGGATATAGAGGGACCTAAACAAATTAGAGGATTGGGCCAAAAGAAATTTGATGAGGTCCAACAAGGCAAGTGCAGAGTCCTGCACTTAGGACAGAAGAATCCCATGCAGGGCTACAGACTAGGGACCAAGCGGCTAGGCAGCAGTTCTGCAGAAAAGGACCTAGGGGTTACAGTGAATGAGAAGGTGGATATGAGTCAACAGTGTGCCCTTGTTTCCAAGAAGGCTAATGGCATTTTGGGCTATAAGTAGGGGCATTACCAGCAGATTGAGGGACATGATCATTCCCCTCTATTTGACACTGGTGAGGCCTCATCTGGAGTACTGTGTCCAGTTTAGGGGCCCACACTACAAGAAGGATGTGGAAAAACTAAAAAGAGTCCAGAGGAGGGCAACAAAAATGATTAGGGGCCTGGAGCACATGACTTATGAGGAGAGGCTGAGAGAACTGGGATTGTTTAGTCTGCAGAAGAGAAGACTGGGGAGATTTGATAACTGCTTTCAACTACCTGAAAGGAGGTTCCAAAGAGGATGGATCTAGACTGTTCTCAGTGGTAGCAGATGACAGAACAAGAAGTAATGGTCTCAAATTGCAGTGGGGAAGGTTTAGGTTGGATATTAGGAAAAACTTTTTCACTAGGAGAGTGGTGAAGCACTGGAATGGGTTACCTAGGGAAGTGGTGGACTTTCCTTCCTTAGAAGTTTTTAAGGTCAGGCTTGACAAAGTCCTGGCTGGGATGATTTAGTTGGGGATTGGTCCTGCTTTGAGCAGAGGGTTGGACTAGATGAGTTCCTGAGTTCCCTTCCAACCATGATACCCTATGATTCTATGATTTAAATTCATTTTTAAAATCCTCAGTTTTCTTCCAGAGAGCTCAAATAATATACTGTCATGTGTTATATTCTGTAGAACTATAGATGCTTTCTCATACCGCCAAGCTTAAAGCCAATCGATGACACAGTTCACAAAGCAAAATTAGAAACATAGTTTGGATATCCAGCTTGTTCTTTTTCCTGCTTGCTTTATCTTCTGACTGCCAAAATGTAACAACATAATGACAGCAGCACAGTGATGACATTAATGGCATTATTGCCAGCAGCTGTGAATTTTGATTCTTGATTTATTTTTAATGGTATATTTAGTCTATTTTCTTACAAAAACACCATCTAAGACATCCTATTTGTATCAGCTGAGGTGGCAAGTACATTTTAATGTAGTAAGGAGCATATACATTGTGGATGTGTTTCACAAAATGAGAATTTAGGATTATTGCTGCATCCTATAAAAAACTTCGTAGTCTAATGTCAGTGGTTGCCAATCTATTAACATACATTATCTTATGTTATCAGCTATTCTGTGTTTTTTTTGCTCTATGATCTTTTGTTATTCAAATTATTTGTGGTTCTCTAAATGAAGTCTTTGAGGCATGTCACAAGTATTCTCCATAAAAATCAATGAAATGTAACTGAACCAAATCTAATTAAGTGTCTGTGTGATTTAAAAGACTTCTCCTTGAGCTGTCATTTGCATTAAAAAGATTTATAGACTTGTTTACCACATATTCACCCTCAAAGGTTCTCAATATAGCTACAACTGTGAATTCAGCACAAAACCCATAATATAATGTATTAGTACATTGAAAGTGAGCAATGCCTAAAGAAGTAACAATTTTTCCATATATATTGGAATCATGTAATTCTGATAACATGTGGTAACATAACAAACTCATATTATTCCTTAACTTGGATGTAATTTCTATTGTTATTATGAAATTACTTCTGCTATAAGAGTATTTTGGGATAACTACTTTAATTATCAAAATTGTTTGTAGTAATATGTTCAGGTGTAATGAACTGGATCATAGGCAGGTAATTACACAAATTGTCTCCTTTGAAAGAATCTTCCTGCATTATTTTAAAACTTATTGTATATTATAATGAAATCATTAAAATAGATGAAAGCTGCTTTTTCCATAATACAATAGACATTATTCTTGGGAAATAATTAAGATAATGTCACCCTTAATCAAAAACACAGCTGAGTCTAGGAGTGAACTTTACATACACAGAAATTAAAAAGTAATGGAAGGGTGTTTTCCTCCCTTTGTGCTGAGGGATGGGAGATAAAGTTCAGGGGATTGTGAGAAAATATAGGAGGTGGGAAGTGCTGATCAATGTTTGTTTACACTCTTTCCTCAGGTTACAAAAGCCCTTCCTATGTATATGGTGAGGCTGCAATAATAGAGGGTGAAAAGGAGAAGAACTGGACAGTTGCTGATGTGTATGGTATCCTCTGCCCTATGCCCAACACATTAACAAGTGACAGTCTCTGGTGCAAGCCCTACTCTGTGTTGGTGCAGCAAGTCTTCATTAGGATTTACACCAATGCACAGCAATACAGTTACAAATCCAGTGCATATCTCCTTAGTGTACGGTGGACTTGAGAAAAGTAGGATTTAATTGTAATTTCTCTGCAGAAGGTAGGGCACAGTGGGCTTTCCAGACTGTACCTCTCCTCCCAATATGAGATTGAAAAGTCTTCTCCCCTCCTAGAGAGAATGGAAGGAAACTGCTTGACAAACCCCCTGGAGATCACATGCAGTGTTCTTCTCCAGGAGTGGGCAATTGGCTCTCTAAATGCTGAAGTACAAGCACATTACAGATGTGGGATAACACATTACAGATGTCACCACGTATTGTGAGCAACACAAACATCATGGTCATCTCTTTCAGTCAGATGTTCTCCCCCTATTTAGTTACCTATGTGTTTATATGTCCTTCATCTGAGCATCTCCCAAAATTAAGACAACAAAGTTCCGAAATTCACGATATACCATTTCATTTATTTAAAATTCCAGTGGTGTAAAATTCCAGTGGTGTACAATGGTGCAAGTATGCAGTCATGCCAGGCCCCAGAAGAATATTGGGGCCCAACAAGAGGTGCCACCAGGGGAGAGTGGGGCTTTCTGGCCACCTAGGATAGTGGTGGTTGGGATGTGGGACCCCGCTAGCTGGGGCAACTCTGGACTCTGAGTGTGAGCAGCCTGCAACAATGCACGGAGGCAGCCAGGGGGATCACAGCACTGGGGAATGTGCAAGGATGTGTAGGTGGGGAAGAGAGATCAGAGACGTGCTCCTCCTCTAGAGAGGGAGCCCAAAGTAAAAGCAGCCACTTTGCATGGTGCACCAGGGCCCTTTGGGGACTTTTGATAGCACTAAAATACTCTATTGGAGGCACCAAATAAAGAGTTACCATTTGAAAGAATGTAATTAACATTAACATGTCATCTGTGCTTTGATATATGTGTAAATAGACATAAATCCTCTATGTCAGCTAGAGAAATGCTTCTCTGCACAAGGGCTGTGTGAATGGTTTACAAACATTTATCAAATACCTATTCAACACATTTGACATTTCTAATCAAATATTTTTTATAAATAGCTTTTTTCATTATTCACTTAACTCTGCTTGCAAATATGGTCATAGTGACTGTGACACTGTGCCCCAAAGTCTTCATAGAAATATTGTTATAATATGATTATAGCATAACTATGATATGTTTGTGCAAGATAAGGCATGTGAGGTATCACTGGAAAGGTTATGATTTACTGAGTATGATTATCCTATTTCTATGCATGAATCATTTTTGTATCTAAAGTTAGGAATATTGACTATGTATCAGTTATAAGTGGATTTACATTTACCCATCAGATGGAATGCAATCAGTCCAGTAAGGAACAATAGGCCTTTGAAGATGCTAATCTCCCATCTTTCTGGGAAGTTTCCTGGGATGCTACCTTTAATTCATATCTACTTTGATATTGCAGGATCATGTGATCATGTCACCTGGTACTGAACTCCATGGTAGAATACCAGTATTTTTCCACTGGTGGCTGGATGGGAGGAGGGAACCACAATGGAAAACAAACAGTTCCCACCATATGTTTAAAACCTATTCAAGGCCATGGAGAGAGCCATGGAGGCAGAAACAGCCAGGCAAAAAGCTGCCCTCGAACTGAGAGACAAAGAAATGGAGGCCCAGAAGCTAGTCATGGAGGAAAAGGAAAAAGAGAGACAGCATGAACCCGCCTTGATTCACAGGCAGAACCAGAACTCCAAACCAGTGGGCCCCACTTCTCCAAAAATCCACAAATGGGAACGGTTGTGTCCTGCATACTGCGAGACAGGGGACATTACTGAAAATTTCCTTTGGGAAGCTGTGTGTGTGCCATGAGATTCCTGAGGATCAAAAGATGACCACTTTGGCTGCAAAGTTGTCCGAGAGCTCTGAATATATTCAATAAGATGCCAATAAGTGATGCTTCAGAATATTGTAAATTGAAGGAAATAGTTTTTAAACAGTTTCAGATTACACCTAAAACATAGAGTGAAAATTCGAAGCCTTAAGAGAAGAGCTGGAATGAGTAATTTGGTATATGTAAACCTAATGAGAGATTGACTGGATATGTGGGTAAAAGAAAAGGTATTACAAACTTAGAAGAAAGGATGTTACTCAGGAACATTTGTTGAATATGTCTAATGATGATTTGAAACATTGTCTATGGGACAAAAAAGTGTAAAGGTTGCCACTCTACAGCCAGGCAGAAAGCACATAAAGGATCGTCAGAGTTAATGGCAAAGAATTCCCTGGATGGAGTGATACAGGGGCAGAGATTTCTGTGCTCAGGAAAGACCTTGTTCAGGAGAAAGACATATTGCCAGGACAGATGGCAGAGCTTTTGTTAGCAGGAGGTCATAAAATCCATGTGCCTTTCACTGAAGTGCACATGGACACTGAGGATTTGCAAGCTGAATTAATAGCTGCTGCTGTTCCCCCGTACTACAACCCAAATATTATTGGGAAACAAAATAATGCGGCTCAGGCTGTCCAGGGGTCTGTCAGCAGCAAGAAGCCCCAGAGGGAAAAAGTGAAGTTTCAGGAACTGCTGGGGGAATGGGAGTAGCAGTGAAAAACTGCAGCAGTGAAAAATTGTCTGCTACCAGGGGTAGGTGTGGTTGACACTAGCTCCTACTGCCTGGTGAATAAATGCAGCTTTTCCCCAGTGTGGGGGCAGAATGTTTTGCTTGTCTGTGGGAAGACTAGAATCAGAGGGCTAGCCGTGTTCATCTGGAATTGCAGAAGTGACAAAGAGTCCGGTGGCACCTTAAAGACTAACTAAAGTATTAGAGCATAAGCTTTCGTGGGCTAATACCCACTTCATTGGATGCATGCAGTGGAAGTATCCAGGGGCAGGTATAAATAGGTAGGCAAGAACCAGGTTAGAGATAACAGGGTTAGTCCAATGAGGCTGAACCAGCTTGTTATCTCTAATCAGGGAGGGTGAGGTATTCCTCTAGCAGCTGAACTGGAGGTGTGAACAACGAGAGAAGAGAAACTGCTCTTGTAATTAGTTAGGCCATGGTTACACTGGCACTTTATAGTGCTATAAGGCCGTCAGGAGCACTATAACTCACTACCAGACCACACTGGCAAGGCACGTAGTTATAGCGCTCCTGGTAATCCACCTCTGCATGGGGAATAAGGGCTGTAGCGCTCCCACTGTAGCACTACGGCAAGAATGTGGACACCCACTGCGCTACAAGTGATCTCTTCAGATGCCTGGAGCCATTTAAGGCAATTGACGTCTCTTCCCTTTCTTTTGAACTCGGCTGGAGGAATGCAGAAGTACCTGCTCAGCGTTTCTCTCTTAACTTGGCAAATAAGCAATGCAAATGTTTAAGGAGGGAGCCTGTGTGAAAACAAAGCCTGCTAATCTTCTCTGTGAACGGACACGCGCTGACTGGCTCTCAGAAGGAGGGAAAAACCACTCGCTCTTTCCTTCCCCATACACACAACACGTCCCCCTTCACCTCCCTTGTTTGAAAAGCACGTTGCACCCAGCTGAATGCTGGGATACCTGCCCTAATGCGCTGCTCCCAATGCCGCCTGAAGTGCCGCAAATGTGGCCACGCTATAGCACTGGCGGGTGTCAGTGTAGCGACACTATAGTGCTATCCCTATAGCTGTATATGAGGACAGCTATAACCAATACTGCTATAAACTTGCAAGTGTAACCATGCCCTTAGCCATTCATAATCCCTATTCAGAGTTGATTGTATCAAATTTGCAAATGAATTGCATCTCTGCAGTTTCTCTTTGCAGTCTGGTCTTAAATGGACTCCTCCTGAGGGTTGAAATGACAGTCTGGACCTATACATAGAATGCTTCCGCCGATGTGCACAGGCAGAAATTGTTGAAAAACAACATCGCCTGCCTCATAACCTAAGTCGTGTAGAATGCAATGTTACCCACAGTCTCAGAAACAACCTTGACATCATAATCAAAGAGGCTGATAAAGAAGGTGCTGTTGTCATCTTGGACAGGACTGACTACCAAAAAGGAGGCTATCAGACACCTTTCCAACACCAATTTCTACAGGCCACTTCCCTCAGATCCCACTGAGGAATATACTAAGAAACTGCACCATCTACTCAGGACACTCCCTACACTACTCAGGACATTCCCTACACCAGGGGTGGGCAAACCACGGCCCATGGGGCAGATCCAGCCCGTGAGCCCATCCTGTCCGGCCCCTGGTTGGGGAGGCTGCCCCAGCCCCTCTCCCGGAGCCGCCCCGCCCCGGCACCACTGCCGGGCCGGGGCCACGGCCGCATGCTCTCCCTTCCCCCAGAGCTGCGCCACAGGGGCAGCGCTCTCGCCCCACTCCCCTGGAGCCACGCGCACGGGCAGCGCTCCAGGCCAGGGCAGCACGCTCGCCCTCTCCCCCAGAGCCCTAGTGGGCAGAGCTCTGGGGGCCAGGCTGTGCACTCCCTCCCTTCCCCTGGAGCCGCGCACGTGGGCAGTGCTCTGAGGGTTGGGGCAGCGTATTCCCCCCTCTCCCCCAGAGCCCTCGTGGGCAGAGCTCTGGGGGCCGGGGCTGCGCACTCTGCCCCCTCCCTCAGAGGCCCTGCCGCGCGGAGAGCGCTCTGGGGGGCGGGGCTGTACACACACCCCCTTTCCCCAGAGCCGCACCAAGCAGCAACGGTAATTGAGGGGGTTCCGGGGTGGTGGTCGGGGGCGGGGACTCTGGAGGGGGCAGTAAGGGAGCAGGGTGGGTTGGATAAGGGGTGGGGTCATGGGGTGGTGGTTAGAGGGCAGGAGGGTGGATAGGGGTTGGGGCTTTCAGGGGACAGGGGAACTGGGTAAGGGGTGGGGTCCTGGAGATGGTTAGGGGGTCTCTAGAAGGGGCATTCAGGGGACAAGGTCGGGGAGTTGGATGGGATTTTCAGGGGGTGGGAAGTGGGAGGGGGCCGGATTAGGGGTGGAGCCTTCCCTACCGTTATACAATAAACATGTCCCTAAACAATAGGTCTTTGAAGATGCTAATCTCCAGGAGTGAAAATAACTTTTACCAGTATTCCGGAGTCCTTAAGAGGGGGAGGGGCTCAACTGGAAGAGGCGTGGCCTCTATCAGAAGAGGTGGGACCTTCAAATTCCCGGGCACTTTAAATCAGGATTTAAAGGGCCTGGGGCTGTGGCTGTGGTAGCAGCAGCTGGGAGGCCCAGGCCCTTTAAATCACCCCCAGAACTTCCAGCTGCTGGAGCCCCTCCCCCGCTATCCCAGGCTCCAACAGCAGGGCTCTGGGGATGATTTAAAGGGCCCAAGGCACTAGTGACAGCCGGAGCCCCAGCTGCCACAGCCCCGGGGTAGCAGTGGCAGCCGGAGGCTTAGGTGGTGATTTAGAGAGCCCAGAGCTCCAGTTGCCACTACCGCCTTAGGCCCTTTAAATTGTCCCCAGAGTCCTGTTGCCAGAGCCTTGCGGAGGTGGTGGTGGGGCTCCAGCAGCAAGTTAAAGGGTCTGGGGTGGTAGCGGCAGCTGAGCCCTGGACCCTTTAAATTGCCACCAGAGTCCCACCGCCACTACGCCAGGGCTCCGGCGGGCTCCAGGGATGATTTAAAGGGCCTGGGATGGTACCGACTACCGAAACCCCCGACCCTTTAAATCCTCCCCAGAGCCCTGCCGCCGCTTCCCCAGTGCTCCAGCAGCAGGGCTCCGGCAACAGTTTAAAGGGCCTGGGGACAATGAACGGGACTCTCTGCTTTTCCCTGGCTTGCAGAGGCAGCTGGTTGAAGCCAGAGGCTCTGGCTCCGGGGAGCTTGATCCATTGCCCCCCCATCCAACTCCTAGTCCCTCTATCTGGTTTGGAGGCACAGGGGCAGGTGATATACCGTATGTCAGTGCTTCTACCTTTTCTGCATGTACATTGATTGTGATAGTGATGATGAAATAAAATTGTGTTACTAAGCACCCCTCCCTCTCCAGTGCAGACAGAGCACTCACAGAAACAAAGGTTCTGTGTGCAACAGTGAATAGTACTAAGTTGTGCTGCTGCAAACAGTTAACGTCAGCACAATGAACAATACTAGCAGTCCATCTGCCCAATGCAGTTGTGATGTTCACAAGGGTTCAGCAACAGGTCATATGTATGAAAAGAGCACATGGTCAGGGTACCCATCCTTCCTCGGCCATCTCTGCCTGAGGTGCGGGGAAGTGATGGGTAGATCTGACCATGGGTATTTCTTTCCAGGGACTAGCTAACCATCCTCATCCAGTTCATAGTATCATGGAGAGGAATTCATGGCTACAGGATGAAGTTAGATGTTAGCCTGGACTGGGGCAGGGGTTGGGTTGCTGTGGCTCCTGCTGGCCATAATGCCCAGAAGCCATTCAAACATGGCCATTGGCTGCTGGCTGTACTCATATGGCTGCTGGTTCTCTTGCTTTCACATGGCAGGGTTATGGATCATATACTTGGCCACTGTGCACTGCTTCTCCAGCACCCTCCCAGCTGCAACCTGGGCTCGCCGTTCCTGCTCCTGCATCTCTCTAGGATCTTCTGTCAAAGTTCTGAAGCATCTCCAGCAGCAGATCCTCCTGTGGCTTCTTCCTTCTGCTTCTCTGGTTCTGGACTGTCACGGGGTGGCACAGGCTTCCTTCCCCTAGTCCCTGTGCCCCATGCTTAGGCTGGTGAAAGAAAAGGTCTCCAACACTCCACTCTGGTGCTTCACCTGTGCTCTTTTATTTACAGTGCTTATAATATTCCCAACTTCCCAAACATCAGGCCCCTCACAGACCTCTCCTCAGGTCCTCTGGTCCCTGGAGGCTTGTCTCAATTGGCAGAGACAGAGCTAGGTACCCCCTGCCTGGCTAACCTCCCCCTCTAAACTCTTCCTTGGGTTTGTATTCTTGCCCAGTCATCAGCCCCAGTGGTTCCACCTGGCTCACTAGGTCGCACTGAGCCTCTCCTAATTAGGGCCTTCACCTGGGTTCCCTGCTCAGGGTTTTAGCCCTTCAACCCAGCCATGCTGCAGTGAAGCAGTCAGCAGAGGTGTTTAAAAACCTCTGCCCTGCGACGTGGAGCCAGGTGCTGGCAGTCAATGGCCTTCAGTGACTGGGTTGCACTTGTGCAGATGGGCCAGTAAAGCAAAGAAATGGTACATAACTTCTGTCCAGGACCAAAAAAAGGGAAAGTATCTCCTCTTTAACTCTCTGTATCAGAGCATGTTTTGAATTTTAAGTTTCATCTCAAGGCCTTCATAACCCAAATGCTTTGCTTTGCATCTGCTGAATACTAGTGTTCCTTGCCATATTAACAATAGTAAGCGCTTTACTTTTATTAAGCAAGAACAATTATAAAAAATTATTTGGAGAGCTTAACTATGGAGGGATGGGAGACGGCAGCCTTGGGATACCAGAAAAGGACTTTTGATGCTCTTAATATTATTTCAGACTGTGAGAGCACGGAAAGATGTTAACTTGCTCGAGATTCCTCAGAGGAAAAGAGAATAGTATATCCAGACCTCTGCAGGACAGCCTTCAATGTATATCCCGGATCTCTTTCATTATCTCCTGACTGAAGAGGAAATAAGTGACTGGAAAGGAATGGTTAGTTACAACAAAGGGCATGGGAAGTTGGGGTTGCCTAAAAATGTGACTCTCTGGAAATTTATGAGAAGTTCTCCTACATCATCCCACAAGACTGGAGTAAAATTCAGGCCAACATAAATAGACCGTTTTGAACACACACCCAACTACAGAAAGGATGTGGATAAATTGGAGAGAGTCCAGCAGAGGCAAATGAAAATGATTAGGGGGGTGGGCACATGACTAATGAGGAGAGGCTGAGGGAACTGGGCTTATTTACTCTGCAGAAGAGAAGAGCAAGGGGGGATTTGATAGCTTCCTGAAGGGTGGGTTCCAGAAAGGATGGAGCTAGGCTGTTCTCAGTGATGGCAGATGGCAGAACAAAGAAAAATGGTCTCAAATTGCAGTGCGGTAGGTCTAGGTTGAATATTAGGAAATACTGTTTCACTAGGAGGGTGGAGAAGCACTGGAATGTGTTACCTAGAGTGGTGGTGGAATCTCCATCCTTAGAGGTTTTTAAGATCTGGCTTGAGAAAGCCCTGGCTGGGATGATTTAGTTGGTGTTGGTCCTGCTTTGAGTAGGGGGTTGAACTAGATGGCCTCCTGAGGTCTCTTCCAACCCTAATCATCTTTGATTCGATAACTGCTGAACTAGATGCAGGTGAATCTCTCCAATGAAGATGTGCCTTTCCACACCCTCTCTCCTTTGGCTGTTGAAACCCAGTCCTGTATTTCCAAGACTTTTGATATGCTCTTGACTTTACACCAAAAAAGGCCATGCAGTGAACTTACTTGCTGGGACAGTGTTATCTTTAAAAGTTTGGACAGCTTCTTTAAACGCTAAAATGTTCATGTCAGTGCAAGAGAAAGTACACTGCACCACACAATTGCTTGTGTCCACCCTGAATCCTGCATTCTCAGATATTTGCAGGCTTCTGTTAATAATGCCTGTTTTGCGCACAGGCAGCAGGGTCTTTTACAATCAGAAAATAAGTTCTGCTGGCATCATGCCACAACTGAACAAGCAGTTCGGAATCAGCCTCAGGCCAGGGAGCCACATGCTGGGAAGAAAGTCTGACCCCAGTGGCCATCTGACTGAATTGCAATAGCAGAGCTAGAGCAGTTTCCCAGATGGGTCCCCATCCACCAGTGGATGCAGTTAGTGCCTTCGTAAAAAGTTTAGAAATCACTGAGCTTGAGCAAATGCTACAATTGCAGAAAGCTTTGTGCAAAGTAAGATCTGACCATGAAAGTGAGGGTATTTATATTGGGTGGAGTTAACTTTGAGACAGGAAGCGGGGGTCCTAGATACAACCGATACACCTGGACAGAAATTTTGGAAAGGCATTGGGGACTCCCAACCCTTGCGGGGACTGTACGCTGAGTCCCCATTGTATTGCTTGGTCTAGTGTCACAATTGAGCTTCAACCTGCTATCTTCCCTGCTTCAACCTGCTACCTACGTGACTGCTTCAGGAGATGAGCTATCAATGGCTTTTCTACTGATGCTTGTGCAGTATTCTCCCTCTCTGAAAGGTCTGAGTGCAGAAAGGAAGTTAATGCTAAAAAAACAGTGCTAATTTGTGTATGGATATCAGCTTAGATATCCATCCAGTTTCAAGGGAAGCATGCCAGGTAGTATAGTAGCATAGGCCACTAGATTCCTCCTCATCTGGAGATTTTTCCTGATAGCCAACCAACATTTTCACTTTCCTCGGGCAGGTCTACACTGCGGCAGTGATCAATGCTGTGAAATCGATCTATTGAGAGTCGACTTATCACATCTAATCTAGATGTGATAAATCAATCCCAGAGCGCTCTCCCATCAACTCCTGTACTCCACCTCCACAAGAGGCACAGGTGGAGTCAACGGGGAGTAGCAGAAGTTGACTCACCATCATGAAGATGCTGTGGTAAGTTGATCTAGGTACGTCGACTTCAACTATGCTATTCTCATAGCTGAAGTTGCATATTTTAGATCAATCACCCCCCTCCATACACCCCGTGTAGACCAGGGCCTCATTTCAACATCCACTGTATCATACTAAAGAATTCCAGTCCTTTCTTTGTGTTTACATATAATTTATGTATAATAATAAGGCCAGTGTTTCGTGTACAATTTCAGAATATATAGCTTATTTTATTCATCTCAGTAGATAAAATTCAAGTAAAGAGGGTGATGTAAAGATATCTGTGCACTAGATATTTCTTGTTTTAATTATTTTACTTACAGCAGAATTCCAACCTTTTTACACTTTTTCCTAGTGTGAACCACATATTAATAGAACTATCATCTTGTAAACACATGCCCCCTCATTTGGGATTGCAAGGAACACTTCCCTTCCATTCAGCATTAGATAATATCCTTTTAGCAACCACAGCAAAAGCCTCTGCATGCGTCCGTGGAAAAGTAATATTAAGAAAGTATGGAATCTGGTTTTAGGCATCAGTAAAGCAGCTGGAAATAAAGAGAGAACCCTGCATCATAGCCCCAGTCCAGCAAAGCACTTCAGCGGGTGCTTAACTATATGCATTTGAGCAATGTCATTGACTTCCTTGTGTTCACAGTTATAAACTCTGCTGGATCAGGGCCACTGTGACTGGCAACTCCCTGGAAACCACCAGGAAATCCCCCTATGGACCATTTCTGGGCCACAAACCACAGCGTGGGAAGCTCTTACAACTTGAAAATGCCATGCTATCTATTAATAGAACAGACTTTAAGAAATAATCTTCCTCCAAGACACTTTCTTCAAGTAATTTAAGATAATTTTGTCATTTTAAACATCTCAATAACTCAAATGTATAGAAATCAATTTAAGATTACCCCTTTGTCCTTTAATGTACAACTGTAAATTCAATGATAAAAGTTTAAAATATGTCTACTAAGGGAAGAGATCAACAACTGGTTTACATGGTCACAAGTGAAAATCATGTAAAGAATCAAAGGTTTTCTGCGCTTTGACTAAATTCTCCCCTATGCAGGAAAAAACCCACCAGAGAGCAGGAAATTTCATGGGTTTCAATTAAATGAATTTCTTCCAAGTTAGTCCTTCCGTGGAGTGGTTTTTGCCCTACTGCAGTGCAGAAATGACTGAAGGTTCATCCCCTAAGGGCTTGTCTACACTTAAAACATTGCAATAGCATAGCCATTCTCCTGTCGGCAAAAGTAATCCACCTCCCGCAGAGGCAGACTTAACAATGGATTTTTCACATCCCCTGCCCAACAGAATTAAACCGAGCTAATTTTCTAGTGGAGACCTGGCCTAAGGCCACAAAAGCCAGGGACACCAATGTGAAGGCCCGGTTCCTTGCACTATTCTTGGCTACCATGCCAGTGCATTCCCATGGGATACTGTCCCCATGGGATGGTACCTCTCAGTGATCGTTGCACTCAGCAGAAGGGGATACTGCCTACTGTACTGCTGCCAGAGGCAGCATTAGTGAGGTTGGAGAACTCAAGCAGGTTAGGGTGGGAGAAAGAAACAGCATCACAGAGAATGCTCACCCCGCCACCTCACCTGTCCCCTTAATAGAGCCCACACTCCACAGGTGGCAGAGGTGTCCATGTGTTTATGAGAAGTGGATGATGAAGGGCCATACATCCCATGGTATCCTCCATTCTACAGCTGACAAGGCTGTGACCCCTTTCCTCCCAGAAAAGTGTGACTAACCTTCAAAATATACTTATTAAAGACTTTCATGCTGAAGCAAACATGAGAATAGACCACTGATGGGAGAAACAGTACTGAAGGAGCAATTTTTATAGGGTACCTGTAATACTTACAGATATTTTTGTTGCACCAGATATTTTTGTTCTCCTCTGACTTGAGCCTACACTTGAGCCTCATTAGAGCTGGCTTAAAAATGAGACACATACTTGGCAATCTATTTCTCAAATGTTTGTCATTTTTTGATCCACACTATAATTCCTTAAAAACAGGACACATTTTTTGACAAAATGTTCATTTAAAAATTGACCTTGCTGATGCTATTTTGACCTGCTCTAATCCTGTGGTTATTATATCAAAGTGCCCAAGCTTGTCTACACAGACAAGTTTTGTCACCAAAAAAGCGGCTTTTGGTGAACACACACTGCAATGTGACTTTTTAGGGGGGAAAAAATGACTAGTTTGGCAACAAAAATCTTTCACCCCTGTGAGAGACTTTTGTCTTTTCCCCTCCCTTTAGTGTTGACAAACAACCAGTGTAGACACCACAGGTTTTTATTTTCAATTTTATTGGCCTCCAGAAAGAATCCCACAATTCCCATGATGTTGCTCTGGTCATCGGTTTGAACTTTGCTGCCTTGCAGCCAACCCACCCCTCCCCTTTGCAAACCCCAATGAAATTTAAATCTCATTTCCTGCTTGCTGGCTTCCCAGATGAGCTTCCCAGGTGAGCATGACTGGCTGTTGCACCAAACACACTCCCACTTGGACCACTGCTGAGTTATTGGATCTAATCAGTTTATGGGGAAAGGAGTCTGTTCAGTTGCAGCTGCAAATGACCCATAGAAATCGGGACACACATGGGCAAATTTCTTGTGGCTTGTGCAAAAAGGGCTATGATTAAGACATGCAGCAGTGTAGAGTGAAGATAAAGGAGCTGAGGCAGGCATACCATAAGGAGAAGGAGGTGAACCATCACTCCAATGGTGCACCTAAGACCTGCCACTTCTATAAGGAGCTGAATGCTATCCTTGGTGGTGACCCCACTTCCCTTGCCAATTGCCGCCTGAATACTTTGTATGCAGCAGAAAGAGGGGGTAATCCAGAGGCTGAAATTGTGGCTGAAGAAGTCGAGCTACAAGAGGATGTGAAGCTCCCAGTGGGTTTACCCGGGAAGGAGGCAGCCAGGAATTTTTTTCCACTCCAGAAATGCTCAGCGGGGAGCAGGAAGCATGTGCGACTCCAGGTAAGTTGCTGTGGCTTGTGTAAGGCATCGAAAAGTGGGAGGCAGGTAGTGTTTTCTGTGAGCTGGACATTGTCTTATGTAGTTAATCTGCATGGCCAAGCAACATTTCAATAGACATTGAGACCTGCAACGAATCCTCCAGAGCAAGGCTTTGGAAAGTTTCAAAAAAGTACTTGTTAATCCTCTGCCACAGATTCCAAGCAATTGCAGCCTTGTTAGTTCCCCCATTGTAAGAAACTGTACCATGCCATTTAGCAATCACTGGAGGTGGGACCAAAGTGGCACATAGCTGAGCTGCAAGCATTCAGTAGCTGAGCTCTGGTTTTCTGGTCACCCACAGCAGCGAGATGTCAGCCAGCAGGTTGGCCACCTAAAAAGTGTGGGATAATTTTAGAATGAGTTCCCTGCAAAGCTACCCTTCAAGCTGTGACCTTTTTGTCCATACAGACAACTGCTTTCCCACACTCCTGAAACTCACCATGACTGGGGTGCTCGTGGAGCTGTATGCCTGCCTAGAGTCTCAGAGAGAAATTGATTTCTAAAAGCAAAATGCTCCTTTTACTAAAATGTTTCAATCATTTGCTGGAATGTAACAATCTCTCTTTTGTTCAGCAAAGACCTTTAGAACACATCTCACACCCCCATAGACCGACCTCAACAGTAAGAAAAACACTTAGGAGCAGCAAAGAGGAGATGTTCGGCAAGGTGTTGCAGTGCGATGAGAGACAGACCAGGGAGAGAAGAAGAGAAGAATGAGTGGGTATTTGAAAGCTGCTTTCAACTACCTGAAAGGGAGATGGATCTAGACTGTTCTCAGTGGTGGCAGATGACAGAACAAGGAGTAATGGTCTCAAGTTGCTGAGGGGGAGGTTTAGGTTGGTTATTAGGAAAAACTTTTTCACTAGGAGGGTGGTGAAGCACTGGAATGGGTTACCTATGGAGGAGGTGGAATCTCCTTCCTTAGAGGTTTTTAAGGTCAGGCTTGGCGAAGCCCTGGCTGAGACGATTTAGTCGGGATTGGTCTTGCTTTGAGCAGGGGGTTGGACTAGATGACCTCCTGTGGTCCCTTCCAACCCTGATATCCTATGATTCTATGAATGGAAAGCGTGCTGGGAAACCGAAAGGCAGGACAGAAAAGAGACTGCTGCTTTTGCTAGACAAGCGACAGAGCAGATAATAAAAGCTATGGAGGATCAGACAGAGATGCTCAAGTCTTTGATTCGGCTGCAGATTGAGCAGATCCATGGTTGACCTCCCCTGCAGCACAAGTACATGTACAATTCTTTGCCAACCCCACCCCCTCTATGCCCACACATGCCTTTTCACTTCACAGCATTCCTGAGATTCCCTGTCACTCCACCCCCAATCACAGCTTGAACAATGATAGCTGGAGCTACACCCAGTTGTGAGGTTTTACCCTTTTTAACAATAAATAAAATCTAAGATACTTAATGGTACAGCATTTTTATTCTGTGTTTTACAATCAATTCACTCTCAGGAACAGGCTTCTAAAACATTGTGTTGCATGGATCTTGGGTCCCAAAGTTGTATATGGATGCAACAGGGAAGTAACTCCAAAACAGACATGTGTTACTGCCCCTCATTGTCAAAGTGGTTCCTCAAAGCCTCTCTGATGTTAATAGCAGCCCTCTGGGCTCCTCTGACAGCCCTAGCATCTGGCTGTTCAAACTGTACAGCTAAGTACTCTGCCTCAGTGCTCCACACCTGAGCAAACATTTCTCCCTCAGATTCACACAGGTTATGCAAAGTGCAGCATGTGGGTATGACCACAGGAATATTATCTTTCAGTAAGGTCTAGCTGCCATTGAGACACCTCCAGTGAGTTTTCAAACAGCCAAAGGCACATTCGACTACCATGT
Source organism: Dermatemys mawii (assembly GCA_007922305.1). Classification (NCBI taxonomy): domain Eukaryota; kingdom Metazoa; phylum Chordata; order Testudines; family Dermatemydidae; genus Dermatemys; species Dermatemys mawii. Next base: position 484,090 of record ML677334.1, read on the forward strand.
GGCACCGGCTCAGCCTGTTAAAATGTTCCTTGCTGCAGTGCAGGTGTCCTGTGTAAGGTTTCAGAAGCTAGGGCTGTAAGGGGTAAGCCAGGTCTCCCAGGATTACTGTGGGCATTTCCACATCCCGCACTGTGAACTTGTGGCCTGGAAAGAAAGTCCCTGCCTGCAGCTTTCTGTACAAAGCACTGATAAGTTGCTGCTGTCCATATCACACTCAGGTGCCTGCGATTCATCGTCTGTTAACTTTGTTAACTTTGTGAGTAACTGTGCTGCCATGCTCAATGTTAACAATGTTAACAGATTAACAGTGTTACCATGCTCAATGTTAACTTTGTTAACTTTGTTAACTTTGAGAGTAACTGTGCTGCCATGCTCAATGTTAACAATGTTAACAGTGTTAACAGTTAACAGTGCATAGGAGAGAAGCGCAGGATCCATCCTCTCTCACTGCAGATGCTGTCACACACTGCAAAAGAATGACAGCTGGAAAAACAGTGTGAAAGGAAGCCAGAGACATTTGGAGGGGTGGGACACAAAGCTGTGCAGGACGGTACATTTTGCACATCCCAGGATGTGCCCCACACCGTTTCTATATTCCCACAACACCTAGTGATGGATGGTGTCATCAGTCACTGTGGGATACATACCCACACTCCATTGTTCTTGCTGTCCACAAAGGTGCCCTAAATGTTGACACGATCTATGGATGAGAGAGCAAATGTAGACACGCTTTGGTGACTTTGTTTTTGTCGATTTTTCCTTGGTGACATTAGTTTCATTGAAAAATCTTGCCAGTGTGGATAAGCCCTTTGTTTATTGAACAGACTTTGAGAGAGAGTGAGATTTTCAAAAACCTTTAATGAGAGTTAGGCTACTGTTGGTGCACTTTTGAAAATCCCATCTAGAAACTCAAGGAATTAATTGAAAGGTTTACATTTATTTGGTGAAATCCTAGCCCCATTGAAAATCATATAAGTTTTGCTATTAATTTCAGTGGGGGTGAGGATTTCATCCATAGTCTCCAGAAAGATGCCATAGTCAGGCTAAAATTTTGAAAAGCATCTAAATGACTTAGAAGCCTATTGACTTTCAAAAGTTCTTAAGTAACACTTCTCTACAGCCAAAATGCTTCTGAAATAAATGTAGTTAAACTTTACTAATTCTGGGTCACTGAGAACGAAAATGATGCTTAAAATTGTTGATTGGCTCTAGTTTTCAAGATATGCTATTGGGTCAGTATATAGGACCCTTGACATGGGAATGGCAGAGGATAAGTGAGTTATAAAGGGAAGGGATCTGAATTTAAACCAGAAATGACTAAAATACATCTTTGACTGGATCTATGAATAAATCTATGACTGGGTTTGGACAGCACTTGCTTTTTAGGCAAAACAATGAATGATGCAATTTGAAGCTGGTATTGCATCATACATGATATGAATTGCATCATGTTATTCCTAGAAGTCATGAACAAATTGCCCTATATCAGCTCTAGAAATCATACAGTGTCGTGCTCTCTTATTTGTCAGTGTTTGATTTTGCAAAGGGACACATTTCTGTTTAGCCAAAGTGAGCAGAGATGCCTCGTACTTGTGTGAACAGTGCAGATAACTTCTGCTATGTTTGTGGTGAAGTGACTTTTGCATCACAAAAGCGCAGTCTAACCACTATGGTTAAGAAAGCCTATCACCTTTATTTTGGCTGCAAAATTGGAGATCAGGACAAGAGGTGGGCCCCACACATATGCTGCAACACTTGTGCACCAAATCTTCACCAGTGGTTGAACAGGAAAAGGAAATCTATGCCTTTTGCAGTGCCAATGATTTGCAGAGAGCCAACAGATCATACCAGCAATTGTTACTTCTGCATGGTGCCTCCAGTTGGGAAAGGTGTGTCAAAGAAGAAAAAGTGGACTGTGCATTATCCAAACATTCCATCAGCTAGACGCCCAATACCCCACGGAGAAGGACTGCCGGTTCCTGATGCACCAGAATCATTCTCACTTGAGTCAGACGAGGAAGAGGATGAAACTTCTGGTCCTGAACCATCAATGTCACAGGACCCACATTTTCTCCCATCCTCCTCCTCTGAACCACACCTCATAACACAAGCTGAACTGAATGACCTTGTCAGGGATTTGGAACTACCCAAGAGTAAGGCAGAGCTGTTGGGCTCCGGACTACAGCAGTGGAATCTCCTGGCAGGTGATGTTAGGGTTTCCATGTTCCGTGACCGTCAAAAGGATCTTGTCCCATTCTTTTTCATGGAAGGTGATCTTGTAGCCTGCAACGACATTGATGGTGTGATGGCAGCCCTCAACATCGTTCACGATCCAGATGAGTGGAGACTCTTCATTGATTCATCGAAGACGAGTCTTAAAGCTGTTTTGCTGCATAATGACAATGTTTTGCCATCAATTCCAGTTGGTCATGCAGTCCATAAGAAGGAAACCTATGACAACATGAAACAACTTTTGAGGTGCATAAACTATGAGCAACATCAGTGGCAGCTTTGTGGTGATTTGAAGGTTGTTGCTCTCTTGCTTGGTCTGCAGACTGGATACACAAAGTAGTGCTGTTTTCTCTGTGAATGGGATAGTCGTGCAAGAGATTCCCACTACATCAAGAAAGATTGGCCACTCCGACAGTCATTGGAGCCTGGGAGGAAAAGTGTTCAGCATCCACCACTTGTTGAATCAAGGAAGATTTTGTTACCACCCTTACACATCAAGCTGGGTCTGATGAAGAACTTTGTCAAGGCCCTTGACAAAACACAAGCAGCTTTCAAGTACCTCCATGGAAAATTTCCAAGGTGAAGTGACGCTAAGATAAAGGAAGGTGTCTTCAGATTCGTGAACTGGGTCTGATGAAGAACTTTGTCAAGGCCCTTGACAAAACACAAGCAGCTTTCAAGTACCTCCATGGAAAATTTCCAAGGTGAAGTGACGCTAAGATAAAGGAAGGTGTCCTCAGATTCGTGAACTTCTTCGAGATGATGCATTTGACCATGCACTGCGTGGCAAGGAAAGACGTCATGGAAAGCCTTCCAGTCAGTGGCAATACATTTTCTCGGAAACAACAAGGCAGACAACTACAGGTTGTTGGTGGAAAACCTCCTCAAGGCATACAAAAGCCTTGGTTGCAACGTCACTAAAGATACATTTTTTGCACTCTCATCTAGATTATTTTCCACCGAACTGCGGAGCAGTGAGCCACGAGCATGGCGAGCGATTTCACCAGGACATTGCAACAATGGAGAAACGCTATCAGGGCAAATGGAGCCCATCAATGCTTGCAGACTATTGCTGGACAGTGACAAGAGATGCTCCATTTAATGAATACAAGAGACAAGCCAAGAAGCGCCGAGTAGACACTGAATAGGACTAAACTATGTACATAATAGTTTTTTGCCTTTTGTTTCATAATACATTTTATTTATATAACCCTTTTGCTGATTTTTAAAGTGTTACATAAACAGAACAGGTGAAATATTATCATGTAAAGCAACCATAAACACATGAAAAGACCTAGGTTTAAAATTTATGATTAAAACTCTACTATCTACACAATATACATAGACATAAAATGTAAAAACTTAAATATCTTAGAAACAGTAGCCAATCAGTTGTTTTAATTGTCATATTTGAATTCAGCACATCAAAATACATAATAAATATCACATTTTATCTCTGAAGCAGACGACTTCTAAAAAATTGTAGACCAGAGTAATTTAAAAGCTCAAGTCCCATTGAATTGCAGTGGGATGTAGGTTCTTTTGAGAAAAGCTATCTTGGTTAAACATAAGCTCAAGAATACTGTTATATGCATAGAGGCCATTTTTAATATGTGTGTTTGTTTACCACCACTTATGGTGAGCTGCAGTTACCAGTACATAAGATATTGGCACACTCTAGACTTATGTAAGATATTTATAGATTAGTCACTATTTTGGCAAACGTCCCAAATTGTAACTGTCTTGTTCAACATGCCTGCAGGAATCCATATTCTCCCTAGTATTTCCTAGCTATGTTACTGTAAATGGTTGTGATGTGTGAAGATGCTTTTCATTTTCTACAACTCATTTTTGTTATTATTCAAGAAAAATGTGTGGAATCTAAGGATTAAAATATGAAAGGGAGACATGTCATTGAATATAATTGTATAGTTAAGTGAGCTGCGGCAAAACGTGACAGCATCAAGATATAATTCATTGCAAACAGACGTCAGATAAACCACAGGATATAATGATTTTAAAATAGCTGCAGTGGTAGGTTTACTAAGTGTTTATCTTCTAGTAACAATAATTTTTGTATTCTTTTACAGCAGGGAAGAACAGGCTCCTTGTCGCTCATTTTCTGCACAGTGACATATGTTAGAGCTGCAGCAAATATTTTCTCCTGCTCTTTGAACAATTACAATGGGAGTATCATTACTGTTATCCGTACAGCACCATAAACATGTACAAGGCATGGTTCCTTGCCTGCAAGAATTTACAAACTGAGGCCCAGTGCTGTAGAACAATGGAACATGTTGCCTAGGGATGTCGTGGAATCTCCTTCATTGAAGGTTTCACAAAGAGGCCGGATAGCCACCTGTCTTGGATGGTTTAGGCACAACAAATCCTGCATCTCGGCAGGGTACTAGACTAGATGGCTCTTGTAGTCCCACCTAACCCTGTGATTCCATGGTTCTAATCTAAGGTAACAATGAGATGATTATGAACAGCATGATAAATAGATAAATAAATGGCCTGTGAGGGAATGTTAGATGGGGTGGGATGTGAGTTACTACAGAGAATTCTTTCCTGGGTGTCTGGCTGGTGAGTCTTGCCCACATGCTCAGGGTTTAGCTGATAGCCATATCTGGGGTTGGGAAGGAATTTTCTTCCCAACAGAGGCAGATTGGCAGAGGCCTTGGGATTTTTTTTGCCTCCCTCTGCAGCATGGGTCATGGGTCACTTGCTGGAAGATTCTCTGCGCCTTGTGGTCTTTAAACCCTGATCTGAGGACTTCAATAGCTCAGACATAGGTTAGAGGTTTATTGCAGGAGTGCGTGGGTGAGATTCCGTGGCCTGCATTATGCAGGAGGTCAGACTAGATGATTATAATGGTCCCTTCTGACCTTAAAGTTTATGAGAGGTCACAGCATACCAGCTGTCTAGCCATTATTGAGATATTTGTAAGCATCATGGCAGAGGACAGTTTTAAAGAGGGATCTGAAGGAGGTTAGTGAAGTGGCTTTTTAGATGTTTACAGGAAGCTTCTCCCATGCACAATGGGTGGATTAGGAGAAAATATGCAGGTATTTGTTGAAATGTCTGACATCTGAGCAATAAAGGCTTGTGTCACTGACAAAAGCAAAAGTGAGAGCCAATGTCTCAATAGTGTCTGAGAGATGATAAATAGGGGGAGATCTGGCAGGAAAGGCCTTGAAAATAATTTGTGTTTAATGAAAGTGATAAGGGGAAGCCAGTGCAAGGATTCAGGGAAGAAATGCTGTAGTCAAAGCAATGAGCCAGGAAAATGAAATTACTTTATCAAATAGACATTATCAAGTAAATCTTACAAAATAAAATGATTAATTTTAATTGTTTGGGGATTTTTTCATTCTTTTTCTACCTGATATCTTCCATCCAATCTTTAACAACTTGGTGTGCAAAACTAGAGGTGGGAAAGTATAAGAAAGTGCACAGGAATGGAGAGGAGCAGTGACCTTGTGGAGAAGTGGAAGGGTGAGGATAACTAAGGAGAATGAGAGAGAGGGAAGACAGAGCAGCAAGCAGAATGGCAGGAGTAGGTGTCATGGTTATATTGACTTGGCAGCAGGGAATAAGTGAATGGACTCAGTTGGCAAAGTGGCTGACCAATAAAATGCTCTGGAAACACAGATAAAACAACAGCCCAGTAACCACTTTTACTTCCAGCACTAAGGTGAAAAGCCCATAAAAATGGCTTCAGGGATTAAGCCTCTGCTCATTTTGAAAGAAAGATAACATCCTGTGCTGTGTCTCATATTCCTCACTCTTCATCATGGAGCAGTGTAAAAGTTTGGGATTTGTCCAGAGCTGCTATACAAAGAGAAATAAAAATATTTTAGATAAAGTATAATTTTGGATTTCATTTCCAAGATTTATGTATTTCAGGGCTTCATCTTTCACCAGCATGAGTCACAACAAGACTTTTTACAAAGCTATAAAGAGCCTATTACTTTGTGTAAAAGGCTCTAGTGATGAAATCGTAAAGATAGAGTATGAAATCCTTTGTCCGTTGAAGTCACTAGGAGTTTTGCCATTGACTTCAGTGGGACCAGAACTTTATCCAGAGTCTGTAAAGATGCTGTTCTTTCTAGGCTGGTCTGAATCCTCACCCAGGTGTATGTCAGATGGAACTAAATACTGGGAACTCTAATCTATTCAATACAAATCCAGAAATAGAATTAACTTTATATTGGGCAGCTCTTGCTAATTATTATTTTTATTGCTACAGTGTCCAAAGACTCCTGTACAAACATGAAGGAAGACATCATGCCTCTCCCAAGGAATGCACAGTCTAATTGATATTGTCAGTCTAATACATTTTTAACTTTACTTATGATTTTAATTTGGAGTTTGTAAAATACAATCAAGAGTGGTTACATTTTTGTGTATTAGCTAAGATAGGAAACAGCCATCCAGCTTGTGTTTTTAGTAAAAACCAATACCCAGAAAGTTAAGGCTTAATATTTAGGAACATAGGAATTGCTAAACTGAATCAGACCAAACATCTAGCTAGTCTAGTGTCCTGTCTACAGTATTGGACAGAAGTAGATACCTCAAATGAAGATGTAAGATCCCTGCAGCAGGCAGATATGAGATAATCAGCTATCAGTATTAAGCATTAATTCTCATCCTGATCTCTAATAGAGATTAACTTTTTTTAGCATTATTTATTATAACTTGATAATTGTTATCCATATAAATATCTAACCCTTTTTTGAATCCTGCAAAGTTTTTGGCCTCAACGATAAGTTTTTGGCTTCCCATGGCAAAAAGTCCCACAGTTTAATCAAATTTTCTGTGAAAAAATATTGCCCTTTATCAATTTTGAATTTCCCACATTTTAATTCCATCGACTGTCCCTGTGTTCTTGAGTTATGACAGGGAGAACGGAATTCCTGATCAACCTCCTCTAAACCATTCATTACTGTGTGTACTTTTATCATCCCTGGTCTTATTTTGCTTCTTTTTATAATAAACAATCTCAGTTTTATGTGCTTTTCATAAGAGGTTTTTCATGCCCTCAATCAGTGTCATTTCTCTGCTCTGAGCCCCCTTCTGGTTAAACAATATCTTTTCTGAGATGAGGTGATCAGTGCTGCACATACTATTTTAGATGAGGCTGCACCATTGATTTATATGTCAATATAGTATTTTCCATATTATTTTCCATCAAATTCCTTATGAACCCCAACATATTGTTATCTTTTTTGATGGCAGAGGTCTTTGCTGAGCCTTCTACAAGATACCACGACCCTTTCTTGAGAGTTTATAACCCTGTATGAGTTTTTATTTTTTTCCCTCCATTGTGCATTATTTGCTTTTATCAGCAGTAAATTTGTCTGCCAGAGTGTTGCCCATTCACCTAGCTTTAAGAGAAGGTCTCTTAGGGTGAAGGTCTTTTAGGGCTCTATGAAGTTCTTCAGTTTTCTCTGGTCTAACTTAAATAACTTAATATCATCTGAAAATTTTGGTACCTCATGACTTATCCCTACTCCTTTCCAGAACATTATTAATTATATTAAACAAATAGGTCCAACACGGGATGATCTAGACATACTTAATCCTGCCTCAGAGCAGAGGGGATGGATTAGAAAATCTCTTGAAGTCCCTTCCATACCTACATATCTATGATTCTAGTACAGGACATCGAGGAACCCTGTTGCTAACTTTTTGCCATTTCTGCCTCCTAATTAGTTGTTTATCCATGGCAATACTATGTTTCTCACTTAGGACTATATAGCTTCTCAGTAGTGAAAGATCTTGTTAAAGCCTTTTGAAACTATGAAGTTATATCAGCTGGTTCACTTTTATTCACCATTTTAATGACACCTTAAAAGACTCAGAGACACATGTGACACAATTTTTCTCTGCAGAATTCATGCTGGTTAGACCCTATCATATGATGATCATTCAGGTGCTTTGTTATTCTGTTTTTGATTACCTTTTCTACCATTTTGACAGATACAGATGTAAGGCTTACTGGGCTGTAATCCCCCAGATCACATTTAAGGATGTTTTAAACATAGGTAAAACATTTTTACCCTCCAATCAAATTGGCAAGCCAATCAGGCCCCATTTAGCCAAAACATAAATCAAACCAAGCAGTGCAGGTTCATGACCTAATTGCTGGGAGTGGGATAACAATCAGTAAGCAATGAGATGCTAGTGTTTATTAATCTCATGTATATCAATACAGCAAGCTAGGCCAGACCCGGATGGTGGGGATTTTTATAATAAGCTCTGCTGCAGCGTGCCACCTTTTAAAAGTAATCAGTTTTGTAAATCATGAAAGATAAAGTGCTTTAGGTGAAACACCAATACTTCAGGAATTCCTGTGCAAAAAGCCACATTTTAAGTATAAACAAGGATTAAAGTGCTTTTCTTGGCTAAATGCCCATAAAGAGAGAGGAAAATAATTCTCTCTAAAATATGAAACTTACAGCTATGACAAACAAAAGGGAGAAATGGGAGACATTAGACACCTTTTTTGTACAATTTGTAACTAGCTATGCCTGTTGCTCAGGCTCAGTATTGCAAATAATCTTGAGCCTTATGATCATGCATGTAACTTGTTTAAACTGGAAATAGAGTGAAAGTAAAAAAGGGATAGACAAGGAGCAAAATCATATACTGCATTTTCTCACTTGTTTAGCATTGAACAATAACATAAGAGAGCTGACAAAGAACTTAAAACTAGCACACAATCAAAATAGGAAATGAAAACATCAATCAGAAGGTACAAGGAACCATATTACCCTTCTTACCTACAGTTTACAAGAAATTTACAGGAAATGTAAGGAAGAGTAGGAGCAGGCCCTCAAGGGATCAATTTTTGAAGCACTTAGAGGAGAGGAAAGTGATTGAGAACAGTCAGCATGGATTCACCTAGGGCAAGTCATGTCAGACTAACCTAATTGCCTTCTATGATGAAATAACTGGCTCTGTGGATGAGGGAAAAGCAGGGGATGTGTTATTCCTTGACTTCAGCAAAGCTTTTGATACTGTCTCCCACAGTATTCTTGCCAGTAAGTTAAAGAAGTATGGGTTGGATGAATGGACTATCAGGTGGATAGAAAGCTGGCTAGCTCGTCAAGTTCAACAGGTAGTGATCAATAGCTCCATGTCTAGTTGACAGCCAGCATTGATTGGAGTGCCTCAAGGGTCGGTCCTGGGGCTGGTTTTGTTTAATATCTTCATTAATGATCTGGAGGATGGTGTGGATTGCACCCTCAGTAAGTCTGCAGATGACACTAAACTGGGAGGAATGGTAGATATGCTGGAGGGTAGGAATGGGATACAGAGGGACCTAAGCAAATTAGAGGACTGGGCCAAAAGAAATCTGATGAGGTTCAACAAGGACAAGTGCAGAGTCCTGCACTTAGGGCAGAAGAATCCCATGCAGGGCTACAGACTAGGGACCAAGCGGCTAGGCAGCAGTTCTGCAGAAAAGGACCCAGGATTTACAGTGTACAAAAAGCTGGATATGAGTTAGCAGCGTGCCCTTGTTGCCAAGAAAGCTAATGGCATTTGGGCTGTTTAAGTAGGAACATTGCCAGCAGATCGAGAGACATGATCATTCCCCTCTATTCAACATTGGTGAGGCCTCATCTGGAGTACGGTTGGGTCCCAAACAACAAGAAGGATGTGGAAAAATTGGAAAGAATCGAGCAGAGGGCAACAAAAATGATGAGGGGGCTGGAGCACATGATTTATGAGGAGAGGCTGAGGGAACTGGTATTATTTAGTATGCAGAAGAGTAGAATGAGGAGGGATTTGATAGCTGCTTTCAACTACCTGAAAGGGGGTTCCAAAGAGGATGAATCTAGACTATTCTCAGTGGTAACAAATGACAGAACAAGGAGTAATGGTCTCAAGTTGCAGTGGGGGAGATTTAGGTTGGATATTAGGAAAACTTTTTCACTAGGCATATGCTGAAGCACTGGAATGGGTTACCTAGGGAGGTGGTGGATTTTCCTTCCTTAGAGGTTTTTAAAATCAGGCTTGACAAAGCCCTGGCTGGGATGATTTAGTTGGGGTTAGTCCTGCTTTAAGCAGGGGATTGGACTAGATGACCTTCTGAGGTCCTTTCCAACCCTGATATTCTATGATTGTCAGGAAAGATGCAGTCAGCAAAGGGGAGAAAAATTAGGTTTGTAAATACAAGCTAAAAATCTTAAAACCATATAGGGAGTTGCTCAAAAACAGCTAACTGATATAAGAACACTTGTAAACAATTTGAAGTGCTACAAAAGCACAGGCACTTGGGAACAAATTCAGATTTTGTGGGAGCAGGATACCTGCTCTAATCCAAAGAATTCCTCTCTCCTCCCAGGGCCAATAGTATAACCATTTAGCTCAGTTTACTGGACCTGCTGCTGCTTCCTGTACTTTGAAAGGTCCTCACAGAGTTAGTTAATTTCTCTTGGCTCATGCCTCCCTCCCCGCCTATACTGTTTTCTCCTTGCTTCTGTCTCCCTCTATTTTAATAGTTTAAAGTTATGGTTATTACAAAACCCCCATCACAAAAAGAAACAGAGAAACTGAAAAAACAAATCTTCAAAATGCTTAAGGTCAAAAGTTTACTTTAAATAAGTCCTGTAAAATTAATTATTTTAACCATTCAGCCACGAAACAGCTAAAGAAACCTGTAACTTTCTTGAAGATATGGTTGCCAAGAAATAGAAATACTTTCTTTGCTTTTAATCCTTGTCACTATCTAATATACCAAACATTGGTTTTCTTATTTTTATGTAGTAGCATTCTTAAGGTAAAAGTAATGTAGAGTCATGGAAAGTGCCTTAAGTTAACTACATTAAAATGATAAAGTGGGAAAATAGTAGGGATTTTTAGCAATTCTTACTAAAAGTTTTAAATAAAAAGGTAACAAATAACAATTAAATGTTTAATTCTTTCGTTTACTGTTTTTGTTTTATAAAATTCATTGCCTTAATAACTTTAAACTCTTAATCCCTTATCTTGTAGTTATAAATACAATGTTCAGACCTTTGATCTTTACTTGTAAGTTTGCCCAATATGTCATGTATGTTGTATGTGTGTTACATGACTATTTTTTGCTTTTTTATTTTGTTGCAACAAAAATCAATTTTGCACTCAAATATATATATGTGAGTTTGTGTCTTATATACTAACATTAGCAGTACCACATTATTTTAATGTTATAGTTGGGTCATAACCATCATAACAGCAATTCAAAAGTTTTTGCGAAGTTCATAAAGGTCTCCATTTTTATATATATATATATATATATATATATATATATATGCGCCTCAATAAATGATTCACTTGCAAACAAAAAATTGTGGTTTTTTTAATTAATCAGAGGCTTTTTGTTCAAAGAAAATATCGTAGGGGAAAAACCTCAACGTTAATGTAAAGGGAAAATTGATAAAATGCTAACTTTTTTTTAGTTTTTTATAAACTTCTATGTACCTCTATTAAATTTTAAATTATAGTTATAAGTATATTATAGCCAAAAAAATTAAAAATATAACAATATATGTGATGTCTAGTTATGTTGCAAAATGTTAAAGCTAACCAAACAAGTTGCAGAAAGGTTTCTACTTTTGTCTCCAAATCACAAGCAAAAGCTTGGGTGAGAATTCTGTTGCTAACTCCCTTGCTAAAACAGAGTACTCAGCAGGGGACAGCAATACATCTTATGATGGATGATTGTGAATTTCAATGGAAATACAACCTCAATGGTGCTACTATAAGCTGGGTGCATAACTGGTTGGAAAACCATTCCCAGAGAATTCCACATGTGGAACCATTCCACAGTCACGTTGGAAAGACATATCAAGCAGAGTTCCACAGGAATCAGTTCTGGGTCTGGTTCTGTTCAATGTCTTCATCGATTATTTAGATAATGGCATAGAGCAGTGGTTCTCAACTCTGGTCCACTGCTTGTTCAGGGAAAGCCCCTGGTGCACCGGGCTAGTTTGTTTACCTGCTGCCTCTGCAGGTTCGGCTGATTGCGGTTCTCATTGGCCACGGTTTGCTGCTCCAGGCCAATGTGGGCTGTGGGTAGCATCGTGGCATGCTTTTCCCTGAACAAGCAGTGGCCCAGAGTTGAGAACCACTGGCATAGAGAGTACACTTATAAAGTTTGCAGACAACCCCGAGCTGGAAGGGGTTGCAAGTGTTTTGGGGGATAAGATTAAAATTCAAAATGATCTGGATAAACTGGAGAAATAGTCTGAAGTAAATAGGATACAATTCGATAAGGACAAATGCAAAGTACTCCATTTAGGAAAGCACAATGAGTTGCACACATACAACGTGGGAAATGATGGCCTAAGAAAGAGTACTCCAGAAAGGGATCTGGGGGTCATAATGGATCACAAATTAAATATGAGTCAAGAGTGTAACACTGCTGCAAAAAAATCAAAGAATATTCTGGGATGTATCAGCAGGAGTGTATTTCCTCTGCTCTACTCTGTGCTGATTAACCCTCAATGGAATTATTGTGTCCAGTTCTGGGCACCCATTTCAGGAAAGATGTGGACAAACTGGAGAAAGTCCAGAGAAAAGCAATAAAATGATTAAAGGTCTAGAAAACATGACCTACAAGGGAAGAATGAAAAAATGATGTCCCTTCCAGTCCTATGATTCTGAGATTTAGCAAACAGGTATACTACAGTATGGAAAACTAGTAATGCACATGTTAAGGAACTAAAAATGAACATCTTTATGCAAAAAATCTAAAATGTATATTTATGCAAAAGAATTGGAAAAATAAGACCAAAAAGCAAAAATTTATTTTAATTAAGGAAAAACAATAAAATAAAAAACCAGGTCATTCTTCCGTCATATGCTGTACCAAAACATGACTTGTGTTATAAATGACTTGGTCCCTATTGCAGTCCAAAAAACCTAAGTTCATCTGTGTATAAATTTGGATTCATAAAAACAAAAGAAATGTTAAGAACTAACAAATGTTAGACAACTTCAGCTGTTTAAGACTACATCCCACAGACCTGAGACACCCGAAGATTTCAGCGCACAGTAAAGAAACCACCAGGCATTGGAAGAAGAAAAGATAAAGTGTTTTATAAATAACAGACAGGACAATGACATTTCAACCTACCTCTGATCCTCTGAAACAGTGGCTGTTTTAATGATAATACGCATTTTTGTTGGCAGCTCAGTCACTTCATATGTAAGCTCCTTCAGAGCTCCTGGGAGACTCCAACTGGACCTGATGACGTATTGTTTTGAAATGATGTTTGCTCCATCACCTCTTCAAGGAATATTGTCTCCAAGATTGTGCTAACACACACTTGTACTATGCCGGGGATGGTGCATTGTGTGCTCCCTTCTGTGGCTGGCTAGCATTGTTTGCTGATCAAAGAGATGCTCAGTCATGGCTACTGCCCCTCTGCAACCCTCTCTGACCATTTTATGTGGCTCACATACCAGAGGGCACAAGTCTACAGCATTCCCTGTGTTCAGAAGAGCACCAAGACTGCATATGTGGCTGGTCCCTGTGGAGGAGTACAAAGGGGAAGGTGAAAGCCTCCATGTGTCATACCCCCTTGCACAGCTACATGAATGCAAGTCACAATCTGGCCAAAAGTGTGAAGGTTGAACCTCCAGCAAGCCACATGGCAAATATCACTATTTACAGACAATTTTCACTTCAATCTCACCAAGCTCATGGTATGCTCATTCCCCCTCATCCTTAAACATGCACACATATACACTGGAATAATCACCATATGTTAAAGGAAAGTTGAATTATTTCTGGAGTTCATGTCTGAGGAGTGGCCACTGAGAAGCCAAAGGTCACCTAGACAGCTGAGGCTGAAAAACCATCATAGAGCAGCACACTGATTTCTATGGAATGGCTTGTACTTCTAATTTCTTATGTAATATTTATTTATTTTGTGACAATGCTCTAACTAACTTGCTCTGATGTTTCCTAGTGATCTGCTTGGCATTTCAAAGTATAACTCTCTTTTACAAATTTGCTGCTGTAAAAATTCTTTGTAATAATCTGTTTTGGGTTTTTTTGCTTTCTGTAGTTTTGGTTTTAGTTCTGTGTTGTGGTGGTAGTGGTGGCGGTTTATAAACTGTAATAATAAAAGTTACTGCAGTTGTTGGCTATATTTTAAAATAAGGACTATCTGTGAGAGGTGGCAAAGTTCAGATCAGTGCTCCTAACAAGAGTCCCTAAGAAAGCTAAGCTAGACAGAGAGCACAGTGTATAACAAGAACATAAGGTACAAGGGTCCGTGTTTGCCAACAAAGGTATTTGGGGAACAACATGTGATTTTTCATTGCATATGCTGTACATTGCATCCTGAGATTTACAGGTTTTGGTGTTTGCTGGTAAAAAATGGACTGGACTGACATTTTCAAGAAAAAGAAGAAAACAAAAATAAAAAACCTCTTTGATTTTACCACTAGTCTCCCAGTATTTGGTGGTTGTCTCAAGATACCAGCTCTGGGAGTGACATTATAATGTGACTGTAAATTTCACTTTTAAAAAAAGTAAATTTCTATCCCTCTTGGTTGGGAAGGAAAGCTTAAAAATATAATCTCTAAAGGCTCACAGACCAGAAGGCAAGTAAAATGACCCCAATACTGACTAATTTTAAAACCTCATAGTTCTTAAGCCAGTCTTGTGATTGTGTGGGGTTTGACTCTGAATTTTTGAGTGCTGAGGAATGACAATGCTGTTCATGCCATTTGTACTTACCACTGCCAATTGTGAAACTGACAAGCTACTCTGGGAAAGAGGCCATTAGAGATTGAATTGTGCCATGTAAATCCTCTTTTGGCTGGGGGGGCCACAGAGGGATCAATGCCTATGTAACCACATGTTTATATTGCAGCATTTGATTTATTATTATTATTATTTTGTTATTTTTAAAGTCCAAAGAAAAGGGGAGAAGCAGTGGGGAGGGGACATAGATTTTGAATCTTCTGTGACTTTGCCTAGGTGCAGAATGCAGAGCAGGGTAGCTTAGTTAGAAGGGCCCAGAGTCATATAGAGGGGGAGTGGGAGTCTGCCCTGTGGACACGATGGCTAAGCCATATAGGATTAAGAGCTGTATCTGCTGTGAAGGCTGCATCCCAATACCTTAACACTTTGGATACAGGCTACAGATTCCTGATCTTGCTAGAAACCAAGGAGACAGTCAACTATAAGCTCAGGGACTCAGCTTTGGTGTTTGCTGCAAGAACCTTTGCAGGATGTCTTGCTGAGGAACTCTATGACCTATTGTGTTTGTATGTGCTTGAGACTTAGAGAAGCAGAGATTTTGAGTAAAGACATTCTGGTGTGAGTGCTGGATACTAATAAAGTGAAGGCTTTAAGTAACAGCACTTGATTTTGATTTGCTTGTGTCAGCCATATAGCAGACAGAGGTGCTATGTCTCCCTTGGTTTATTTCCTGATACTGCCTTGCAGAGAGTAAAGTTACCAAGAACTTTGGGTTTTGGGAACCCCAGGTAGCAACTGAATCTATACATGTGAACTCTTACCATTCCATCTAACTGGTTTGATCTAACTGTTCCCTTTCTATAAACAAAAGTTTTAATTCTCTCTAATGCCCTCCCCTGTCCAAGTACAATCCTAACTCTGCAGCCACACAAATGTGGAATTGGAATAGTATGGTCTACCACACAATAATGTCTCTTGGAAGATCAGTAGGCCATGAAGCAAATACGCAACTGGAAGGAGTCTCACCCAGCCCCCATTTTATCCTCTGTAGCTTCTGTTGCCCAAATCTAATCCAGTGGGCTTTTCCATGGACCTCAGTTAAGTCTTGAGCTAAATTCTGCTCTCAGTTAAATCTGTGTGGTTCCAGAGAAGTCACCGAAGTTATTTTATAGTCACACTGGTTTAACTAAGCAGAATTTAGCCCAAGATGTTTAATTTAGCATATACATATTTCTTTATGACATCAGAGAAAGAGCTACAAGAGCAATGTAAAACCAGAGCAGACCCTCTTCACCTAACCTCCCCCCACTCCTAAAATAACTAACCAACCAAACAACAACCACAACAAAAACCCTATGCTGTAAGTTCCTTGTATACTTGTTTGCTGAAACTTTTGACAAATCAACCTTTTACCTGATGTTTTGTGCATTTTTATCATTCATTACTTTCAGTGAGTAAAACTGAAAGATGTGCATTGCAGAAAAGATGGGGAAGGAGAGACGAAGGCAAAGTTCAAATTCAGCTCACTGTCTTTTGGTCTATAGCAAACTGTTACCCAGGTGACGAGGAGAGCAGGCACCAAGGCAGCCTTGGCAGGGAAAAGAGACTGTGTAGGTGTTAAAATGATACAGTATTGCAAAGGGAATGAACAGATGGTAAAAATAAAGGATGGAACAGGAGAGAAAATGAACCAACCACCCAACCAAAGTTTCCACTGCAAAATAGGAAAAAAGCCAAGGACAGAGGCAGATATAGTGGTGACATTGCCTCAACTAATCAATAAAGGAATACTTGAGAAGGCAGCAACCCACCTTGGTATCCGTGTACTCATTTGAGCTATAATCTTTTATGTTGGCAGATTATGAACTCAAACTTGAGCCAGTCAAAGTAAATGGAAGGTTTGCCACTGGCTTCAATGTCATCAATGCTAATATTTGGGGAACATAATGCATGGAACATGTAAACAATGCCACATGACACGTTTTACATTTGTCATCCCAACAGGCACCTGTCAGGATCAGTCTTAAGGGATTTTGGGGGCAGAAACATTCCAGAGTTATCTTTTATCTCTACCTATTTCTTGCTCTCTCTCTCTCTTTGTATCACCTAAGATGGCAAATGACCAGCCCTTTGATTTTAGGGTTGGGGGTGGGAATCCCGGACAGAGAATTTGGTCAGCTCTGTTGCTGGGAACACGTGGTAAGGGTTTTACCTTGAATAAAGTCCAGTTTGTTAAGTTTTAGCTACTAGAAATCATTTTATCTTTATTTCTCATGTAACCATTTTTGACTGTAATACCTTGTACTTCTACTCACTTAAAATCTCTTTCTTTGTAGTTAAAATAAACTAGTTTTATTCTTTAATCAGTTAATCCAGACTTGTGTTTAAACTGAACTGTCTGGGTAATTCCAGTTAAAAAGCAAACTGTTAGATATCAACCCCTTACAAGAGCAATGGATCTATAATATCTGGACTGCCCAAGAGAGGGCTAGACTAGAAGAACACTCATTTTGGGGGAAATCCAGGACTGGGAGTATGTTGGGGTCACCCTGCAAATGGTAATCAAGGCTGGTGGAAGCTAGGTTGTCATGATGTGTGGCTGGAAGGCTGCAGCTATACATAGACCTACATGCTGTTTAGGGGGAGGGGCCAGTTTGGAAGGTACAGCAGCAAAGCCTTGTAAGGCACTCAAGGCCATAGGGCAGGTGGTGACACAGCCCCTCTCTAGTCTGGATGGCACCCTGGAATGTGACTGCGTGAAGTCACTCTTCAGTTAATATAATTGCAAGCATAAGCTCCTAACTGAAACAAAAAGAGTGTGTGAGCCTGTCCAGGAGCTTTTTCTGAGTATTGTTTCAGGTGGATGTATGGGGGGAGGTGTGCTGGGGGGATAGAACAAACAGACACAAAAAACTGGAAAAGACTAAGAGAAGGGGGGAGAGAGAGAGAGAGAGAGATCTTGAGGGAACCATGTACAGTGGCTGATCCTGGAATAAACCCAGGAAGAAATTTTGGGGTCTGAGAGTAGGCTGAATAGACTGCTGTTGCCGCTGTGAATGAAGGCAGCTGTTTCCTATTACTTTACTCCTTCTGCATTCAAAGATACAGGACTTTGTACATTCTGAGTAAATGAACAAAACTATCACCAATTTGTACATAAGAACAGCCATACTAGGTCAGACCAAAGGTCCATCTGGCCCAGGATCCTGTCTTCTGATCAATGCCAGGTGCCCCAAAGGGAATGAACAGAAAAGGTAATCATCAAGTGATCCATCCCATCACCCATGCCCAGCTTGTAGCACACAGAGACTAGGAACACCATCCCTGCCCATTCTGGCTAATAGGCATTGATAAACCTATTCTCTATGAACTTCTCAAGGTTTTTTTCTAATCCTTTTATAGCCTTGGCTTTCACAACATCTTCTGGCAAAGAGTTCCACAGGTTGACTGTGCATTATGTGAAAAAATACTTTTTTTTAAAAAAAAATCAGCTGCCTATTAATTCATTTTGTGACCCCAGTTCTCGTATTATAACACTTCCTTATTTACTTTCTCCACACCAGTCATGATTATATAGATCTCTATCATATCCCCCTTTAGGCTTCCCTTTTCCAAACTGACCAGTCCCAGTCTTATTAATCGCTCCTCATGGAAGTCGTTCCATAACCCTAATCATTTTTGTTGCCCTTTTCTGAACGTTTTCCAATTCCAATATATCTTTTTTGACAATGGGCAGCCACATCTGCATGCAGTATTCAAGATGTGGGTGTACTATGGATTTATATTGAGGCAGTATGATGTTTTCTGTCTTATTATTTATCCCCTCCTTAATGAGGCACAACATTCTGTTCGCCTTTTTGACTGCCACTACATCATGAGTAGATGTTTTCAGAGAACTATCCACAATAATCTCTTTTTTTGTACCTTCCAAAAGATCTCTTTCTTGAGTGGTAACAGCTAACTTAGATCCCGTTATTTTATATATATATAGTTGGGATTGTGTTTTCCAGTGTGCATTATTTTTCATTTATCAATATTGAATTTAATCTGCCATTTTGTTGCCCAGTTACCCAGTTTTGAAAGATCCTTTTGTAGCTCTTTGCAGTCTGCTTAGGCCTAACTATCTTGAATAGTTTTTTATCATCTGCAAATTTTGCTACCGCACTGTTTACCCCTTTTTCCAACTGGAACATCACAGGCCCCCAACCTTGCTAACTTCTCAGGTAAACAAGGGACAACAGCATGTTTGTGAAGTGCTTTGACACCAATTGAGGGAAGGTGCTGTTATTTTATATTTATTAATTATTAATTATTATTATTATTTTATTATTTCATTAATGTATAGAACACCTATCCCTAGGTCAGCTATGCTCTTATTAGTAAACAAGGGAAACAGTTACACACAGTGAGTAGCACTGAAGAACTACTGCTGTTGTCATCAGTGATGGTAGCAACTATGGCGTGATTTTTTCCAGGAAAACAAACAAACAATAAAAGCTAAAATCAACAAATGCCAGACACCATGCTCTGAAGTGTGCTAGTTTATGCTCTGCCAAAGAGAATGAATGCTAAAGGCAAGGCTCCTCAGTAAATCCAAACAATTATTAATTCATTATTATTATTAATTTTTCAGTATTGTTTCTTTCAAGGGCAAATAGCATGGCCTTCACAGTACAGTATTTAGATGTTTCTTTTCACTCTAACCTCTTGGAGCATTTATATAATACTAACTTCTAATAATGTATGTCTCTTTCAAAGCTTGCTACAGTTCCCACAAGTACAGCTTTAAATGAGCTAGTTATTAGATGAGGGACTTGAATGAGCTCTTAAGTGAATTTCCCTGAACATTCAAACGGTATTTCTGCTGTAGGGAGAAGCATAGCTTCATCCTCAGCATGACGCAGAGAAATGGTTATTCTTCCTTTGATAATACTGGTATTAATATTACACTTACATTTCTATGCTTTGTCTTTATCTTCCTCTTCCCCAACCCAGGGAACATCAATGTCACCTAAAATGATCTTTTTTGTTCCACAACATACTCATCATTCATCATACTCATCATTCATAAAGAAAACTAAAGATGAATTGAAAAATTGTGTTTTGTTTTAATTAGCCAAATATTGAAGGACCAAGATCAGTAATATGAGATATGGGCAGATGTGTATTATTTTCACAGAGGTCAGCCACATCTGGAATATTCTCATGGGATATCCAGAACAAGTCAAGCACATGATCAGAATCACAATCCCCTGTAAAGGATCATTTACTCATGAGGTCATGGAAGTTTTGACAGTAGTAAGGGCCAGTGACTGACACATCCCTTTTTGTATAAAAGAGAGTAGATATCAGCTGGGACTCCTTACTAACAGATGCTGTTGACACCTCCTTTAAAAAGGGAGTTTTACCACTACTCTAAAACATACAATAGTGCAACCAGAACTAAAGAAATCACCATTCATCACTCAAGATTCACAGACTATCCCTTAGTGTCTATTCTGCTTGTAGGAAGCAAGCTAATAGAGATACCAGCAAACAACTGCCTCCTTTACCACGTCAACTGCCAGATTTGCAGATCCCTGTCAATCAGGGTTCACGTCAGTGAATGGTACAGAGATAGCCCTTATTCTGATGGCTGACCTCCTCCTGGCTATGGACAAAGGAAGTACCTTCATACTCATCCTACTGGACCTCTGGGTGCCATGAACTACCATTAGTAACAGATTATTCCTGTCCTGCCTCCAAGAGGCTGCAGGGGTAAAAGGAGGTACCTCTAGTCTGAATCCAAAGGGTCATTATGGAAAACTGTTTCTCCACCTCCAGAAACCTCACTTTCAGAGGCCCATAAGGCTCAGAATTCTCCGTCATGTTACTCAATCTCTGTGTGGAATTGCTGAGACAGCTGGTGAAACAACATGGGCTGAAGGATCAGCAGAACACCCAGTCTTACGTCTCCTTACATCAAAAGTCAACAGCACTATGGTGGATGGACACTATACTGTAATATCCTGAACAAACCTTATGAAAATAAGATAAACTTTATAGAATTAAGTTAAACCTAATCAAATTAGGTTGATACCCTTGGGGTACATTGTATTAAAATGCAATTGTGTTACTGTAGGTACCTTCTCCAGTAGGGAGGGGGGATGCTAATGTAGTTCTTCCATTATCAGCACTTTGAAGCCACCCTCCTGGAGAGATATGGCAATACTAGTTCAAATGGGACCACTATCCAAAGAAAGCGTTTTTGGATAATTAGCCTGGTTTAAGCTGATTCAGGGCCTTCTTCCCAATCCAACAAACAGACAGGCCCTCTGGTCCACTGAGTGCCCTAATCCTTACGGTAAGATTGGAAGGACTCGGCCTACTTCAGCTTCATAAGACTGGATGCTTGTTCTGAGTTGAAACTGTGATGAAATTGTTACCACAAGGCCTCTTCTTGGGTGAGGGTTTGAAGGACTGCTCCTGTGAGAATCCATGTTAGAGTTTGGGCTAACTCTGATAAGCTTACTAGCACACATGTAGGTTCTGTCATTGTTTTAATACAGGGGTTTCCAAACTTTTTGAGACAAGGGCCATATTTGATTTTTGAAGGGGCTTCACGGGCCACTGCCGCGACCCTCCCCCCCTCTGCTCCTCCAGTCACACCACGGGGGCACTCACCCCTCTGCACATGGGGCCGCAGGCATCAGCTGGGGAGGGGCAGTGGCGGCTTGTCCATGTCCCTGCTCAGGTGGGGGTAGGGTGACCAGATGTCCCAATTTTGTAGGGGCAGTCCTGATTTGGGGCAGAGGGGGGTTCTTATATAGGCTCCTATTATCCCCCACTGCCTTTCCAAATTTTTTTACACGTGCTGTCTGGTCACCCTAGCTGGGGGAGCCGGACAAATGGATGCTGCGAGCCGGATCCGGCCCCCTGGCCATAGTTTGGAGATCCCTGTTTTAATATGTTGTCTCTGTAATGCTTTTTACTTTAAAGACTAAAGTAGGCTTGTTTAGAAAGATCTGTGTGGTATCTTATAATGCCTGTTAAATATCTCTGAAGAGAAAGTGAGCAGGTGTCCATGGGCAACCTGTCTATGCTTGGAAATACATAGGGAAGGCAGGGAAGAAAGCAGCCTGGAAATACCCATCAGAAAGGAGAGGGATACGTATCTCTACTCAAGAAAGGCAACAGCTGGGGAACTGAAACCCCAAGAGTGGGTGTCCTTGCTGGGCCATTAAGGGGAAAATATAGTTGCAGTGAACTGTGGCAAGCACCATCTCCTAGTCGTCTCACTGCCTAGATTCCTGAATGCATGAACTGTAAGTGTCCATTGTCAATGGTGTTTCCAGAAACTTCAACATGACAGAGTACCACTTTCTTTTTGAACCGGCTCATGTACCCGATCCAGATGAGAAGTAGTGGGTGTACACAACACCCCGTTAAAGGGTACATTGTGCTGCTTTCAAGCAGAGTTGGTTGAAATTGTATGAGCAAACTTTTTTCCATCAGAAAATGCCGCTTTTTCATTTAAACTAAAATGTTTAACAAAAGTGTTGCTGGTTTAAAGCAGAGTTTCTATCAGGAAGATTTCTCAGGCTAGGAAGCCTAGAATAGTTCAGGATATGGAAGATCCAAATTCACGTCCTTGTTCTACAGCAGGAAATTGAATCTTGGTCCCCCAAGTCAGGAGTGAAGACCTAAAATCTTGGTCTCTGTCATCTGAGAGCAAAGGACAGAAAGTATAAACTTTCCTTAGCTCTCAGACCACAGAGACAAAGATTTCAGACTTTCAGTCACTGTAATAGGCTAACCACACCCCTGTCACTAAGATGACTTTGGTTCCACAATATCATTAATTTGTCAGCAAACTGCCTACACTCCTTCAACAAGTTTGAAGCCTGTTCTGCATTACTGCCCCCTCTAGACAAAGTCTACTGCTTTGCTTTCTGATAGACACAACTAATAAAGCATGATTATTCTTAAAAAACTATTCAGTTACTCCTTAGGTCAAAAAGACTGCTATCTATTGGCCCAATTTACTACATATTTTAGGAAATAAAGATGGAGTTGATGTATAATTTTTCTTGGCAGGTGCCAAAAGCTTGTTCAAGTTTGCCAGTGGGCTTCACTGCCTTTGAGTTTAAATCACTTCAACAACTTTTTCAGAAGTAAGAGAATTTCTGGAAATGCTTGTTTTATATTTCTTTTAACAAAAGACGTTTTGCCAGCTGCGTTGGGATTTAACTCAGACATAGTGTAAATAGAAATATTTCTTACAGTAAAAAGATCCTTAAATAGAAACTATTTCAAATCACATCATACTCTCCACTGATGGATGGGTAGATGCTGCCACCACCCAAATGCAAAAAACCCTTTGAAACCAGAAAGGCACACTTGGGAATTCCTTCCTATGGGGTACCCTCAAGCCCTTTCACCCCCACCCGCCTCTAGGGAAGAACTGAGAAAGAAAAACAAAGGAAATCATCTGTTAATTAAACAATATATGCACAAACCTCTTAGGATATCAAAAATCCATTCCTGTTCTTAAAATGGTAAATGTTATTAAAAACAGAAAGAAAGAAAATACATCTGGAACTTAGGCTTTTGCTAGATTTAAAAAAACCCGCTTACAAAATTTAAACATCAAGAATAACCTTCCTGAGGTCCAGCTTAATAAAGCAAAACAAAAAACATTTGAGTTAACACAGAGGAGTCCACTAGCTATAAGAAATAATCAGAAATAAACCTAATCACATCTTTCTAAACATTCCTGATCTACTTAAAAATTAGGGGTTGTTAAAAGTAGTTCTAGATATGAGCTGATAATTTTCATATCTGGCTTAAAGCTTGTCCCAGCATAAGTGCTCCCTGTTCCCCTCTTTCTCGGAAAACCACAACACAAGATAAAGGGAAGTTTTTTCCCAATTTTAAAAAGAGTTCTAGCCCTCCCATTGGCTCTTTTGGTCAGATGTCCACTCCTTTCCTTTTACCTGTGGCTTGTTAACCTTTTATGGTAAAACAAGTAGAGAACAACCACTAAGAGGAATTCCATAGCCAGCTGGCTGGCTGGGTGTCCTCAAAAGAGAGCGATCCTCCCTCTCATTTATCACAACAAAAACTAGGGGTCACCAAATGAAATTAATAGGCAGCAAGTTTAAAACAAACAAAAGTAAGTATTTTTTCATGCTACACACAGTCAACCTGCGGAATTCCTTGCCAGAAGATATTGTTTAAAAAAGGACTAGATAAGTTCATGGAGGAAGGTCCATCCATTAGCCAGAATGGACAGGGATGGTGTCCCTACTCTCTGTTTGCCAGAAGCTGGGAATGGGCAACAGGGGATGGATCACTTAATTACCTGTCCTGTTCATTCTTTCTGAGGCACCTGGCATTGACTATTGTTGGAAGACAGGATACTGGACTAGATGGACCTTTGGTCTGACCCAGTATGGCCGCTCTTATGTTCTTAGTGTATTGGGTGCTTCTCTGTTGGTATGGATGGAACTGGGAGAGTAGATCTGGCAGTGGGCAGAGTTTCTATTTCTATGTTTCTTCCCAATACTCAACCTGCAGCACAAGTTCATCTTTCTTTCTTTCTTCTCCCCAAAATGTGCTTTAGTATGAAGACAGCATCTTATGCAGAAAACTCAGAAGGATGTTAAACAGCAGCTACTAAAGTTAGGCATTTTTAAATCAGCAGATCTGGATAACTTGTATCTGTGAGTTTTTAAAGAGCTAACTAAGGAACTCACTGGACCATTGATGCTGATTTTCAATACATCTTGGAACACTGAAGACTGGAAAAAAACTAATGTTGTGCCCAATATTTAAAAAGGGTAATTAGGATGACCAGGGTAATTATAATCCTGTCAGTCTGACATAGATCCTGAGCAAGATAATGGAACTTCTGATATGGGATGTGACGGGGTATACCAACCCTACACTGGGCCAATGGAGCCAGACCAATCGTGGGCCCAGGAGACCACCCTCTTGCCCTGGCTGTTCATGCTCCAGGTGGAAGGAACAGATAAAGGGAGGCAGCCTAGTTTAATCTAGACTGGCTGAGGAGGAGGAAGGACATGTGCTATAGGCTTCTGCAGAGGCAACTATGACTCTCCAAGTGGTGGGAACCGTGCATCCAGATGACTCTGCAGACACCCAGCCCACCATGGAAACTGACTGAGATGCTGAACTGTTGCCAGGCAAGGAGATGCCTGAGATGCACTTGTGGTAGAAATTTACCCAGGGAATATAGTAGAAGCTGATGCTTAAACTCTTAATGGGGATTTTCCTGGCTTTCTAGTGCCCTAAGTAGGAACAGGGTGGAGTTGGGTAGGCCTGGGTTCCCCTATCCACCCCCACTTGCCACTAGGTGTGACTGCTGTTTGTTTGCTCTGCCCCGCCAGGGGACTACAGACAAACTGATTGTTCTGCCTTATCCACAGGCTCAGAACCCCAATTACAATTGCCTGCCCCATCCAGGAGGCTCAGGGGCCATAGACTGTTTGTTCTCTGCTGCCCGGGGACTGCCGATTGATTGTTTGCTTGGCCCCACCAGGGGTCCTGAACCCTCCTTGTTGTCATTACCTGATTGCACAGGAAGTCCAGAAAGCTGTGTGATGAGGTGTACCAACCCCACACTGGGCCAGTGGGGTCAGCCGGACACAGGACTCAATTAATAAAGAATTAAAGGAAGATAATGTAATTAATGGCAATCAACAAAGGTTTATGGGAAATAGATCTTGTGAAACTATCTTTTTTGATGAGATTACAACTTTGGTTGATAAAGATAATAGTGGTAATGTAATAGACTTCTGTAAGGCATTTGACTTGGTAGTGCAAGACATTTTGATTACAAAATTAGAATGAAAAAATTAATTTGACACACATTAAATTAATTAAAAGCTAGGAACAGATAGATCTCAAAATGTTCTTTTAAATGGGGAATCATCATCAAATAGGTATGTTTGTAGTGGGGTCCTACAGGGATCAATTCTTGGCCCTATGCTATTTTATATTTTTATCAATGACCTGGAAGAAAACACAAAATCATCACTGATGACGTTTGCAAATGTCACAAAAATTGGGGAAGTGGTAAATTATGAAGCGGACAGGTCACTGATACAGCGCAATCTGGATCTCTTAGTAAACTGGGCAGGAGAACAATAAGCATTTTAATATGGCAAAAATGTAAGTGTATACTTCTAGGAAAAAAAGACTGTAGACCATACTTGTAGGAGGGGGGACTCTACCCTGGGAAGCAGTGACTCTGAAAAAGATTTGGGATGTGTGGTGGATAACCTGCTGAATCTGAGCACCCAGTTCAACACTGCAGCCAGAAAGCTTAATGTATAACAGGGGAATCTTAAGTAAGAGTAGACAGGTTATTTGGCATTGCTGCAACTGCTGCTTGAATACTGTATCCAGTTTAGTGGTCCACAATTCAAGAAGGATGTTGAGAAATTGCAGAAGGTTCAGAGAAGAGTCATGAGAATGATTAAATGAGTAGAAAATATGTCTTATAGTGATAGATTCAAGGAGCCTAATCTAGTTATCTTAACAAAGAGAAGGTTATGGGTGTTTTGCTTTCCATCTATAAGTATCTACAGGAGGAACAAATATTTAATAATGGGCTCTTCAACCTAGCAGAGAAAGGTACAACATGAGACAATGGCTGGAAGTTGAAGCTAGACAAATTCAGACTGGAAATAAGGTGTAAATTTTTAACCGTGAGGATAATTGACCATTGATACAATTTATCAAGAGTCGTAGTGGATTCTCCATCACTGAGAATTATTAAATCAAGATGAGATTGTTTTTAAAAGCAATGCTCTAGGAATTATTTGGGGACAGTTCTATGGCCAGTGTTATACAGGACTTCAGACTAAATGATCTTCTTGTCCCTTCTGGCCTGGAATCCATGAATTTATTAATCTGTTCTCTAGGACACATAAAAACATACTGACCTAACACACCAGTAAACTGACTGAGGATGGCCTTATGGAAACAATACAATGTTAACAGCTGAAATGGTAGGCTCCAAACCATTTACTCAACATAGAAGAATGTAATGTGTAATATTTGTTATCATTTCTCACAAATTGTACATGTCTCAGCAATATTGTATACTTTATTCATATGTACAACAACACTATGCAGTTTGTAATGCAGCATTTCATGCTGCACAGCACACATCTCTGTGAAATGAAAGGCATGTCACATACGGATTTTTGACTGGCACCTATGACGTTTTTATCACTAATTCCAATTCACTATTTTCTACACATACATGTTATGACATAGTTAAATTAGTATGAAGACTGTCTCTAATTTTAATTTAACTGCATTTAATTTTATTTGGATTATATTAAATGAAAATCAGTAGCTATATTAAATCATATACAAAATATCTATATGTAGATGATCCAATTATTTATAGTCCTCCATATAGTATCATAAACCCACCTGCTGTCCGTGATTGCTAAATCCAACATTTTGATCTCTAAGTTAGCTAGAGGATGTGTAAAAGCAGAAGTAGGCAGAAAACTCCTTGCTGAATAGATCCTAGAGGAGATCCTACAGTGCATTGTTCTCACACACAAAAAGCATCTTTTGCTTATGACATTTGAGATAGCTACCCTTGTTTTCAGTGGGAATATGTAAATGACTGGTGCATCTGAAATTTCCTGCCTATGCCTGCTTTTAGGAACTATTTGAGCACAAGCACATTACACATACATATTCATCCTAATGTGCTAATGGGAAAGGATGAAAACTTTTATAAGCAAAAACTACAGCAAGACCCTCAAGTGTTGTTCACTTTGTTTAGCTACCCAGTTACACTCATATGGTGACCTCGGCTTTGAATCAAGTTCTTCATGTTTTGGCTCAGTTTACAAAAACATCTTTGCTATGAATTAATGCAGGCAATATTTATAGAATAAAGGATGGATATGGTTGGACTGTATAGATATTTTAAATCATGAATCTATGAATTCTCACAAGATTGTCTAATACCATTTTCTATTTTAGGAGGAGGAAGCAGCAGTATCATAGACTCCCATCAACTGAAGAATAGTTGGGTTACTTATATATGTATGAACATTAGTATGTGGGGTAGATGTTTGTAGGGAATGCCAGGCAGAAGAGAGTTGTGGAGAGAATTCATGTGAAGAATAGTAGGAAGAAAGTGGAAAGAAGTTGTTGGGAATGGGGGCAGAAGAAGAGAAAAGAAGGACCAAAGAAAGGAGGGAAATAACACAATATAATAAAAAGAGAAAAGTGGGAATGAAGGGAGAGAGAACAGAAGTGGGAAAAACAAAGGAAAGAGAGATACAAAATGAAAGGGGAATAATAGAGACTGGGAGGTAAAAAGAGCAGAATCAAAAAGTGGATTTTGGGGAATGGTGCAAAGGAGAATGTGAGAGGAGAACAGAGAGAGGGAGGAAAAGCTTTTGGGAGAGGTCTGGATGGGAAAGAAAAATGAAAAACAGTCATTGAAATGGACTGAGAAAAAGAAATTAGTGAAGGAAAAGACAGAGAAGGGACAAAAAAAAGGAGAGATTTTGAATAGAAAGTTTGCTGGTAAAGATATGATCAAACATACATTACTAGCGACCTTAATATACACAGGCAGTTGCACATACTATATATGCACAGTATTGAAATATATTTTATCTACGGAGGATAATACCGGGGACAGACATGTCTGGAATATTGCCTTGAAAGGCAAATTAAATAATTTTTTGTTTGATATGGCAAGCTGTGTTAATGCAAATGTAAAGCATGTAAAGTGTTTGGCATTATAGTGAACTATGTACCGCAACTGTCCTATGTATAATAGATGGTTTTGTTATTTTTGTATGAGTTATAAAATATGACATACATGTATTTTACTTCCAACATTTAATCTGTTTAGCTTTTCTGGATGTTTTTCTACCCTATCTGATTTCCAGTAAGAAGCAGAAAAATCTTCTCAGGACACATCCTTTAATCCCCGCAGTTAGACACTGAGATCACCCTTCCGAGTCAGCTTTGAATTCCTACTCTGAGACATCAAGCCACCTCCTCTCTCCTTCTGGACTCTCTTTAGGCCTATGGTGAGGGCTACCTGTATGTCTAATTCCAGGCTTTGCAATTATTGGCTGCTGACACATTAATTAAAATAATATCTGTACATAATTATTAGATAAGTAGGTTTGCGTAAAAACACTGAGAAGACTGAGATCCCAGTGTCAGTGTAGCATCTGAGCTTCCCTGTCAGGGTCAGCCTGTGCACAGATGAATGGGGATGTTCTTTTTCTAACTTGGTTTTGAAACTCCATCATATATTTCTCATTCTGCATTGTCCAACTCATTATACTGAATTTCTTCTCTTCACACAGTCCATTATCCAAGAGATGGGGGAAGGATTTGGGGTTTGCACAGAGACTGTGGTATGAACACTGCTCTCTCTGCACCAGTGTGGCGCTGGGCTTCCAGGAGTTGCTGGAGAGGTTGCCACAATATGGAGGTTTTTGTGTTTGTTCCTACTGCTTCAAGAATATGTTTGGCCATAAAGTCCTCCTTCATTTTTTGGGCTGAGTTAGCCTCCATGGAACAACTATGTCACTGACCTGCGCTTGAGAGGTTTCCTTCTACCCTCACATGTTTGTCTACCACTCTGCCCAGCTTCTCAGGATGGCTGAAGAGCTGATGATTTGGATCCTGATAAATGTGTAGGAGCAGCGAGCATGGACACAATAAAATTAAATAAATAAATAATACAGCTATGACATAGCTTCTTGGTACACTTTATTTAGTTTCTCGTGAGTGATAAAACTGTTATGCAAAATTAATTGCTAGTCATGCACTGGGGTCCTAACGATACATTAAGTTATAATCATCATTACATCACTCTGTGACTCTCTGGCCTGAAGGCTTCAAAGAGCAAGTGCCTCTTTTCTTCGTTACTAGGCCA
This sequence comes from Dermatemys mawii, assembly GCA_007922305.1. Taxonomy (NCBI): domain Eukaryota; kingdom Metazoa; phylum Chordata; order Testudines; family Dermatemydidae; genus Dermatemys; species Dermatemys mawii. Next base: position 513,978 of record ML677334.1, read on the forward strand.
CAATGTTACTGAGAACATTGGAAGCTGAAAGACCAAGGCTATGCATAGGGATTAAACATTACTGGCTAATACATATTTAACTCATAGGCAGTGCTTTTTATCCATAGACCTCAAGTGCTTTATGAAGAAAAGTATGGTTAGCCCCATTTCACAGAGAGGCAAGTGACACTCAGAGAAGTAAAGTGACTTGCTCAAGGTCATCCTGCAGGTCAGTGGCAAAATCAGGAATAGAACGTGAACTCCCAAGCTGCTGCTTGATCTATGGGACCACAGTTTGAATTAACAGCGGAACGTGAGCACTGAACTATTTTCTTAGCCCTAGAGTTCCCTTTAGGTCAGGACTCAGGCCAATTGCTGGGTAAAGGAGCTTCCATTGCTGTTACCTGTGCTATAGCTATTCTGCACATAAACAGGATCTAGGCTCCAGTCATTCCTAGACAAAGTCATGTGTATCTGTTTCCCTAACCAGCCTGGTTGTCAGGCAGAGACAATTAAGGTATATTTGCATAAAAGGTTAACAAAGCCATCAACCTGTTGAGTGGAGGAAGATAGCTCTTGTATGATCTGAGTCACAAATGATAAGCAATTGAAACCATTGTATATAGTTACTGTATTATAAAAAGGGTATAAAGTAATGTACTTTATGAAAGCTAATTGCACACTGGTGATTAATAGCACTGTGAAATGTATGCATTAACATTATATGAGGAATTATGGATAATCACTAATATTATGTTTTAAAGTCTGTGACCAAACACAGGGAGAAACAGGTTTTTCCCCAGATGGGAGCAGTAGCTAGGTATGGAAATTTGAGTGGGCCATGACTTTTGGGTGACAGGCAATGATAGACTGCATTAGCTCAGCTTCTCCCCTGAAGCCATGCCCTCTTCCTAGCCCCGGTGCCCCCAAACAGACTCTATGGTCCCTCCCTCATAAGTCCCCATTTGGGGTCTGCCCCCCTACCCCCAAATGTCCTCCACCATCCCATGAAAAGAATTCTGCATTCAGATGGGCTCTACCAGCTCAGTTCTGGATGCAGAAGGAAAAAGGCTGAAGGGAAAGGTACAATCTCATTATTTGGGGGTTTGTATCCTTCATGGCATGGAGCCAATGGAGGGGGATATGGTCAGTAACTAGGGTGAAGTGCGTGCCCAGAAGATAATAACGGAGTGAGACCATGGCCCATTTTATTGCCAGGACTTCTTTCTTGATTACAGAATAGGTCTTCTCTTGCAGGAAGAGTTTCCTGCCAATATACAGGATGGGGTGTTTGTTGCCCCCTAAATATGTTCAATAGAACTGATCCTAGCACCATGTCTGAGGCATCCATTTGCAACAAAAACTCCTTCACAAAAATTCCTTCGCAAAAACCCCTGGTACAGTTCTTGTTAGTTCCAGCTCAGGTGGTAACTAGGTGTTTTCTCACAACCAGCAGTTCTGTTTGTTCTGGTCTACCCCCTTTTATGGCTTTGGCACAAGATGGGAATCTTTCATCTGTCTAGATCCGCACTCCTCTGTCTAAATGGAAAAGCACCAGGTTTAAGATGGATTCCATTACTAAGTGACATGGTCACATGTCCTGTGAGACCCCAAAGCTCCATTCCTTCTGGCCTGATTCACGCGAACACAGGAAGGCTTATAAATAAACAGAGCCATTTACAATCAATTGTCCTGGTTCCAATAGGACTTCAGAGTAATACTTCATATTTCTAGCTTCAAATACAAGAATTATCATCCTATTTGCATGAATGTAACACACTCAGTAGAGTATAAGCTTTAATATCTTACAAGAGACCTTTTGCATAAGGCATATTCCAGTTACATCATATTTACCCTCATAAGCATATTTCTATAAACCTATGGAGGGCAACGTCACAATGATGAGTTACCAGGTGAGTCCACCTTGGTTGGGTTGAGAAAATGGAAGAGAAGGTGGTGATCCATTCTTGTGCATGATTTCTCTGCTCCAGGTTAAAATTGTCCCCAATCTTGACCACACCAGGGTTTGAGGCCTCCGTGGCCTGCAGGCCTAGTTCGGGCTCTGGTGGGAAGGGTGCTATTAGTAAGCCTTCCAGAGCTTTCCACGGCTTTAACAGGTTCACATGGTAGATATATCATACCTTATGTTTGTCCAGTTGCTTGATTTCATAGTTCACTTTCCCTCACTTCTCCTCATATGGTCCTTGTCAGCAGGCCACGAGCTTCGATTCTGAACTGAGCAACAAGAGGAGCACCTGGTCACTGGGCTGAAACTTCCAGAGGTGTCCCTGTTTATTGTAGGCTGCTTCTTGGGTATCCTGGGTATGTAGGAGGTTCTCCCTGGCAAATGAACTTAGGGTCTCAAGTTTTCTCTGGCAGGTTTAGCATATACTTTACCACGTTGTAAGCATTGAATTCTTTGCTTCAATCTTCACGGCTGAGGACGTTAGGGAGATTCCCAAACCTGAGCGATCTTTTGTAGGTGACAAATCTGAGGAATTGTCAAAGACTGAAGTGTCACTAGAGGAGGTTTTGGACATAATTGATAAACTTAACTGTAACAAGTCACCGGGACCAGACGGCATTCACCCAAGAGTTCTGAAAGAACTCAAACGTGAAATTGTGGAACTATTTACTAGGGTTTGTAACCTATCCTTTAAATCGGCTTCTGTACCCAATGACTGGAAGATAGCTAATATTTAAAAAGGGCTCTAGAGGTGATCCTGACAATTGCAGACTGGTAAGTCTAACATCTGTACCAGGCAAATTAGTTGAAACAATAGTAAAGAATAAAATTGTCAGGCACATAGAAGAACATAAATTGTTGGGCAAAAGTCAACATGGTTTCTGTAAAGGGAAATCATGTCTTACTAATCTATTAGAGTTCTTTGAAGGGGTCAACAAACATGTGGGCCAGGGGGATCCAATGGACATAGTGTACTTAGATTTCCAGAAAGCCTTTGACAAGGTCCCTCACCAAAGGCTCTTAAGTAAATTAAGTTGCCATGGGATAAGAGGGAAGATCCTTTCATGGATTGAGAACTGGTTAAAAGACAGGGAACAAAGGGTAAGAATAAATGGTAAATTTTCAGAATGGAGAGGGGTAACTAGTGGTATTCCCCAAGGGTCAGTCCTAGGACCAATCCTAATCAACTTATTCATAAATGATTTGGAGGAAGGGGTAAACAGTGAGGTGGAAAAGTTTGCAGATGACACTAAACTGCTCAAAATAGCTAAGACCCAAGCAGACTGTGAAGAACATCAAAAAGATCTCACAAAACTAAATGATTGGGCAACAAAGTGGCAAATGAAATTTAATGTGGATAAATGTAAAGTAATGCACATCGGAAAAAATAACCCCAACTATACATACAATATGATGGGGGCTAATTTAGCTACAACTAATCAGGAAAAAGATCTTGGAGTCATAGTGGATAGTTCTCTGAAGACGTCCATGCAGTGTGCAGTGGCAGTCAGAAAAGCAAACAGCATGTTAGGAATCATTAAAAAAGGGATAGAGAATAAGACTGAGAATATCTTATGGCCCTTATACAAATCCATGGTGTGCCCACATCTTGAATACTGTGTACGAATGTGGTCTCCTCATCTCGAAAAGGATATACTGGCATTAGAAAAGGTTCCGAAAAGGGCAACTAAAATGATTAGGGGTTTGGAACGGGTCCCATAGGAGAGATTAAAGAGGCTAGGACTTTTTAGCTTGGAAAAGAGGAGACTAAGGCGGGATATGATAGAGATATATAAAATTATGAGTGGTGTGGAGGAAGTGAATAAGGAAAAGTCATTTACTTGTTCCCATAATAGAAATAGTAGAGACCACCCAATGAAATTAGTGGGCAGCAGCTTTAAAACAAATAAAAGGAAGTTCTTCACACAGCGCACAGTCAACCTGTGAAACATCTTGCCTGAGGAGGCTGTGAAGGCTAGGACTATAACAGGGTTTAAAAGAGAACTGGATAAATTCATGGAGGTTAAGTCCATTAATGGCTATTAGCCAGGCTGGGTAAGGAATGGTGTCCCTAGCCTCTGTTTGTCAGAGGGGGGTGATGGATGGCAGGAGAGAGATGACTTGATCATTACCTGTTAGGTTTACTCACTACGGGGCACCAGGCATTGGCCACTGTCTGTAGACAGGATACTGGGCTAGATGGACCTTTGGTCTGACCCAGTATGACCTTTCTTATGTCTTATGTTGTCAGCTTGGGATGGTTGCTCCTCCTATATTTCTCATACAAGGTCTAAAAAACACCAGGGTTGCCTCCCATATAAAAGCTCGAACGGTGAGAAACTAGTGGAAGACTGCGGTACTTCTCGGACCGTGAACAAGAGAGGCAGGAACAACTGGTCCCAGTGTCAGACATCTATCAGGATGAACCTTCAGAGCATTGTTTTTAGGGTTTGGTTAAAGTGCTCTACCAGGCTGTACATTTGGAGATTGTATACAGACATTTGTAAGGCCTTGATCTTGAGTAGGCAGTAGAGCTGTTTGAACATTTGGGACATAAAGTTTGTCGGTTGATCTGCCAAGATTTCCCAGGGCACCCCAACTTGGGCGAAGAAGTTCATATGTAAGTTCTGTCTCCACCCCCTTGGTGTTCATGGCGTGTTACAGCACTACTTCGGGATACAGGGTTGCATAGTCCACCATAACAAGGTGGAGCTAGTATCCGGTGATGCTCTTCTCAAAAAGGTCAAATATGTCAACTCCGATCCGCTCAAAGGGTATACATACAAGTGGGAGGGGAATCAAGGGGGCTCTCTCAGCTGGCTATGATGAGGTGAGCTGACACTCCGGGCATCAGACACAGAAATTGTCCACATCTCGGTAGATTCCTTGCCAAAAGAACTAGCCTAAAATCCGGGCCAGTGTCTTTTCCCTTCCAAGGTGCCCAGCCATGGATATGGCATAGGCAAACTGCATAACTTCCTTCCAGTAAGGCCGGGGCACCAAGAGTCAATGTTGAACCTCTTTGGTTGGCTAATCTTTCTCTTTATGGTACAGATGGTCACCTTGAATCTCAAAACATGGGAACTATCTTGCTTGGTGGGGGTTCAACAGTGTCCCCATTTACCACTGCAACTTGGGTGTATGCCCAGCTCAGGGTGTTGTCAGGCTGTTGTTCATCCACAAAGTCAGAGAAATGAGTCAGGATCTCTGATATGGGTAATGGGGTGAGTCTCTTGTCTGGGTGGGGGCCTGGTGGGCCCAAGTTGGTGCTGAGACCTGTGATGTTCCTTCACCAGGGTCAGTAACCTTCCCTAAGCCCACAAGGGTTGCCATTTCAGGCCGTCCAGTGGCCTGAGGTAGGGGTTCTTGACCATTGGATGGGGGCCCCACCAGATCCACTAAAAATCCCCCAAAATAGTCCAAGTCCCAGCATAAAATATCTGGGTAGGCCAGTCCGACCAACAGGGACTCTTTGTGTTTCGCTGTTGTTTCAGTCACTTCTGTGCAGGAATAGGCCCTCACATCCCCATGCACACACTGCAATATGATGGTGCTCTGAGTGGGGCCAAGATTAGGCACTACTGTACTTCATACCAGGATCTGGGCACAACCTGAGTCTATGCGTCCCATCACTTCATTCCCATGTACCCACAGCAGGATGGTCAGACTCGTGCCTGTGGAGGCCAGATCTTCCCAAAGCTACATTCTATGTAGTGGCAGTCTCTGGACCAGAGCCCAGAATGACACATGTGGGTGGCACCTGGGTTTTCCTGCCTGGGTACCCAGGTGGCCAGGTCGTAATGGGCCTCGCTGGGTTCTGGGATGCGCAACGGCCCTGGCTAAGCCACTGATGGGGCTGTGGTCTCCTGAACCGCGAGGCAAGTAACCAGCTCTGGGCCTCTGGATTGGGTGGCCCTGGCACCTCTGGATCCTCTAGCCCTCCGGAGTTCTGGTAGGGGGAGCGGAGGCTGACATTCCTCATGATCTAGGGGTACCTGCGTGGTTTCATCCTTCAGGGGCACAGGACTATTAGTTCCAGCCAACCCTGAAGGGGTTGTCATCCTGGGGAACTTGACAGCTAGGTAGTTCTCCATGAGCTGAATGGCCTCCATCATAGTGTCAAGGTGATGCCACAACACCCACTCTCTTCCTCCAGGGGGCAGGATCTGGACAAATTGCTCTAGTAGGAGCCAGTCAGCAACCTGCACCCCCATCTTTGCTTCTGGTTTGAGCCATCTCTAGTACAATAGGAGATATAGCTCAGTGGTTTGAGCATTGGTTTGGTAAACCCAGTGTTGTGAGCTCAATCCTTGAGGGAGCTATTTAGGGAGGTAGGGCAAAAATCTGTTAGATGATTTAATTGGGGATTGGTTCTGCTTTCCCTAGGGGATTAGACATGCAGCTGCTGGGTGACCAGTTGGAGGCAGACCCCTGGTGGGTACCACTTCCCCTGCAAACATTGCCAGAATATTTCCACTGAGATATCTAGTCTCTAAGAAAGCTTCAGGGTCATTGTTAAGCCATATTTTTTGACAAGTCAGATAGGGGTGGGGTTAGGCAGCTCTGCTGGGACAGCGGGTTGCAAAAGGGAGACCAGCTGTTGTTGCTGCTGCTGATTCACAAATTAGCTGCTGCTGCTACATGGCCATCTGCTACAGGAGTTGCTATTGTTGATGGTGGGTGTTTTGTTCAGCCATCCATTTCAGTAGCTGTTCCATCTCCATTCAAAGGGTTGGCCTGGGGCTTTTTCTCTCTCTCCTTCTTTTGTTTGAACTCCCTTCAGCAGGAAGTAGGGTCGATACCTGTGTTCTCCACTATTTGAGATAGGGCCTTCAGTGACCAGGCAGCCTAGCAGCTAGGTTGTTGGTTGGGGCTGAAGTGGGGAGAACTGCTTTCCTTTCTCTCAGGTCCTGGTCCACTCATACCCTCAGACAGGAAGACAGATCTTGCTCCCAGTGATGGGGGTGGGAGGCATCAAGACCTGTTGTCTGAGCCTATTTAAGTCTTTAGTTTGAGGCATAGCTCTCCTAGTCCATTTTCCCCACAGTTGGGGCTTGACGGTAGATTCCCCTTGGCAGGGGAAGACTTACTTGCTTCCATTGGCAGGCAGGTTGTGTATGTGGGAAGGGGCTAGTGGAACCCACACGTTTTCTTTAACCCTGGCTGTGCCTCGCAGCCATCTCTCTGCTCCTTCACAAGGCCTTATTACACCTCTGAATGTTCCAGGAGATGGCTTTTGGGTAAAATTTGGGACTGAGGTTGTGTTGGGGTCACTTGACAAGTGGTAACCAATGAGTTCTGGAGATCAGGGTGGGGCTGTAGACAGGCTGATGGGATAAAAGTGCCGAACCAGGCTGCACAGCACACGGACACTCAGGGAACCACAGCAGCCATGCATTTAAGGCACGCAGCATTACAGGACACAACCCCTTACTGGTCTGAATTGCACCTCCAAACAATACAATGTCAGCTTTGGAATTAAGGACAGATTGAATGATTTTGAAAACATGAGCTGGTGTAGCATTTGCCAGTGTGAATTAAAATAGGACAAGCTAAAATGGTACTATGCAATTGTTCTAGAAGGGATGAGAGAAAGCATTGTTTCTGCTTTGTGTTAAACCTAGGGCCTCAAGTTTCTCCCACAAGTGTTGGCAGAGAAGGGCAGTCCTATATGCAAGTGACTAGCAAGGTAATCGTTTTACTATTTAATACTGTGACAAAGTTCCGAGTCTGTATTTGTGGGTCCTGCACTTCCTGGCAGATTTAGGGGCCTCAGAAACTCATCTAGGCCCAGAGTGACCTCCCTTTCTCAGTAACTAATTAAGGGAGGCAGAAAAGTGGGGAGCCCGGGCCCTCCCTCTACTCCAGACTTCAGCCCAGGGACCCCAATAGTATCAGCTAAGATGGCTGACCTTTTATCCACAAAACACAATACAATTCCCTGGGCTACTTCCCCACAGCAGTCCCCGCTTCTTCAAACTCCACTTCACCCTTACCTCAGGGCCTCCTTCCTTCAGTATGATATGTTGTCCTACACTCAGTCTCACCAACAGCATAACTTCCTTCCACAGCTCCTGGCACCCACAGCACACCTGACTAACGGGGAGGTTTTTATCTGGTTTCAGCCAGTCCCTGATTGGCTTCAGGTGTCCCAATTAGGCTAGCTGTTTCTACTCCTTTCTAGAAGGTTCTTAATTGGCCCCAGGTGTCTTGATTGGCCTGGAGTAGCCTTTGTTTGGCTATCCAGGGAACAGGGACCTGCACATCCTGAGACTAATATACCTGCCTTGCAGCACTTTCTTATATCCTTCTGGTCTGACTCCGTCACAATACGTATAAACACTGATAACTAAATAAGAAATAAGACTTTATAGAAATCTGAAGACAGTTTTTAATTTGAAATTGAAATTACTGAGTCATGTCACAGTTACACCCAGTTCTTTCTGCTCCCTGTGGGACTGGGTGAGGGTGCTATAGAAAGGCTGTGTGAGCTAATTTAACATTTTTATTGGATGGCATATAATCAGATTTCCTTGCCTCCAGTCTGCAGCTGCCTATGAGCTATAATAAATAGAAAGATCTAATGGGAAAGCTGTTTGTTATTGCTAGGGCCCCACCTCAAACATTATATAGACTGTATTATTCTTGCTTTCTAGAAGCCACCTGTTAGTAGTGGATTGAATACAGAGCAATGCAAGTTAACTTGCTGGCTTGCTGCACTGGAAGGAACAAAATTCTATGATGACCTTCAACCTCTTACAGGGCTAGCATCTGTAGTCTTGGAGGCGTTGGAAAACCTGAAAATATCAGTGTATGAGTGGACAGGGGGATGGATCCTGCAGAGTTCGTGCCCTCGGGTAGGCAATTAACCCATGCTGCAGGTGCAAGTTCTAAGGAATCCAAATTTTTAAAAAAATCTTTTTTCTCTGTCAACTCTCCCTTAACCAGCCTGTGTTGTCTTTTTCGAACAGGGGGAAGAATGTGACTTGACCCCACAACCTTTTCTCTGGTGCTCTCTTTCCCAGAGTCTTCATGAGGTGCCAGCTGGCCACACTCCCCATGTGCAGATTTAGGCGGCCTGCTGCATAAGCACAGATCTCCACTCTAAATCCAATAAGGTTCTCCGCTGGGGGATGGAAAGCAGTTTGACTCCCTCCCCATCCATCAGCAAGAGCTGAAAAACATATCTCCTGTCACTACAGCGAGATTGACCACAAATTCCCCATCATTCTAGGGTAACCTAGCAACCATGTGCATAGATTATGAGGCATTCTAGTGGGTGCCCAGGACATCTGTGTTTTTGCTTTAGTAATGCTGAAGCTGGTGCGGCAGGCGCAGATATGTTTCCCAGCTTCTATATTAACAGTGTGTGAGGGGGAGATGAGGTCAGGGTGCTTTCTTGGCCACCAGTGATGATCCTTTTGACTATGGCCTTTACCTGATAACTCCCATGATGCTGGGAGAAACAACCAGCTGCTTCCCTGGAGACTGTTAGGAGGAGACACTCAGCAGCAGCAAAGAGTAGGAGAAAGAAGTCAGGATTCCATTCTGATCACACTCAGACATATAGGGAAGACAACAGACGTAAGATACAGGGAGACAGATAGAATATCCAGGGGTATGGAAGATGGAGTAAGGGCTGTGCAACAGCATCAGTCCCAATTTACAAATGCTCAGGGAGTGATGTGTGTGGGTGTTGCTAGGACCTGAATCCATGCTGATTGCAGGAGGACTCAGATAACGAGTCAAACTTTTCACACTGTCCATGGTGTTGAAAAAGATACAAACTCAGAAGGAGTTGCCATATGTTCTAGGCTTGGCTTAGTCAATGCAATTCAATGTGAGTTTACCTTAGCCTTTTCAGTATGTCAACACAGTGCAGTTAACTTCTGCAGCCATACAAAGAACAAGCACAATATACCTACGATACTCTTGCATGGCCCGTATTTCACATATGATTTTTGCATTCATGAAGTATAGAAATGTGATTGGTCTCCATTGTAGTGGCCTTTTCTTGCTGTAGTACATTGCTGAGCTTGTAATAGTTCCGGAACATAAATAGTTCTTTGTAAATAAATAGCTTGTGTTTTATATTCAAATACTATGTAATAATTGTTATTTGCATTGGTGAGCTTACAATCTATATTCAATACGAATAATGAAAATATTAATTGTTATTCAACACATTTTTTGATACATCTATAACTATTATCTTGACTTTTTTTAACTATGGATTTATTTAATCCTTTCTCAAGTCTTGAAGTGCTTGACAGAGTTACGGCTCCAGTTCTGCAAACACTTAGCACAGGCCTGCACAACATGCGGCCCGAGGGCTACATGTGGCCTGCACGGGCTCACTGGGCGGCCCACGGGGGATGAGTAGGGGTGGGGCAAGCCAAGTGGTGGGGTGGGGGGAAGCGGATGGGGGCGGGGCGAGGGCGGGGCTTTTCGGCCCACACCTGGTTTTTTTGCAGTAATATGGCCCTCGCTGCTTTCCGAGTTGTGCAGGCCTGATTTAGCACATGTGAGTAAGCCCACTGAAATCAATGTGATTCCTTGTGTGCAAAGTTACTAGCGTATGTGTAAGCATTTGAAGAATGAGGACCTTTTATATCTTAGGGGCACTTTGTAGACCACAAAACTGCAGCTATAGCTGAAGTGACAACCATTGGGATGCTCCAGCAGCACTACATAACAATTCGGGGAAGTGCAGCCTTATGTTTAAAGAACTGAATTGGGGAGATTGGGGTTCAGTTGCTGCATTTGCCACAGACCTCTTCTGGGACCTTGGGGAAGACATTTAATTTTCCTGTGTCTCAGCTCCCTGCCTACAAAAGGAGGATGATGATAAAAACAATCTACTGTACAGAGAAGTTCAGAGACTAAATATATTGTTTGTGAGAGGCTCAGCTATTACAGTGATGGGAGCTTTAAAAGTATCTAGTGTGATACTGCATGGCCAGAAGGCAGCAGGAGAGTGTTAGAGGGAAGCCTTATTCCCTGTAAAGGGAAGAAAGTTTGCTAGAAGTTAGTTGGAGCACCCATAGCCAAATAAGGCACCTGAAGTCAATTAGAGCACCTGAAGCCAGTCACCTGATAAAAAACCCCTGCTTCAATCAGACAGGGAAAGGAGTTGAAGCAGAATGGATTGGTGTTGGAGTGCAGAGCAGTTTGGAAGGAGATGAAGCAGACTGTTTGGAGTGGGAGCAGAGAGCAGTTTTGAGGAAAGCAGAGGAGAGTTTGGAGAAGTGCTGCGGTGAGCTAAGAAGACCCAGACCCTGGGTAAAGGGACTCCTGGCTTGTGCAGAGACAGAGGGCAGGAAGCCCCACAAGCTGAAGGGTAGGAGAGGGAAGTAATCCAGGGGAAGGAATAGCCAGTTTAAGTGGTTTACTACTCTCCTCAGGGCCCCTGGGCTGGGACCCAGAGTAGAGGGTGGGCCTGGATCCCTCCCTCTCCACTACCCTCCTCTATGATACTAGTGGGGCAGTTAATATCTTGTTCGGGGGCAAGAAATGATGTCCTGAACCCCCCACAAGAAGAGAAAACGTGAGACCCATCAAAATAGTGCTGGCAATTTGCCACACTAGTTAGACAGATCTCACCCAGTGAAAGGAAAATGGATAATTTACAGAAACGGAATGGTAATTTCACATTGGAAAAATAATCCCAACTACTCCTATATAATGATGGGGTCTAGATTAGCTGTTATCATCCAAGAAAGATCTTGGAGTCATCATGGATAGTGCTCTGAAAATTCTGCTCAATGCATAGTCATGGTCAAAAAGGCTAATAGTATGTTAAAAACTATTTGGAAAGGGATAAAAAATAAGACAGAAAATATCACAATGCCAGTATATAAATTCATGGTGTGTCCACACCTTGAATGCTGTTGTCCAGTTCTAGTCGCCCTATCTCAAAAAGGATATTGTGGAACAGAAAAAGACAACAAAGATGATAAACGGCTTCCATAAGAGAAGAGATTAAAAAAAAATCTCTGTTTAAAGACTGTTCATCTTAGAAAAGAGATGACTAAGGGGACATACAATAGAGGTCTATAAAAACATGAATGGTGTGGAAAAATTGAATTGAGAAATGTTATTCACCCTTTCTCAAAAATCAAAAATTAGGGGTCACCTGATTAAATAAATAATATAAACAAAAGGAAGTACTTTTTCACACAAGCCACAACAAACCTGTGGAACTCGTTGCCATGGGATGTTTTGAAGGTCAAAAGTATCACTGGGTTCAAAAAAGAACTGAATAAGTTAATGCAGGATAGGTCCATCAATGACATAAGCCAATATGGTCAGGGACATAACCCTATGCTCGGGCGACCCAAAGTCTCTGACTACCAGAAGCTTGAAGTGGAAGACAGCAGAGGATCATTCCATAATTGCCTGGATCAGTACACTCCTCCTGAAGCTCCAGTATGGGCTAATGCCAGAAAAAAGATACTGGACAAGGTGGACCATGCTCTGACCCAGTATAGTAGTTCTTATCTTCTTATATAATTCTGGAAGATATCAGCATGTTCCACTGGATAGGTTGGGACATCAGACTGAAGAAATGAGACTAGATTCTATTCCTGGTTCTGCCCGTGACCTGCTCTGTAACCCTAGAAAAATCATTCTACTTCTGTGTCCCAGTTTCCCCATTAGAAAAATGGAGCTATTTACTTTCATTAATAAAGCACTTCAAAATCTTCTGATGAGAAGTGCTATATATAAGCTAAGCTAATTGTTAATTTGCCCCCATAGGAATTTGGCCAGGAAACCAGAGTTCTTTCTATTGGGAAACCTATACGAATGCTAACTCTTTTGTAAATTGCTCTGTGATCCTCAGTCAAAAAGTATTATATAAGTAAGGGCTAGATAAGGAAGTTTAGAGAAAGAGAGGTTACGTTTACCCAAAGCCCCACAGTGAGTAACAGAGCTGAAAATAAAACCAAAGTGTGACAAGAGCTTCAGTGACCAGAAGTAAACAGGAGTTGTGTAAAATAGCTTCTGGTCTACACTAGGGTGAGGGGTCGACTGAAGATGTGCAACTTCAGCTACACGAATAACGTAGCTGAAGTCGGCATATGTTCAGCTGACTTACCTGCTGTGCTCATGGCAGCGGCAGTGGGTGGCAGCACGCTCCCCCGTCGACTCCAGCTTGTGCCTTGCAGTGAGCTGGAGTTCCAGAGTTAATGGGGGCGCTGTTGGCGATCGATCACTACCCACCGACCCAGCAGGTAGTGAAGACCTACCTAAGAATAATGTCCCTATTAGTATTCGGACAATTTTATTAAATTCAGTAAAAGCAAGGCATGAAGGTCACCCTTCTCCTTCCCCAAATTGTTATGTAGTGTTGCTGGAGGTATCACAGTAATTGTAACATCAGCTGCAGCTGTGCAGTGCACAGGTCTGTGCAGTCTGCTTTGCCTATAAGATGCTACATGTAATAATAGTAAAATAATGCTGAAAAATATTCTGAAGAGTGATTTTTTTAAAAAATTGCTCATTTTCCTTTAACATAGTGATATGTACTTTTAACTTTCATGTCAGCTAAGCACATGCAGATATTTATATAGAGAGTTTGTAACTCAATCTGACAGATTTGCAGTTTGGCATCTTTGGCTGAAAAGTACTATGTAAATGTCAGTCATTATTAGACAGACATTTACACAGCACCATTCAAAATTATGGAAAGAAAGAAAATAAATTGGAGTGGCATATTATGCCACTTGGAGTGGCATAATTTGCAACTTGACTGTCATATTGTTGTTCCTTTTCCCATTTTCCACCCCCAAGCAGTGATTCTAATTTCCACAAGGAAATACATTTCACCTGTGAACTGTTCTCTTTAGAAAATGTAGTTTTAATTGAGTTACTCTGATTGGAGCCATCTTTCTTATGTTAACAGATTCAGAAAGATGTCTAATTACCCATATTGTTCATCAAACAGCAGTTTGCTATGGTTTTGAACAAAATAATTCAGCTTACTTAATATAAATAGTGCCTTCGTCAACCATTTCATGCCTTCCCAGGTTCTAACCAGTTGCGACTGACTATAGAATTATATAAATAACAGTAACCTTAAGTACAGTGTGAAATGAGCTTTTAAAAATAAACTTTTTAAACAATCAGTGGAGAAAACCTAAAATCACTAGAACAAAGATTAAAGAAAAAAATCTGCATTTTTTTTTACTTTGTGCACTTTACATAAATGTAGTTTCACTGTTTCCCCTGTACAGCAAGTTAATCAGTTTCTTGAGTTTGTGAGTTTCCTTTCACACAGCAACAGAGAAGAATAAAATAGGTTCTGTAAATGTAGTTGTAAGCCACGCAAGCTTTATAGGAGGATTCAGGGGGAGGTACAACACCTTAAACTAGCTGAAATCTAGATGATTTGAAAAATAAAAAGGAAATGAAAGTTGACAGTATCTTTTAACATCAAAAAATATTTAACCAAACATTGTGGTTATTAAGCAGCTATAAGAAAGCCAGGAAAGTTAGAGTTAACATTAAACTTAAAAGAAACCAAAACACATGAAAGTATGGAAATTCAAAACTTTCTCCACCATAACAATTTCACCACCAAAACCAAAAAGACCTGTGTATTACACAATTCTGTAACTGGACATCTAATGTGCCAAAGGCATGGGAGGCCACTCATTCAGCAAGGGGAGAAGGAGGGCAGAAAAAAGGAGCAGGATCAGCCTCATGAAATAAGATGAATGAAAGAGGATTATCATATGGCGTATTGATGGTAGCTGAAGGGGGTGGAGTGGGAGCCAGTCTTCCAAAAGAGATGGTGGGGGAACCAGATGATATTCTGTACCTCAAAGTAGCGCCCTGGAATCTCCATATTCACCACTGTGATTATGATTATGATGTGTTGTGTACAAGGTATGCCTTATGAGATATCATTTTATAAGTCTTGATTTGTTGAACAATAATATCCTGTTGGATTTTATGTGCAATCACTGTATGTGAAGTTACAAGGGATTGTTACTGAAATGTCTTGTGAGGTGCTTTCAGATGGTATATGGGAGGAACTGGAAAGATCGCTTGCCCTTAATGGAAACTTTCTCAATAACTTTGGAAACAGTTCCTGAGCATGTCTAGTAACTACTACTTCCCTCTTTTAGATGTCTCTGGACCCTTCTGACTAAGGCCATGTCTACACTGTGGTACAAGACTGTCACAGCTACAGAACCATGGATATGCTGCTGTAGCGTTGACATTTCCTATATCAATAGAAAGGGGTTTCCATCATTGTAGGAACTCCACCTCCTTGAGCAACAGTAGGTAGGTCAATGGATGCATTCTTCCATCAACCTAGCTGCATTTATAACAGAGGTTGATATAGCTTCAGCACTCAGGATGTGAATTTTTGACACATCTGAGCTCTGTAGTATGTCATCTTAACTTTTAAGTGTAGCTCAGGCTTAAGGTGTCTTGCATGTGTGCAGAGACAACATAGAGGATAAAACTGAAATCCATTGCCTGGTCTGTTCTACTAAGTTAGATTAATGTAAGTAACTTTGCACTGATCTATTTGTGAATATGTGTACATTCCATTTTGTCTCTGGTAGACATAAGAACTCCATTACAGTGACACAGTAAAATCACCTACCCAAATGGAGTAGAGCCCTGCTTGACCTACTGAGGTGGATAGAGTGTAAATGTACACTTTGCTTGACATGTATTGACACTAACAGTGCTCTGGCAGCTGTCCCACAATGACCCATTCCCTGTAAAAATGATGGCTCTCATAATTTTAAACCTACGGGTCACAGAGACTGGAAGCCACCCTTCCCAACCTTTAAACCAGGGGTAGGCAAGCTATGGCACGTATGCCAAAGGTGACATACAAGCTGATTTTCAGTGGCACTCACATTGCCTAGGGCCTAGCCACACTGGGGTACTGGCCGCTGGCCCCCTGCTAGCTGGGGTTCCATCCATCGGCCCTGCTCAGCCCGCTGCCGGCCGCAGGTCCCAGCCACCGGTCTGGGGGGCTCTGCTGCTGGCCTGGGGTCCTGGCTGCCAGCCTGGGGCTCTGCAGCCGCCTCTAGATGTGGCCCACTGGCCCCAGCCTGGGGCAGTGAGGGGTGTAGACGGGGTAAGAGGGGACGCGGCTCAGCAACCCCACCTTAAAAATTGTTCCAGTGCCACTGTATTGGGATATTTTTTTAAGTCCTGATTTGTTGCTTACATCACTATCACAGCATGTGGAATAGCGCATTGCGTTTGACATTGAGATTAGAATGTACATGCAAGAAACTGGATTGCAATATTTCCAGCAATTTGGTCCAATGTTTTCTTTTCTAATTAAACTTGAAAAATTCAACGAAAGAGACTTGGATTTGTCCGTATTTCAGTGGATGGGTGCTGAAGATTTCGAAATGCAGCTGATTCAGTAAAAATGCTCAGAATTGTGGGCATGAAAGTTTGGAGATCTGCAGAGTGCACTTGAAGCTACCAAGAGAGATCATGGGGCCTCTGTTCTGACTTGCTGCACATCCCTGCCAGTGAAATTTAACTGTTTGAAGAAAATTGTGTTTGCAATGCTTTTAGCATTTGGATCCACATACCTGTCTGAACAGATATTTTCACATATGAAATCTATCCACTGTCCCTCTTGGAGGGAGTTAACAACTGATCACTCAGAAGCCTGTGTGCAGCTTAAAGTATCCAAATATCTGCCAGACATTAGAAAACTCAGCAAGGAAAAGCAAGGGCTAGGATCACACTAAACTGATAAGATCTGCATTTTAATTTAATTTTAAATGAAGCTTCTGAAACATCTTAAAAACCTTATTTACTTTACATACAACACTAATTTAGTTTACATATTATAGACTTATAGAAAGAGACCTTCTAAAAATGTTAAAATGTATTACTGGCACAGAGTAAGTAAATGAAGACTTGGCACACCCCTTCTGAAAGGTTGCTGACCCCTGCTTTAAACACTCTTGCATGTTTTTGAAATGCCTTTTCCTGATTGCCTACATTGGGAAACACACTTAGCAGCTCACATTTGTTGTGTACAACTGCCCAATTGACCATGCCAAACACAAGACACACTCGTTTCTGGAGAAGACAAGAAGTACTGGATCTCCTGGGCCTGTGGGGATAAGATGCTGAACAAGCATAGCAGTGGACCAGCTACAGAAAAGTGAACATTTACAATCAGATTGCATGGTTGATTCAGCAAAAGGGAATGACAGTGCCACATGAAAGTGATGGAACTTCACTAGGGATACCACAAGGAGAGTTCAATAATAGATCTACAGTCCTGCAGCTTCTACAGTAAATTGCATGCTGAGACAGAAACCCCTGCCACGGACAGCAAGGAAGATGAGGAGGGAAGATGACTTCAGCCAACATTTGAGACTCCACTATGGTCTAGCCAACCCTGCCAGAGAAGCATGGATGAACCTAATGAAGGGGAAGGGAACTTGGGTAAGTGAATGGATGTATTTTTTGCCTTACATTTTTTATGTTTAAAGATGACACCCAGCCAATGCCCAAGTTAACAAGACAAAGGTTTTGACATTTCACTGTTTAACAGGTATGAGACAAGGTTGAGGACCACAAACAGAAAACAGAGTTATCTGCTTTTCATTCCCCTGGTGGGTTGGGATGGGTAGCAGGGCAGACAGAGGGCTTTGTTTATGTGCATAGGATTTTATCCTCCTTTATTCTCTTTTATTGTCCAGAGAAACTTTCATGGAGGTATTCTGCAATTCTCTCTGAAGGTTTCAAGGAATGGCAGCCTTAGTTCTTCCACTGCAGTAGGACACTTTCCCCTGCCTCTCTGAATCAGTTTGGCTGGCACCATTGCTGTAAGCAGGCTAGTAGCATATGGGCTCAGAAGACTTTGCAACACACCTGTAGCAACTGTACCTTTGTGACCTTCAGGAGCAAGATATCAGCTAAAACTACCACCACCTGTGGAAAATAGTGCCAGTATTCAGGGCCATTTCCCTGTACTAATACCTGTGGAGTCGGGATTAAAATTCTATAGCTGCATGCAACAGAAAATCCACACCCCTTCCAACTTGCCTCTGGCAAGCCAAACTCACCACAGCTGAGGCTAGAGAGTGGTGCTATCCTGAAGCACTGCAAAGTTGAGGTGTGAATAAGCATTTCTTACTAAAAGTGTTGATGGAATAAGGGAAGGGAGTTTTGAAACTTATCTTTTCCTTGTGCTTGTAAATCCAATGGTACATCTGTCTGTTTTTATCAGGAGCATCTGATGTAGTGGCCTTGTGTACCCCCTCTCCCCACACACACATGCTCACAGAATGCCTGACCTTCATGAGGAGGAGAAAGAAGAGGAATAGGAAGATGTTCAGAGACATCTGCAAGCCAGTGCTTCATCAGACCGTGAAGAAATGGCTTGAAGAGTCAATATGACTGACAGCACAGAAAATGACAGAGAGGACAGTATGACAAAGCTCCAAGTATGTACTTGTGGGTCCTGCGCTTCCTGGCAGATTTAGGGGCCTCAGAAACTCATCTAGCCCCAGAGTGACCTCCCTTTCTAGTATAATTGGCAAGAGTCACCACCTAGTGAGTTACCTTCATCACAGGCCAGTATGGAAGATGGAAAAGGGGGGAGCCCGGGCCCGCCCTCTACTCCGGGCTCCAGCCCAGGGACCCTAATAGTATCAGCTAAGATGGCTGACCTTTTATCCACAAAACACAATACAATTCCCTGGGCTACTTCCCCACAGCAGTCCCACTTCTTCAAACTCCACTTCACCCTTACCTCAGGGCCTCCTTCCTTCTGTATGATATGTTGTCCACCACTCAGTCTCACCAACAGCACAACTTCCTCTCACAGCTCCTGACACCCACAGCCCACCTGACTAACTGGGAGGTTTTTTATCTGGTTTCAGCCAGTCCCTGATTGGCTTCAGGTGTCCCACTCAGGCTAGCTGTTTCTGCTCCTTTCTAGAAGGTTCTTAATTGGCCCCAGGTGTCTTGATTGGCCTGAAGTAGCCTTTGTTTGGCTATCCAGGGAACAGGGACCTGCACATCCTGAGACTAACATACCTGCCCTCCAGCACTCTCTTATATCCTTCTGGTCTGACTCCATCACAACATGAAAAAGGCCTAGCAGTCCCAAGAAGAAAAGGAGCAAGAAATGCAGCAGGACATGATGGGTCTTCTCAGATAGCAAACCCAAATGCTGCAGGTATACTGGTCCAAAATCCCAACGTCTCCACCCTTTGCAGTCCTTGGAAAACTCCATGATTGCTGCTCCACACACCCTGCAACATGCCATGTATCACAGGGTACATCTTTCATTAACACTGCCAGCCCATGCTGGGAGACAGCAAGGAAAACCACAGCTTCATATACATTGACTTGTGAGAAGCACTGTTGATGTATGTGTACCACAATGGACTACATTTGTACTGACATGGACTGAATTGTCTACTTTCTAATTTTAAATTTTCATCCTGTTATGTTAAAAATTTGTATAACATTGCCTGTGGAGCTATTTTGCACATTGATTTTCTGCCCTGTGTTTTTTTCCACCATGTACAAGTTTTATTTTTCGATAATCAAATCATCTTATAAATAAAGACAGTGACTGTCAAAGCAAACAATACTTTTAAATGCACACCAAGCACCATCGAACTTATGACTTCAGGAAAACACCCAGTCATATTTATCAATCTACAGCCAACACTACACAGTTCTTAGAAGCACCCAAAGCTCCATGCCCAGAGAACATCTCGGTACAGAACACTACGGGGGTTGACCATTAGAATACTGTTTCAAAGCCTCATTCAACCACACAGCTCCACCATGGGCTCTTGTCATAGGCCTTGTGTCTGGCTGTTCAAAGTCAGCAGACAGCCCTTCCACCCTGGCGGCAGCTTTTCCTCCTCTGCCTCACAGATATTATGCAAGACACAACAGGCAGCTATCCATTGGGATTATTTTTCTCACAGAGATCCCAGTCTAGTGAGTAAACATCACCAGGACCCCTTCAATCTACCCAAAGCAATTTTAACAGCCATTCTACACAGGTTGAGCCATAGTTGAATCTTTACTTCTGTTCTATTGAGGTAGCCAGTGACCAGCTTCATGAGCCAGCAGAGTGAGGGCCAGGATCATGACTGGTATTTCAATATCACCAATGGTAATCCATCCTGCACTTTTTACAAGAGTCAGAAATGCAACATTTCCTACAGAAAAGAAATGTTTGAAAGAAAATCCATTTTGAAAGACCCAAACCAGAATTTTTCACATATGTCTGACTCACTCACTAGCTCCCGACCTTGATAGCCTGGGAGGTAGCTAGCCACTACATAGCCAGGTGATATGGAGCCTTAGAGCCTTGGCAGCCTACCAGGCAATCAACCAGGGGTCCCAGAGCCTGGAAGCATTGGTATCCCATACCCAGCTCTGTAGCTGCCTGACTGGTGAGCAACCAGGGAGCTGGGAGCCCAGGGAAATGCAGAATCTGGGAGTCCAGGCTGATGCGGGGCTCTAATGCTGCTGTTGAAGGCTAAAAATATGATTTTGCATTAGAGAGAAAATACTGATATTGTGTTAGGTTATTCAGGAGCTGCTCTCCCATGATTTTGTGCTGATGAAATAATCAGGATTTCCTCAGTTTTCTATTGATCAAGCCAACATTCAGATAACAGACCAATGTAGGGTCTGACTCAGTTGTGGTGCTGTCAATAGCTTCTGTTTTGGAATTAAGTCCTCAATAGTGTCTTATTTTTTAATTTCCCTCTTAGGCCCTATCCCAACACGCTTCATGTGAAGACTGCCTAGGAATTCCTAATGGATATTGGGAGTACAGAATGGAATTTATTTCAAAGTGAATTTAATGCTAATAATAGATGGTAGTTTAACAGCCTTGGAGACCAAATGCTTCTTGTTACTCACAGAAGACCCGTAACATGGCAACAGCAGTGGGGGCTTCCGCACACTCTTTTCCACCCCACTGCCAATAAATTTTAACCTGCTCTGATGAGATTATCTTTAGTCGTGACTAGAGCTGGGTGAATAATTGATTTTTTTGTTTCATCTAGCAAAAAAAAAAAAAAATAGAACGAATATTAGATTCAGTTCCAAAAATATTTGGAATTTGTCATCAAATTGGAAAAATTCAGGAAACTATGTGTTTTCCCGCTCATTACTTTTACCCCAGAGGTTAAGTCACTTGTCTGGGCTGTGGGAGACCCTCGTTTGAATCCCATTCTGGAGCAAGGACTTGAACTCAGATGTCTCCACCCCACCATCCCAAATATCCTAACCACTAAGTTATAGGCTAGTTCTGCTCTCAATTTCTCCTGTAGAAGCCTGTTCCACTTTGTATATGTAGCCACCCCATATTAGAGGGTCCTCTGCATTTAATTCAGGGTTTTCCAGTCAGGAAGATCCTGCATGCTGCAATCCAGTCTTGGAGACTAAACTCATGGGATACCTTGTGGAAAAGAGAAACTTCCATGTATGGAGAGTGAGAGAAGCCTCATTCTGGATGCAGAGACAGCATGTGGTGGGCTCCATTTTGTCAGGGGGCACTTAAAAAAAGAAAATAGAATAACCTTTGATAAGGTTTCCACTAATGCATTCCAAGAATACTGGACATTCTGGCACTTCCAGGAATGGCACAGGTCCTACACTACCTGTGTGACCCTTACCCTTGCCTGCATGGTACCAGCCGTGTTGGTGTGAGGTCACACCCGTGGGGGCAAAGCAGTGCACTCTTCAAAATGACATTCCCCATCTGATACTGGACAAAACCAGGTCTAGTTTTGTCCCAGTATTGCATTGGCAAACCAGCCAAAAATAGCACCATCTGGCATAAAACCAGATGAGTGGCCTCCCTAGATACTGAGTGGCTGAGAATCTTGTCTAAGCTCCATGCAAATGGGATATCAGCCAGCTTCTGCAGTCCTCTGTTCGGACACTGGGACAAGAGATCTTCCGACAGTGGCCAGTGCCAGGTGCCCTGGAAGGAATGAACAGAACAGGTAATCATCAAATGATCCATCCTGTCGCCATTTTCCAGCTTCTGGAAAACAGAGGCTACGGACACCATCCCTGTCCATCCTGGCTAATAGCCATTGATGGACCTATCCTCCATGATCTTATCTAGTTCTTTTTTTAACTCTGTTATAATCTTGGCTTTCACAACCTCCTCTGACAGAATTCCACAGGTTGACTGTGCATTGTGTGAAAAAATACTTTCTTTTGTTTGTTTTAAACCTGCTGCCTATTAATTTCATTCGGTGACCCCTAGTTCTTGTGTTATGGGAAGGAGGAAATAACATTTCTGTATTTACTTTCTCCACACCAGTCATGATTTTATAGACCTGTATCGTGTCTCCCCTTAGTCATCTTTTTTCCAAGCTGAAAAGTCCCAGTCTTATTAATCTCTTCTTATATGGCAGCTGTTCCATACCCCTAATCATTTTTGTTGCCCTTTTCTGAACCTTTTCCCATTCCAATATATCTTTTTTGAGCTGGACTGACCACATCTGCATGCAGTATTCAAGATGTGGGTGTACCATGGATTTGTATAGAGGTGACATGATATTTTCTGTCTTATTATCTATTTCTTTCTTAAGGATTCCCAATATTATGTTCACTTTTTTGACTCACACTGCACATTGTGTGGATGTTTTCAGAGAACCAATCACAATGACTTAAAGATCTCTTTCTTGAATGGTAACAGCTAACTTAGACCGCACCATTTTCTATGTATAGTTAGAATTATAATTTCCAATGACCATTACTTTGCATTTATCAACATTGAATTTCATCTTACATTTTGTTGCCCGGGTACTCAGTTTTGAGAGATCCATATGTAGCTCTTCGCACTCTGCCTGGGACTTAACTATCTTGAGTAATTTTGTATCATCTGCAAATTTTGCCACCTTACTGTTTACCGCTTTTCCCCAATCATTTATGAATATGTTGAATAGGACTGGTCCCAGTATAGACCTCTGGGGAACACCACTATTTACCTCTCTCCATTCTGAAAACCAATCATTTGTTCTCATCCTTTGTTTCCTATCTTTTAACCAGTTACCAATTCATGAGAGGACCTTCACTCTTATTCCATGACAGCTTACTATACTTAAGAGCCCTTGGTGAGGGACCTTGTAAAATGCTTTTTGAAAATCTAAGTACACTATATCCACTGGATCCCCCCTGTCCACATGCTTGCTGACTTCTCAAAGAATTCTAGTAGATTGGTGGGGCATGATTTCCTTTTACAAAAATCATTTGTATTTGACTCTTGCCCTGACAAATTATGTTCATCTATGTGTCTGACAATTCTGTTCTTACTGAAGTCAGGCTTACTGGCCTATAACTGCTGGGATCGCCCCTGGAGCCCTTTTTAAAAGTTGTCATCACATTAGTTATCCTCCAGTCATTTGGTACAGAAACTGATTTAAATGATAGGTTTTGCAATTTCACATTTGAATTCCTTCAGAACTCTTGGGTGAATACCATAAAATTGATACATGGTGGATCATGAATTTTCAGTCATGTATATGTTGACTTTAAATCATGTAGACTGGGCTCAGAAATAGCCAACACATGGTAGTAAGTTATCCTGGTGCATGTCTGAAGATATTAGCTTCTTTTACAGAATCTCACTGTAAAAAAAGGAAAAAGAAAAAAAGTCTCTAGCTGGTATGGTTGTGAAAAACAACTGGAAAAATGCAAACCAAATGTAACCAACACAGGGAGATCTGAGAGTCTGCAGCGAGCCAGGAACAATAGCACTGAGAGGTTTGAACTGCCCCATTAATCTTTGGAGGTGTGAGCTCAGATGCCCAGTGGCGCTGATTTAAATGTCAACATTATGAACTATTTCATTCCTCATGCAGGAAAAGAAAGGGAGGGCAACAGAGCTGCATTGTTAGCAGACTGATCATTGACTGTGAGCAGAATCTCATTCTGGAACTCACATGGTCTGGAGCATATTTTGTGCAGAGAGATTGGTGTGGTACTCTTCACTCCCCTCTCACTAATCCCTGTAGCTATGAGTGAGATTCTGGAGGAAGGTACTTCTAACTTCTATAGCACTTTTCATCTGAGGATCTCAAAGCATTGTAAAAATAACAGCTGAATATCACAATGCCTCTGGAAAGTGCAACACAGCAATTGTTTAGCAACACTATACAACTATACAAGAAATGAAGAGAAATACTGTAACAAATTGCATCTGCAAATGTAGATCCATAGAGTCCCTATTTTTACTCAGGCAGAGAGAAGATTTGAATCCACACCTCCTATGTCCCAGATAAGTGCCTCAATCATGGGCGGCGTGTGAAACCCCACTTCAGAGTGGCTAGCCCCTAGCCACTGCCCCTTCCACCTGAGGCATCTCCCTTCTGCCCCCTCCCCTGCAGAAGCCCTGAGTGACGAATCCCCCATCATGGATGAAGGAACCCCAGCCCAAGTCCCAGCCTGCTGCTAGGCTGGAGTCTCAGCTCATGGGTGGCCCCAGCCACCCTGAGTCCTGGACTGCCGGCTGGCTGACTCTAGCACCAGCTCAGCACTCACCCGCTTTGGGAGAGGGGCTGAGCAGAGGCAGGAAGAGGAGTGAGCAGCCTGGGCTGGGGCAATGGGGGAAGAACAGGACCCAGGAGGGACCTCGGGGTAGACTGTTGGTGAGACCATACCTGGCTGCTTGGGGAGGCCTTTGTTACCTGTCACAATCAGCAGGCTATAGAGTTGTTCTCTCACAATCTCTGGCCTAATGGATATTTAGTATTTATATGTAACCCCTCCTCTCTTCCTTCCCGGGTTACCCAGGAGCAGGCAGAACTCATTTGTATGCCAGGATACCTGATATGTTGACAGTAAAGGAGATCCTGAGTATCCTGATGGTGATGTTGGCTAGGTGTGAATCCTCTATCCTTTGTCCTTTTACTTATAAGGAAATGAATTTCCAGCTGGTTGGGACCCGTATACACACACTGGCCTGCCATGCAACCCCCAGGAATAAACCTGAGCTAAAGTACCACTTATAAACTCTGTACAACAACTTTAATCTTATAGATAACACAACTTTATTTAATCACTGTTTATCTTCCATACTGAAGCAGAGAATAGCCAGGGGAAGGAGAACAGGACAGCATGATTTTCTCAGCCACAGAACACTGAGCATCCTTATTTAAAAATCAAATTACAGCTATAACAAATGACTCATCAAGTATCCCCAAAACTTTATTTTACCCAGAGCAAATATTACACTACAGTACAGTTATAGCCTGAGGTCAGTTTTCCAGCCTATGTTCCATAATATGCTTTCATTTAATCAGCATTTATAAATAGACATTGTTGCTATGAAAAAAAATAATTCAAAGACTGTGATATGATCTTTCCTTGTCACAGAAATTGTCTTGCTAAATAAAACCAGAGCTGCTGATCTTGTATATTTTCTTCCTATAGTCTGTCTGATATTACAGGATACTGAAAAGTACTGTGTTAAATGCTGTTTATAACTCTTCAGCTTATCATTCATGCAAAATTTATATATCAATAAAATATTCTATGTTTATTGTATTGTTAAAGGATACAATACAGCCCACTGAAAAACCTCTCAAAACTCTAACCATAATGCTCTTTCCTGAGCAGATTTATTCATAAATGGCATATTGCTAGCAGATTGCACCTCCAGTGAAAGCACTGACCTGAACTGGTGCTCAGCAGATGTATTAACAGATCAGGTGTGCTAGTCTTTGGTTCAGCATTGAGCATGGAAATGTTCATTAATGAGGAAGGGTGTTATTCCCAAGCATGCAAATATACCACACATTGGTCTGGTAAGGGCTCAGCTCTTGTCAATTAAAACAGGGTCAGGCTTGGATACGAGACTTCCTAGGAACATACAAGAGTTAAAGGAAGTGGTAGTGGACACTCAAACTTTTAAATCTTTCCTCCTGGGGATGCCTTGACCTGGTTATAAAGACACATGTCACTGTTACATCTAGAGGAGCATTTTTCCAGAGACGATGTAAACCAAAACCCTGACAATCTATGGACATTAAAGATCTCACAGCACTTTTTGCTAACATGGGAGGTTTAATTCAATGTTTTGAGACAGCTTCCATTGTGAGGAATTGCGTTCTGCTTACCTCCATTCCTCTTGCAGCAGAAAAGTTTATTTTTTCTCTCCTAAACTAGTGTTTGTGTAGCATAGCTTTTAAATTCAACCTTGGAATTTGTATCTATGTTTTAGTGACAGATGAATAATCTCTTTACCATGCTACAGAGTACAAGCAATTCTGCTTCCAACAGCAAACCAATCTGATCATTGCAGAGCCTGAAAAATAACCTGTCAGTATGCTGCTTCTTTAATATGGTCGAAAGACTAGCCACTTACATTTTTTCTTCACTTGGTGAAAGCCAATCCTAGAATAATTTCTACTGATGATACACTGACATCTATTGATTAAGGCAGAGCTTCTCAACTATGTGCTCTGCTTCTGCTGAAATCAGACACTGCCCCCCTTGGATCTTCAACAGCTGGACCAGTTTTAAAAATACTTCATAAGAGAAAATGACACTGTACTTTTGGATGGGTTAAATTGAACACTGGCAGCCAGAATAGTGCAGAGATGCTAATATCACCAAGATCCAGGGCTCTCATGGAAGCAGGGATAATGAAGAGGATACAATAAAGCCTAGTAGCCATAGCAATTATAAGACATCTACATCAGACACTAAAAGCCTACTCATTATACTGTTTGTTCATTTCATTACAAAAGGATCTTCAACAGGGAATAGTTCACCTTCATTTGTAAACAATGTATGAACATTTATTTTAGCCTCAGGGCACAGCAAAGCATTGCAAATGTCAAGCAGGAAGCCTCCTTCCTTATACACAGGATTACAGTTCTCCAGATGCAAGAAAACAGTAAACCTTCAAGTTTGGAACTGTGATGGAGCCAGGATACCAGATGTGGTGGAGCCAGTGACAGGCTGTGAAAATTTTAACACAGAGAACACATGCCCCCTCAGTCACTGGGAGGTGAGATGTCTCCTGAGTAAAATATTCTTGGCTTCCAATGTCCATCAGTTCAATACTTTCCACATCCATCAATCTTTCTACCTCTCCTCCCTCCAGCACAGAACTTCAGCCTTCCACCCAACTCCCTCTTCCCTGCACTTCACTGGGGCTCACTTTCCTGCCTCCCCTACCTGGCAGCTTTTTCTAAGAGTCTTAGCAATAGCAGCAGATGGGTGAACCTATGGTCTCTGGCTAGTGGGTAAGGGGAATCAGATTGCTTTATTGTTGGGTTGGGGAACAATTAGAAAATGGGTCTCCTTTGGTTCTTGGGAGTAGACAAGTCTCCCATAAGTGGTGAAAGGATGGTTCTCCCCCAACTGGCGGGTGATGGAACACCCCAACATCCTCTCCCAATACCAATTCTTCAGACTAGAGGCTAGTGCTAGGCACAAGCAGGGAGTGTGGCAGGCTGCAGTGGGAACAGGAGTCTGATGCTGTACAGCAGCAGTTTAGCTCTAATCTACCCTTCTTCTGTTTATATGTTGCTGGAGCAGCTGTGGATGGGTCAGAGCTGTGAGGAATCACATGGTATGGGATGCAGAAATGAAGTTGCTCTTGCATTAGCTGCTGGATCAAATAAAATTGCTTGTATGCTACACTGGCAAAGAAATCTAACCTAATGAAATACAGGCACAGTCTAAGAGCTGAGAGATAGGGACAGGCAGAAAACAAGATTTCCAGTATGTGAAACATTTTGAGGTTTTGACATTTGTCTTTGTTTCACATGGGAATGTAACTGAAACCTGTTGGGGGAGTGTAACAGGGTGCTGGCTAGGAGATCCAGGCCAGGCCCCTGTTAGCCCAGCTCCTTGCTGAAAGGGGAATTAGTTGGGGCTGGCCAGGGAGGCTATGCCCAAATTGCCTAAGGCAACGTACCTGCAGGCCCGATCAGCCAGCCATCTATATAAAGCTGACTGGGAGGAAGCAGTGGGGGAGGGGAGTCAGGGGAGGAGAGACAGGAAAGGGAGAAGCGAGTAGTCTTAGATTTCTGCTGGCTGGGGAAGCTAGCGGTCCCCAGAGTGTTGGTCTGTAAAAATATGTATATAGCAGGTGGTAGGAACTGACACTGGTCCATGCCTTTTGGTGGGCCTCCAGCTGAGTTTGTGAGAGAATTGGTGAGGGCCTGGGAGGAAAAAAGAAACACCTCACCTCAGTGGTAAGGACAGTCATCTGGGATGTGGGAGAGCCACCTTCAAGTTCCTCATCTGCCTGATGCAGAGCAGAGACTTTAAGCTGGGTCTCCCCCATTCCAGTTGAGGGCCTTAACCATCTAGCTACCATGTGCGACTATTATGCATGTACACACATACATGTGCACTCACACAATCTTCCCCTCTCTCCCCCGTGGCACATCCTGACCCTGAGAAAGTTTCCCAAGAAAATGTTCATGGAGACTGATATAGTTCAGGTTCGACAGATCAACATTTCTGAGGAAAAAACATATCAAAATATTCCTGACTAGCTCTACCTAGAGAGACTGGAGAATCTGAGGTGGCTGGAGGCAAGAAGGGCATAGCCGCCGTGAACATCACAGGCTCTGATAGGATGTTGGCACAAGATTGTGAATATGCAGCAGGCTATAATAGATACAATCTTACATGGAAAAATAGGCCAAAGAATGACCAACAGAGTGACCACAGTGACAAGGATGGGAAGGATAACGAGTCAGAGTGTACATAGGAAAGAATCACTTTGGATACTGAATGATAGCCCTGAAACATGGGGACACTAGCACTGCAGTGTGGGGGAGATGTTTAAGTAAGAGACAAGTCAGTGGAAGCCATAAGAAAATCCCAGGAAAAAACGGCTTACCTGTAATTGTTGTTCTTCGAGATGTGTTGCTCATATCCATTCCAGTTAGGTGTGCACGCACCATGTGCACGGCTGCCGGAAGATTTTTCCCTTAGCAACAGGCTAGGTCGGCTAGGGAGCCCCCTGGAGTGGTGCTGTTATGGTGCCGCATATATACCCCTGCTGACCTGGCCCCCCCTCAGTTCCTTCTTGCCAGCTGATCTGGCAGTGGGGAAGGAGGGGTGGAGTTTGGAATGGATATGAGCAACACATCTCGAAGAACAACAGTTACAGGTAAGTAACCCGTTTTTCTTCTTTGAGTGCTTGCTCATATGCATTCTAGTTAGGTGACTGCTAGCCATACCTAGGAGGAGGGGTTGGATCGACCAACCGCTGAGTGGAGGACCGCCGAGCCAAACGTTGCATCGTCCCTGGACTGCTGGACAATGGCATAGTGCGCGGCGAAGGTATGGATGGAGGACCAGGTGGCTGCCCTGCAGATGTCCTGGATCGGAACCCGTTCCTGGAAGGCTGCCGAGGAGGCTTGTGCCCTTGTGGAGTGCGCAGTTATCTGCTCAGTGGATTTCCCTGCTAGCTCATAGCAGGTACGGATACAAGCAGTTATCCAGGAGGAGAGCCGCTGTGCTGAGATCGGCTGCCCTTTCATCCAATCCGCTACAGCAACAAAGAGTTGTGTTGACTTCCTAAAGGGTTTTGTACACTCTAAATAAAATGCAAGAGCTCTGCGAACATCGAGCATGCGCAACTGTTGTTCCCTACGGGAGGTGTGGGGCTTTGGGTAAAAGACCTGGAGAAAAATGTCCTGGTTTATGTGGACGGGGGACACCACCTTCGGGAGGAAGGCGGGGTGGAGGCGTAGCTGGACCTTATCCTTGTGGAAGACCGTATAGGGGGGTTCCAATGTGACAGCTTGGATTTCAGAGACTCTACGAGCCGAGGTGATAGCCACGAGAAAGGCCACTTTCCAAGAGAGGTATAACAAGGAGCAAGTGGCGAGGGGCTCGAACAGGGCAACATGAGACGGGAGAGGACCAGGTTCAGGTCCCACAAGGGGACTGGGTGTTTAACCTGCGGGTACAATCTGTCCAGTCCCTTGAGGAACCTATAGGTCGTGGGGTTGGAGAAGACCGAATGGTCGGTGGTTCCCGGGTGGAAAGCCGATATGGCTGCTAAATGGACTCAGATGGAGGAAGTGGAGAGGCCTTGCTGCTTGAGGGAGAGAAGATAGTCTAAGATGGTAGGTATACTGGCCTCTCCTGGGGCAGTGTTGCTCTGTTCGCACCACCGGGAGAAACGAGCCCACTTTGCACAGTAAGTGGCTCGGATAGACGGCTTTCTGCTACCCAAGAGCACATTTTACACCTCCGCTGAGCACAGGAGCTCTGAACCCCTAAGCCACGCAGGAGCCACGCCGATAGGTGTAGGGACGGAAGGTCCAGGTGGAGTAGGCAGCTGTGGTCCTGTGATATGAGGTCCGACCAAAGCGGCAGGGGGACGGGCGGTACCACCGATAGCTGGAGAAGGGACGCATACCAGCACTGCCTGGGCCACGCTGGGACTATGAGGACGATGTGCAACTTGTCTCACTTCTCTTTGATGAGCACCTTGTGCAGCAATGGTATCGGGAGAAAAGCGTAGAGGAGTTGCCCTTCCATGGAAGGAGAAAAGCATCCATCAGGGAGGCTGGGGAGCTGCCTCGGAAAAAGCAGAACTGGAGGCACTTCCTGTTCTGCCGAGTGGCGAAGAAGTCGATCTGGAGAAACCCCCACCTTAGGAAGATCGACCGAATGACATCCGGGCGAATGGACCACTCGTGGGAGAGGAAAGACCTGCTGAGGTGATCCGCCAGCATGTTGTGAACGCCCGGGAGGAACAAGGCCATGGGGTGAATTGAGTGGGCTATACAGAATTCCCACAGTAGAATTGCTTCCTTGCAGAGGGGGGTTGAGCGGGCTCCCCCTTGCTTGTTGACGTAAAAGAGAGCTGTAGTGTTGTCCGTTAGCACTGCAACACATTGGCCCAATAACGTGTTCTTGAAGGCCTGACATGCGAGGTGGACCGCCCACAGTTCCCGGACATTGATGTGTAGACAAAGGTCAGCTGCTGACCACCGCCCTTGGGTCCTCAGTTGTCCGAGATGGGCTCCCCACCCCAGATCTGACGTGTCCATAACCAGAGACATTGCTGGCTGGGGTGGGAGAAAGGGGACGCCCTCGCAAACAAGTGCTTGACTTGTTCACCAGGTGAGGGCGTCGAGGGTCGAGTTTGGGATGGTGAGGAGGGTAGTTAGGCTGTCCACGTTCAGTCTGTAAACTGATGCTAACCATGACTGGAGTGGGCGCAAACATAACCTTGCATGCTTGGTGACGTACATGCAAGCTGCCATGTGCCCCAGCAAGCTGAGGAATGATCGGGCCGTGGAAGTTGGGAAGGCGCGTAGACTGTGAATCGCTGACTGAATAGATCGGAAGCGAGATAGTGGGAGGGATGCTTTTGCCACTGTGGAGTCTAGCAGGGCTCCTATGAATTCCAGCCTCTGGGTAGGCTCCAGGGCCGACTTCTCCTTGTTGAGGATGATTCCGAGGCGGGTGAATGTGTTGAGCGTTAGCTGGATGTGGGAGAGTACCTGCTCCCGAGAGCTGCTCCTTACTAACCAGTCGTCGAGGTAAGGGTAGAGGTGGACCTGGCGGTGCCTGAGGAATGCCACGACCACAGCCATTGGTGAACTTGGTGAACACCCTGGGAGCTGTGGAGAGGCCAAAGGGTAGGACCGCGAACTGGTAATGCTCACTGGCTACCACGAAGCGGAGGAAATGTCTGTGGGATGGCCTTATGGCTATATGGAAGTAAGCGTCTTTCATATCGAGAGCAGCTTACCAGTCTCCTGGATCCAGTGAGGGAATGATAGTACCCAAGGAGACCATGCAGAACTTGGACTTAACCAGATGTTTGTTGAGTCCGTGCAGGTCCAGGATGGGCCAGAGACCCCCTTTTGCCTTGGGTATGAGGAAATAGCGGGAATAGAACCCCCTTCCCCTGGACCGCTCTGGGACAGGCTCGACGGCGCCCAGAGACAGGAGCAATTGAATTTCCTGCACCAGGAGTTGCTCGTGAGAGGGGTCCCTGAAAAGGGACGAGGAAGGTGGGGAGGAAAACTGAAGCGAATATCCCACTGCCATCATGCGCAGGACCCACTGGTCTGAGGTGATGGCGGACCAGGCACGAAGGAAGTGGGATAGACGGTCCCTGAAAGGAGAATCCTGTAGGGCGGCTGGTACACTGTCCCCGGGCACACCTTCAAAAGCCAGGCTTAGGGCCCTGGGGCGGCTTTTGGATCGATGGCAACTGGCCCGAGCGCAGGGTGAAGGAGCATCTACGGCTCCCCCCGGCCCCGCCTTCTAAAAGCTTCCTGCGATGGGCGTGGCGGAGGATAAAAGCATCTGGGCTGGGGCCTGAACGGTCTCCTCTGGGTCACAGGGGTGTGCATACCCACAGAACATAGGATGACCCGGGAGTCTTTGAGGGACTGCAAGCACAAGTCCGTAGTCTGGGAAAAGAGGCCAGAGCCTTCAAAGGGTAGGTCCTGTATAGTGTATTGCACCTCAGGGGGAAGATTAGAAGCCTGTAACCAGGCAATGCGCTTCATGGCGATCCCGGAGGCCACTGTTCTGGCTGCTGAATCGGGCGAATCGAGGGCTGCCTGCAGCGCAGGCTTAGCCACCTTTTTGCCCTCATTGATAAAAGCATCAAACTCCTGCTTAAATTCGGGTGCGGGGGGGGGACACGGTACTCAGAAACTTCTGCATGGAGCTCCATGCATTGTACGTGTGCCTGCTTAGGAGGGCCTGTTGGTTGGCCACCCTGAGCTGGAGACCCCCTGCAGAATAGACCTTTCTTCCAAGGAGGTCCATACGCTTAGCCTCCTTGGATTTGGGGGCCGGGGCTTGTTGACCGTTGTGCTCCTTCTGGTTGACGGAGTCGACAACCAGGGAGCAAGGCTGGGGGTGAGTAAAACTTCATAATCCTTAGCGGACACAAAGTATCATCTCTCCACCCCATTAGCGGTCGGCAGGATGGAGGCTGGGGTCTGCCAGATTGTGGCCATTGACTTCTGGATGGTTTTGATGACTGGCAGAGCCATCCTGCTCAGGCCATCTGTGGATAGGATGTCCACCACAGGGTCCTTGATCTCTACGACCTCCTCCACCGGAAGGTTCAGACCCCTAGCCACTCTTGTTAAGAGGGCCTGATGTGCCGACAGGTCTATGGGCAGGGGGGCTGGAGGCGGATGTGCCCGCCACTGCTTCGTCCGGGGAAGACGACGAGGAGGCCCCTTGCTCACCGACCTGCAGGGCCTCAGATGGAGGAGGGGTCCAGGGAGGTGGGGCGGAGGCTGGGGCCATGATGCCGGCGGCCGAGAGATCTGCCCCACTAGCCGGGGGGCAGCTAATGGTGGCCTCGGGCACCCTGGAGTCCGATGCACCCGAGATCCCAGACGGAGCCCCCTGGGTTTGGTGGTACACCCAGAGGGTCCAGAAAGGCCACTGTGCGGGATCCTGAGGCTGTTGGAGGGGCTGGTCGGCCCAATGGCCTTCCAATGCCTGAGGGTGCTCCGAACCCCAGTCCTCCACTGAGTGTGGTGAGGTGGTGGCAGACCGGGAGGGCCACGGAGGCGCCGAGCTTGAAAAGGGGTGGCGACCGGAGGGAGATGGGGAGCGGGACCGGGACCTGTAATGACTTCGGTGCCGGGGCAATGCAGGGTATTGGCAGAGACCCGATTGAGCCTCACGTTGAGCCAAGGAATGGTCTCTGGATCTCGACCAGCGTCGGGACGGTGACCGGTACCAGGATGGTGAACGGTACTGGGACGTTGACCGGCGCCGACAGTACGACCGGCGTCGAGATGGAGAGCGGTGCCGGGACAGAGATCTGCGCCGAGATGCTGATCGCCGCCAAGGTGTAGAGCGGTGCCGCAGCCGGGAGCGGTGCCGAGATGGGAAGCGGCACCGAGATCCGGAACGGGGTCGGATCGAGCTGGCGCGCGGCAGTAATGGTGCCGTAGGCTGCAGAAGAGCTGGTTTTCCCTGAGACTGGATTTGTAGGGGCTGGGCTGTCAGCGGCTCATTGAGCGCAGTGAGGTCCCGGGCAGCGGCGAAGGTCTCCGGTGTCGAGGGCAAGCGCTGCTGCACCGGAGCCCTGGGCAGTGAGTCCAGGCACACCGAACTCAATGGGACCTGCCTAGGTGCCAGAGTCAATGGGGCCAGTGCCGGTGGAAGTTGCCGGGAGCGCTCCCCCACGGGACGCTGCTCTACGGGTGCCGGGGCAGCCATAGAGGTTGGAGGCGCCATTGGCTTCTTCTTCCTATGCACCGGCGAATGAGACCGGTGCCAGGGTGCCGGCTTCGGTGCCGCAGAAGTTCGTGGGGCCGGCACCGATGAAGAGGCGCTCTTCTCCGAGGAGCTGGACACGGATGGTGCCAGGGCCAGGGCCGCTTCCATGAGGAGTTGCTTCAGTCGAAAGTCTCTCTCCTTCTTGGTATGTGGCCGGAAGCTCCTACAGATCTTACACCTGGCAGCCTCGTGAGCTTCGCCCAGGCACTTGAGGCACGATTCGTGTGGGTCGCCCACTGGCATAGGCTTCCCACACAGAGAACAAGGTTAAAGTCTGGAGCCTTGGGCATAAGTGCCCCAGCTCCAGCAGGACGGAGAAAACTCCCCCAACTAACTAGTACTACTATCTAACAAAGTTAACAAACTAAGAACTATAAACTATGTACAGAACAATCATTAGAAACACAGAGAGCTAAAGGGAAACGGAGGACAGAACACTGAGCTCTGCAGTTCCAGCAACCGTCACAGGCGGTAAGAAGGAACTGAGGGGAGGGCCAGATTGGCAGGGGTATATATGCGGCACCATAACGGCGCCACTCCAGGGGGCTCCCTAGCCAACCCAGCCTGTTGCTAAGGGAAAAATCTTCCAGCAGCCGTGCACGTGGCGCGTGCACACCTAACTGGAATGCATATGAGCAAGAACTCGAAGAAGAATGAATCCTGCTGATGGATGATTGAACTTTCTAGCACAGAGGTGGCCAACCTGTGGCTCTGGAGCTGCATGTGGCTCTTCAGTGGTTAATATGCGGCTCCTAGGCACTGATTCCAGGGCTGGAGCTATAGATACTAACTTTCCAATGTGCTGGAAAGTGCTCAATGCTCAACTCCCAGCTCTGCCCCAAATCCTGTCTCCACTCCACCCCTTCCTCCAAGGCCCCTTCCCCTGATTCTTGCATGCCCTCACTCCTCCTCCCTCCCCCTTTCTCCTGCATGTGTGAAACAGCTGATTGCAGTGGATGTGGGGGGAAGAGGGAAGTAGGTGCTAATTGGTGGGGGCTGCTAGCAGGCAGGAGACACTGGGGAGCAGATGCGGGGTGCTAATGTATTGCTGTGGCTCTTTGGCAATGTACATTGGTAAATTCTGGCACTCTCTCAGGCTCAGGTTGGACACCCTTGTTCAAGCAGAAGCCAAAGATGCAGCAATGCGTGTCTGGACTGCACTACACTTGGAACAAGAGTTTTGGCTTAGAAAGCTAAGGCCAAAAGAGAGCAC
Organism: Dermatemys mawii; assembly: GCA_007922305.1. Classification (NCBI taxonomy): domain Eukaryota; kingdom Metazoa; phylum Chordata; order Testudines; family Dermatemydidae; genus Dermatemys; species Dermatemys mawii. The sequence continues at coordinate 549,395 of ML677334.1, forward strand.
AGTCTGCCACAGAGAGGTCCCCAAAGCGGGAAGATATCTTAGACTTTAGGATCACCATGTGGCACACAATAGGAGAGCACACAGAAGGAGCCATTACTGGCCAGTTTGGAGCAAGGACTGGAGGAAGACATGCCAATGAGAGAGAGACAGCAGCTGGTTGAACAATCTGAACACATGCCATTCCTGCACCTAAGCAAGGCAAGTGGTGATGCTGAGAGTGAGTTATGAGCTCAGAGGACTGTACTGGACAACTTGCTGGATCCCCTTCTGGTTTAACTGTGGATACAGTGTACCAACCTTTTCAGATGAGAGGTGAGTGTAGCAAGCCTGCTGAATCTTTACTGGGTAACACATCCAGTTCTTAGGAAGGAGAGTGACTCAGATCAGCATCCAACCAATAGTGGTCTCTGTGTTACTCACAGTGACCAGGATAAGGAAGCAAGGATGCAGACAGGATCAGCAACTGGACCTGGTAGGTGGAAGGTGAAGTGTGTGCATAGCAGCCTTAGACCTGGCTGTGGAGAGAAAGTTGCATTAGAGCTGGGCAGCCACAAATCAAGTCTGGAGGAGTTGGGATCAGGAAGGGCAGAGATACAAGGTGCCCAAAGCAGCTATTGAGGAGCAGCTGCTGCAGAAGAGTTAGTGCTAGGGGATAGAGCAGGCTGGCCAATGGGTTGAGGGGGCTAGACTAACAGAAGATGAGGGGAAGCAGAGAACAAGGTATGAGAAAAACCTCATTAGGTACCACGGGGAGGGAGTGGGGAGCATCATGCAATCCATCCATCACCTACGTAAGCAGAAGTCACACACCCAGCAAAAGACATAAACCAACAGTGTAACAAGGCACGGGGACACCACATGGGAGGACCCTTAACATGGCCACTAGATACCATCCAGAGCACCAGATGGGCAACCAAGCTCAGGACTGAGACACCAAGACTCACTCACTGACTCTGTCTGACATGGCTGGACATAAATAGTCAGCTTGTATACTAGACCCAAGAAATTGTGAAGCTTGTACACTTTTGGCCTTCTCCCCATGGGGATAGTATGGAAATCCTCTACCTTTCTTCTTATAACTGCTCTCTAAGACTAGTGTCCCAGGGTATTTTCATACTGTCTTTCCTGCCAGATCTACTAAAGAATCCTCTTTTACTTAATAGAAATGAAAGAGTGTTTACTGGGAATCCCCAAGGGCTGGAACTGGTAGGGGCTAGTGCTTGGAGTGTGCACAGACCTACTTTCTTGTAGGACACACTACCAGATATCTAGACAGTGACACTGTGCAGCAAGCTGACTACAAATTATCTCACCCAGACAATGTAAAAGTAGTTGGATCCTTCCAAAGTTCACATAGTCTGGTTCAAACCACCACAGAAGTCCAGGAAAGCAAAGCACTAAGGGCCCTGACAGTATAAGGTATACAATCATAGGCGTGCACAGCACATTTCATTAGGGTGTGCACACAGGGAATTTTATTTATTTATTTTAAAGGCAACGCACTCTGCATTGAAAGCCACTTTTATTTTTGAGACATTAGGGTGTGCCTGGGCACACCTGGCACACCCTGTGTGCACGCCTATATATACACAACAGTTCTGTGTCACTGAGTTCAGCCAAAGAGAGAGGATAGGTTAATCAAGCAAGCCATCTGCCTTCTCCCCTCCAGCACTGACACACGAAGGGGGACAAAAGACAATGCTAGTCCATACAGCGTACCACATTTTGGATTGCAGATTCATCATTTTCTGCAGACTTAAGATTATTACTTCTGCTCATGAAGACCTTTCCAAATGACATCTGGGCAGTACTGTGACCTTGAATCTGTAATTGGACAGCTTGAGACACCAGTTTGAGGAGGCATGAACTACCCCAATTTGTCTTGCTATAGCACTGGGTTTAATGTTACTCTGGTTAACTACCAATAATTAATCATTTTAGCAGGAAAAAAGCTATTCTGAGATTGTGAACAGAGATTGAGTACAATACTACAGCCTTAAAGGAAATATATACACAAGTCATTAAGGCCATTTTTAAACATATAGGAAATATATTTATGGGAAAAGATACCATGGGGTTTGTAGAAAAGCATTTTTCCTTCCAATTTGATAAACCGAGTAGTACTGAAAATCATTTAGAAATTCTCCAGTTTTATAACTAATCCCTGAGGGGGTAGGGTTAGGGTTCTCAATATGAACCTTCTCAATATGAACCTTTCATAAAGGTGAATAAAGCCTAAGAACAGAAAGCAGATAGCAGCACTTTTTGGTTAAACGGTTTCCAGGCTTGCTTTAGGATTTAGGCATAAATGGTCTTGTGTATTACACAGAGGAGGCTACTATACTTTTGTTGCTAAACTGAACAGGAGTCTTCCAAGGATTGTCTGTACTACAAAGAAAAAAATCATAGTTAAGGTAGATCAAGTTAAAAATTATTTGAACTGACCTACTAATTTTAGCTGGAAAGGGTACTGGGCCCTTTCTTCATGTTAAGCTCAGAGTCATTCAAACCTAGTCAAGCTTAAAGCTCACAACATTACATTATACTGTTCTAAAGAGAGAAATGATAATTTCCCAAATATGAACCCCTACCCAGGAAATACTGGAAAGTGAAATATACTTCTGCTTTGTATGAAATAGCTTTACACAGGGCAACATATGGGCAATCAGAAATTGTAGGTAAACCCATGTGGTGCATGAAGGACGTGACTTTTTTCTCCCCTCTTTCTCTCTCTCTCAGTAAAGGGCAGGAAGCTCAAGCTCTTTACTGACTCTTGGGATTGATTTAATGATGCTCAAGGGATTCTTCTTGATGCAGATCGACAATCACCATTCTCTGCCATGTACATTCAATTTCAGAGATAATGCAACAATTAACTTCCAAAGCTTTTATGTTCATTTTTATGTAATTACATATGCTCCAACAGAATGATATTTGTGGTGATAAAAATCTATAGACCCTACAGGAGTAAAAGCTCTCAGTGAGTTTTGCAGAACTCAGCTGCTCTGAGCAGTGATCATAATCCTCAACAGGACAGGACAGGAGATGCTGTCTGTTTAGAAAACACAGAGGAGAATGGGGGAAGATAGCAGAAAGAAGGAACACTGCTTTTATTAATCCAGCAATTAAAGTGCATATCCAAAACCAAACTTTGTAGCGATTAAAATAGTTACCTTTGAAGCAGATACTCTGATTTGGATGTTTGGGATGTGAGCACTAACAACCAGAAGAAAATAATGTATATTCAAAACAGGCCTACGTGTAACTTGGGCTCCCTCCCACGCTCCACACCTAAGACATGGAGTTATAAATTATTCAGGGAGAGTGGTCATAATAGCTACTTCCAACCAATAACAGTGCTTTTTCATCTCCAAAGCTCTTGATTAGGGTGACCAGATGTCCCGATTTTATACGGACAGTCCCAATTTTTGGGTCTTTTTCTTATACAGGATCCTATTATTCCCAACCCCTGTCCTGATTTTTCACACTTGTTATCTGGTCACCCTACTCTTGATAAACATTAGGGGCACACAGCTAGGGCTGGTGCAACCACTAGGTGAACTAGGCAGCCGCCTAGGGTACCAAGTGGTTGGGGGTGCCAAAAAGCACACTCGGGAGGCGGTGGAGCGGAGGTGAGCTGGCGTAGGGGGAGGGCCACCCACAGCAAGTAAGGTGGGGGGTACAGGAGAACCGCTCCCCGCCCCAGCTCACCTTCGCTTCGCCTCCTCCCCTGAGCATGCCACCCCTGCTCTGCTTCTTCAAACAACTGATTGGAGCCACAAGCCTGGGAGGCAAGAGAAGTAGAGTGGCAGTAGCATGCTCAGGGGAGGAAGCACAGTGAAGGTGAGTTGGTGCAGGGAGCTGCTGCGGGGGTTAGGAAGGGGGAGCTGCCGCAGGGCTCCCCGGGTGGAGGGGGGGAAAAGGGTGGGGAGTTGCCACAGGGCTCCCGGGGGAAGGGTGCAAGGTGGAAGTTTTGTCTAGGGTGCAAAATTTCCTTGCACACAGCACCATTAAGGCTCTAGCTATGACACCGTTCAGGCACTGCACAATGGCTTCTGGAATGCTGTATCATGCACAGGCAAATGGGAATGTTACTGCATAAAGAAAAGCAGAATGCATTCATTTCTAGAGCAAGTCAGCTCTCCTGGCAGTTCTGGGGGCAGCAGGGTCATGACCTCCCCTCCCCTCCCTATTTGAAATGGTGCATTCCTAGCAACACTAGCCCTGCAGTGTCATTATACTCAGGTGAATACTGAGATTGTGACTGGTCTGGTCCCTACATGTGGCTGGGGCCTCGTGGGGTTCTTTGTGCTCTCTCCCACCTTGTGCACTTCATATCATGATTTGAAGACTTCAAGTTACAGAGAATCAACTTATTAGCTGGAGACTCTGTATTTCCATTACAGAATCCAACAGCCATCTTTCAGGTTATAATGTATGTGATTGTGTTTCTTCCTCTCATAGAAGACATTTCTAGTCACTATTACCTTTGAACGAGTCCATTCTGTAAACATTATCTATATCAACTGAAGCAGGAAGTCATGTCAGATAATCTCTCTGAGCATCTGGACAGCATTTACAGGGAGCAAATGCCTGCTTCTGGCAAAATTTCATTCTGGTGCACTCTGACAACAGAGTACCTGCATTTGTAGGCTGATGCAGTTGTGCAGGTAGCAATAGATTCGAATCAGAACAAAGTATAAAAATAGAATGGGGCACGGGCAGTGCTATTTCACTTCTATAATGGTTCCAGGGGGACAATTAGAAAACTGGTTTAAATGGGCAAAATGGTGTTACAACGAAAGAAAAACAAGGTACCAGTCAACAAGTTCAAACACTATATGTAAGTGTTAAAACAGAATCAATAGCAATTAACAAAGGAATAGCCCACCATGTGTCCTTTGTACCTGCCAATTTCAATAAGGAGGCAGAGGCCTGTCTCACTCTTCAATTCTGCTGTCCTAACAGAAAACCAAAAAAATTGCCTTCCTGCCCTCTGCCTCATCACTAATTTCAGCACAGACAACTTTGTTTTTATTATTCTCATAAATGTTATGATATGGGGAAAATCCAACAAAACCCAGAGTAATCCCACACTTTTATGAGTAGCCCACCCAGAACCATGGCATTATGGAGTACTCAATAACCCTCCTCTCAAATACCTTTAGCCTTCAGAGAGTGTGACACTGGGATCCTCTACTTTTGGGAAGGCTGGAGGGACGTGTGTGTATGACACTACCCAGGGTACAATCTGGACTGTTGAACACATGTGTCCCCTTAATTCTTTAGCAGGGGGTGTCTTTTACACTGCTTTGCTGTCAGAACTTCCAGGTCTGCCCTGCTCTCACAGCCTTCAGCATGCAAATTTCCTACCAACTAAATATATGAGCATTCTGACCAGCCACTCATTATGTATCATCCTGTTAAAATATGTGTAGAAACACTATATACAAAATTATAAGATTCTACTGTATGATTGTCACTGAAATATGTTGTAATTCTGGGTAACACCCACAAACCAGTTTTTCTGCAATGAAGATACACTAGCAGCAGATGACGACCTTCCAAATGATCCCTCACAAGATATACTTTATACAAAGTTGGTCAGTCTTGTAAAAGTGGTGACCATAATAGTATACATTGTCAGTGTAAAAGAGCATCTTCGCTCCCCTCTCCAAGAAGCCAAAAGATGGAGGAAGCAACTTCACATTTTCACTGATCACCCCATGTTCCAGAAGGAAGCAGTTGAACAAATAGAATGTAATCTTCATTCCCCCTCCATGAGGCCAAAGGAAGCAGCACGGGACCATTTTTTAGCCCTTGCAACATTTGTGTGGAACTATGTAGTCAAGCAAGTACCTAACTTTAAGTATGTCAGTACTCCTATTGACTTCAGAGGGACTAAATGCTTACAGTTAGACATCCAGGTGAATCAGAGACTTACTCAGTATCTCCCTAGTGCTGGCTGAGGAAGTCCTGGTACTTGGGGTAGTCTACACCAAACACGAAGCCCAGATTCAGGGCCAACCTTCCCTTCCAGCCACACAAATTTAGTCTGATTCAGCTGGGAAGCCTCTCTTGACTTGGATCTGTGGACCATGCTACAATGGGTGGAACCCAGGCATTTTGCAGTGTGGACATAGCTCAAGTCCACATCACAAGACTTGGGTCTGAACAGTTTACTAACACCATCCCACAATTTCTGAGGACGATGCTTCACAGCCCTTCAATTCCAAAACTTGCAACTCACTTCCTAGAAACTGGAAGCAACCTCCTGGTACAAATACAGCTGCCTGGCATTTAACACTTCATTTCCTTGCAGCCTGCTCAACAGGAACTGACACAGACTATGGCAATATGTAATAGCTATGACTAGCAGTAAGATGAAATCCTGAATGAAGTGCACTGGTAGCTGGCCAGAGGAACAGATCCAGATTCTGGTACAAGGTGAGCAAGACATTTGACTTTAGCAAGAGCATGAGAAATTATCACATCTACAATATTATATGTGAGCAGATAGTGAGGAGGGGATTGACTGGACAGCAGAACAATGCAGAGACCAGCTCAAGTGACTGAAGCCAGACTTCTGCAAAGTCAAGGATGCTCATGGCACCTCTGGAACTCCCCATCTTCCTGCCTCTTTTACAAGAAATTCGGCCCACTAATAGAAGCTGCATTAACCTCTGAGCTTCTAGGGTGCATGACAATGGTGAGGATGATGACTTCGTAACACTCCGCACAAGTACCACCAGAGGAGAGTCAATCACCAGATGAAGGGCAAGAAGCAACCCTGGAGCCAATAGCAGTAACCAAAGAGTTTATGCCATTGGAGTAGCTCCAGAACATCCTACGTCTGTACTTAGAGGACCCATTTAGGGACAGTCCTGGGGAGCAGCCCGCTGCAGACACAGCATCAGAAGCTATGCTGGTGCTGGAGCCTGTAAGTTTCTGCCTTCATGTTTATTTTCAGTAATATAGGGATGGGAGGGATTTCCAGCTTATGGACTAATTGAGTTAGTTACTAATACAAGTCCCATTTTCTCCATGAAAGTAAAGTCCTGATCTCCAGAACATGCTGTCTGTCTCTGCAGTGAACCAAGGTTGATCTAACAATGGAGTAGTACCCTTTATGGTTTATGTATTTGTGCTCTTTGTGCTCGTCAAACTATAGGCACATGTGTCTCATCATAGACTATCAAGGTTAGAATGGACCTCAGGAAGTCATCTAGTCCAACCCCCTGCTCAAAGGAGGACCAATCCCCAATTAAATCACCCCAGGCAGGGCTTTGTCAAGCCTGATCTTAAAAACCTCTAAGGATGGAAATTCCACCATCTCACTAGATAACCCATTCCAGTGCTTCACCAAACTCCTAGTAAATAGTTTTTCCTAATATACAACGTAAACCTCCACCTCTGCAACTTGAGACCATTACTCCTTGTTCTGTCATCTGGTACCACTGAGAACAGTCTAGATCCATCAGCTTTGGAACCCCCTTTCAGGCAGTTGAAAGCAGCTATCAAATCCCTCCTCATTCTTCTCCTCCGAAGACTAAACTCCTCCAGTTCCTTCAGCCTCTCTTCGTAACTCATGTGCTCCAGCCCCCTAATAATTTGTTGCCCTTTGCTGGACTCTTTCCAATTTTTCCAAATCCTTCTTGTAGCGTGGGGCCCAAAACTGGACTCAGTACTTCAGATGAGGCCTCACCAACGTCAAATAGAGAGGAATGATCACATCCCTTGATCTGCTGGAAATGTCCCTACTTCTACAGCCCAAAATGTCGTTAGCCTTCTTGGCGACAAGGGCACACTGTTGACTCATATTCAGCTTCTCATCCACTGTAACCCCTAGGTCCTTTTCTGTAGAACTGCTGCCTAGCCATTCGATCTCTAGTTTGTAGAACGGCATGGGATTCTTTCATCCTAAGTGCAGGACTCTGCACCTCTCCTTGTTGAACCTCATCAGATTTCTTTTGGCCCAATCTTCTAATTTCTCTAGCTCTCCCTGTATCCTATCCCTACCCTCCAGCATATCTACCACTCCTCCCAGTTTAGAGTCATCTGAAAACTTGCTGAGCATGCAGGCCACGCCATCCTCCAGATCATTAATGAAGATATTGAACAAAATGGGCCCCAGGACTGAACCTTGGGACACTCCACTTGATACTGGCTGCCAACTAGACATGGAGCCATTGATCCCTACCGTTGAGCCTGACAATCTAGCCAGTTTTCTATTCACCTTATGGTCCATTCATCCAGCCCATACTTCAACTTACTGGCAAGAACACTGTGGGAGACTGTATCAAAACTTTGCTAAAGCCAAGGAATAACACATCCACTCCTTCCCCCCATCCACAGAGCCAGTTACCTCATCTTAGAAGGCAAATGGATTAGCCAGGCATGACTTGCCCTTGGTGAATCCATGCTGACTGTTCCTGATCACTTTCCTCTCCTTTAAGTGCTTCAGAATTGATTTCTTGAGGACCTGCTCCATGATTTTTCCAGGGACTGAGATGAGGCTGTAGTTCCCCGAATCTTCCTTCTTCCCTTTTTTAAAGATGGGCACTACACTAGCTTTTTTCCAGTCATCCAGTACTTCCCTCAGTTGCCATGAGTTTTCAAAGATAATGGCCAATGGCTCTGCAATCACATTGGCCAACTCCTTTAGCACCCTTGGATGCAGTGAATCTGGCCCCATGGACTTGTACTCATCCACGTTTTCTAAATAGTCTTGAACCACTTCTTTCTCCACAGAGGGCTGGTCACCTCCTCCCCATGCTGTGCTGCCCAGTGCAGTACTCTAGGAACTGACCTTGTTTGTGAAGACAGAGGCAGGAAAAGCATTGAGTACATTAACTTTCTCCACATCCTCTGTCACTAGGTTGCCTCCCTCATTCAATAAGGGGCCCACACTTTCCTTGACTTTCTTCTTGCTGCTAACATACCTGAAGAAACCCTTCTTGTTACTCTTAATATCTCCTGCTAGCTGCAACTTCAAGTGTGATATAGCCTTCCTAATTTCACTCCTGCAAGTCTGAGCAATATTTTTATACTCCTCCCTGGTCATTTATCCAATCTTCCACTTCTTGTAAGCTTCTTTTTTGTATTTAAGATCAGCAAGGATTTCACTGTCAAGTGAAGCTGGTCGCCTGCCATATTTACTATTCTTTCTATGCATCGGGATGCTTTGTTTCTGCAACCTCAATAAGGATTCTTTAAAATACAGCCAGCTCTCCTGGACTCCTTTCCCCCTCATGTTATTCTCCCAGGGGACCTTGTCCATCAGTTCCCTCAGGGAGTCAAAGTCTGCATTTCTGAAGTCCAGGGTCTGCATTCTGCTGCTCTCCTTTCTTCCTTGTGTCAGGATCCTGAACTCGACCATCTCATGGTCACTGCCTCCCAGGTTCCCATCCACTTTTGCTTTCTCTACTATTTCTTCCCTATTTGTGAGCAGCAGGTACATGTAGATCAATTAGCTCTGTTCCACTGTGCTATTTTGAGGAGACTCAATATTTACATTCTGTATTACACCACAGGTGACAAATGTTCTGAACACAAACAAATGGTTTATAAAACAATTATGGGTGACTAAATTAGAGAGACTACATCACCTTAAATGTAATTTCAAGGAAAAAGTACACTGAACTTGGATGTGGATTTTTATTTTCTTCTATTTACAGCAGAAGTAGATACATTAATAAAAGAAATGGACTGAGAACTGTAGATTTGCATTGTGCAGCCTTTCCCAAAAATAGGATTACCTGTAAGATCAAAATTCACCAAGCAGAAGTAATCTTCAGAAATTTTCTTTAAAACACTACATGGCTTTATCATAATTACAGTCTTGATACCAAGGATTAACATAGACATTTTAAATTAACCTGAACCTAAACAGGCCCAAATACCTAGAATACCCAGAAATAAATGCAAACATGCCATTTGTTTATAACTTTGTGCTGCCCCCTGCTGTGCCCAGTGTTTCTCAGCACTTAAGCAGTGGGATCCTTTGATAACTGCAACATTAGAGTGGACCTATTTTGGAGGGTGGAGGAGGGAGAGGACAGAGAGGCAACCACCTTATTTTGGAAATAAACATTTGGCAGTGTAAGATGCAGAAGATCTCTCACATACGTGTAGTGGGATTTTGCAAGTGTCCTTTTGCGACTTGTGTAAATGTAGCAATGAATGCCACTACTCTACATATCTTCTAAGGTACATTTAAATCAATGCTAACAACTCCATCACCTTTTTGATTTTCATGCAGTGGATTACATTGTACATTATGATTAACCAATACCATAAACATAAACCATACAGCTGAGGATAGCCTAAAATTCCCCCTTACCTGTAAGGGGTCAAGAAGCTCAAATAACCTGGTTGACACCTGACCGAAAGGACCAACAGGGAAAGAAGTAACTTTAAAATCTGGGGTGGGGAGGTGGTTTTGTTTGTGCTCTTTGTTTGCGTGCGGGTTTGCTCTTGGGACTGAGAGGGATCAGACAAAAAAATTCATCTCCTCCACACAATCCTAAGCCAGTTTCTCATATTGCAAAAATTCTAAGTAGAAGCCAGGCAAGGCATGTTAGATTACACTGGTCTACAATTTTTTAGAAGTCATCTGCTTCAGATATAAAATGTGATATTTATTATGTATTTTGATGTGCTGAATTCAAATATGACAATTAAAACAACTGATTGGCTACTGTTTCTAAGATATTTAAGTTTTTACATTTTATGTCTATGTATATTGTGTAGATCATAGAGTTTTAATCATAAATTGTAAACCTAGGTCTTTTCATGTGTTTATGGTTGCTTTACATGATAATATTTCACCTGTCCTGTTTATGTACCACTTTAAAAATCAGCAAAAGGGTTATATAAATAAAATATATTATGAAACAAAAGGCAAAAAACTATTATGTACTGTGACAAAGCTCTGTCCTTATTTTCGTGGATCCTGCGTTTCCTTGCGGATTTTTACTAGCCTCAGCGGCTCACTGTGACCCTCCACAGAGCCCTTCTCTCTGGAGACAAGGTCACAGCCTATTGAGCCATTTTCATCACAAACCAGTGAGGAGAAGCTATCCTTCCTGGCACAGTCTCTATTGTCTCCCAATCTCAGAGACTAATTAGGGGAGGCAGAAAGTGGGGAGCCCAGGCCCACCATCTACTCTGGGCTCCGGCCCAGGGACCCTAATAGTATCAGCTAAGATGGATGACCTTTTATCCACAAAACACAATTCCCTGGGCTACTTCCCCACAGCAGTCCCCGCTTCTTCAAACTCCACTTCACCCTTACCTCAGGGCCTCCTTCCTTCTGTACGATATGCTGTCCACCACTCAGTCTCACCAACAGCATAACTTCCTTCCACAGCTCCTGACACCCACAGCCCACCTGACTAACTGGGAGGTTTTTATCTGGATTCAGCCAGTCCCTGACTGGCTTCAGGTGTCCCAATTAGGCTAGCTGTTTCTACTCCTTTCTAGAAGGTTCTTAATTGGCCCCAGGTGTCTTGACTGGCCTGGAGTAGCCTTTGTTTGGCTATCCAGGGAACAGGGACCTGCACACCCTGAGACTAATGTACCTGCCTTCCAGCACTCTCCTATATCCTTCTGGTCTGACTCCGTCACAGTACATAGTTTAGTCCTATTCAGTGTCTACTCAGCGCTTCTTGGCTTGTCTCTTGTATTCATTAAATGGAGCATCTCTTGTCACTGTCCTGCAATAGTCTGCAAGCATTGATGGGCTCCATTTGCCCTGATAGTGTTTCTCCATTGTTGCAATGTCCTGGTGAAATCGCTCGCCATGCTCGTGGCTCACTGCTCCGCAGTTCGGTGGAAAATAATCTAGATGAGAGTGCAAAAAATGTATCTTTAGTGACATGTTGCAACCAAGGCTTTTGTATGCCTTGAGGAGGTTTTCCACCAACAACTTGTAGTTGTCTGCCTTGTTGTTTCCGAGAAAATGTATTGCCACTGACTGGAAGGCTTTCCATGCCGTCTTTTCCTTGCCACGCAGTGCATGGTCAAATGCATCATCTCGAAGAAGTTCACGAATCTGAGGACCAACAAAGACACCTTCCTTTATCTTAACTTCACTTAACCTTGGAAATTTTCCACAGAGGTACTTGAAAGCTGCTTGTGTTTTGTCAAGGGCCTTGACAAAGTTCTTCATCAGACCCAGCTTGATGTGTAAGGGTGGTAACAAAATCTTCCTTGATTCAACAAGTGGTGGATGCTGAACACTTTTCCTCCCAGGCTCCAATGACTGTCGGAGTGGCCAGTCTTTCTTGATGTAGTGGGAATCTCTTGCACGACTATCCCATTCGCAGAGAAAACAGCAGTACTTTGTGTATCCAGTCTGCAGACCAAGCAAGAGAGCAACAACCTTCACATAGCCACAAAGCTGCCACTGATATTGGTCATAGTTTATGCACCTCAAAAGTTGTTCCATGTTGTCATAGGTTTCCTTCTTATGGACTGCATGACCAACAGGAACTGATGGCAAAACATTGTCATTATGCAGCAAAACAGCTTTAAGACTCGTCTTCGATGAATCAATGAAGAGTCTCCACTCATCTGGATCGTGAACGATGTTGAGGGCTGCCATCACATCATCGATGTTGTTGCAGGCTACAAGATCACCTTCCATGAAGAAGAATGGGACAAGATCCTTTTGACGGTCACGGAACATGGAAACACTAACATCACCTGCCAGGAGATTCCACTACTGTAGTCTGGAGCCCAACAGCTCTGCCTTACTCTTGGGTAGTTCCAAATCCCGGACAAGGCCATTCAGTTCAGCTTGTGTTATGAGGTGTGGTTCAGAGGAGGAGGATGGGAGAAAATGTGGGTCCTGTGACATTGATGGTTCAGGACCAGAAGTTTCATCCTCTTCCTCGTCTGACTCAAGTGAGAATGATTCTGGTGCATCAGGAACCGGCAGTCCTTCTCCGTTGGGTACTGGGCGTATAGCTGATGGAATGTTTGGATAATGCACAGTCCACTTTTTCTTCTTTGACACACCTTTCCCAACTGGAGGCACCATGCAGAAGTAACACTTGCTGGTATGATCTGTTGGCTCTCTCCAAATCATTGGCACTGCAAAAGGCATAGATTTCCTTTTCCTGTTCAACCACTGGTGAAGATTTGGTGCACAAGTCTTGCAGCATACATGTGGGGCCCACCTCTTGTCCTGATCTCCAATTTTGCAGCCAAAATAAAGGTGATAGGCTTTCTTAACCATAGTGGTTAGACTGCGCTTTTGTGATGCAAAAGTCACTTCACCACAAACATAGCAGAAGTTATCTGCACTGTTCACACAAGTACGAGGCATCTCTGCTCACTTTGGCTAAACAGAAATGTGTCCCTTTGCAAAATCAAACACTGACAAATAAGAGAGCATGACACTGGATGTTTTCTAGAGCTGATATAGGGCAATTTGTTCAGCAGAGTGATGTAAGCTTCGTTATGATTGCATCATCCATAACTTCTAGGAATAACATGATGCAAGTCATATCATGTATGATGCAATACCAGCTTCAGATTGCATCATTCATTGTTTTGCCTAAAAAGCAAGTGCTGTCCAAACCCAGTCATAGATTTATTCATAGATCCAGTCAAAGATGTATTTTAGTCATTTCTGGTTTAAATTGAGATCCCTTCCCTTTATAAAGCACTTATCCTCCGCCATTCCCATGTCAAGGGTCGTATATACTGACCCAATAGCATATCTTGAAAACTAGAGCCAATCAACAATTTTAAGCATTATTTTCGTTCTCAGTGACCCAGAATTAGTAAAGTTTGACTACATTTATTTCAGAAGCATTTTGGCTGTAGAGCAGTGTTATCTTTTGTTTTAGCTTGTGAATTTTCCTTTTGCTAGAGGGAGGTTTATTGCTGGTTTTTTTGTTTGTTTGTTTTTGTAACTTTGAAACTAAGGCTAGAGGGGGTTCCTCTGTGTTTTTGAATCTTTGGTTACTCTGTAAAGTTGTCTTCCATCCTGATCTACAGAGGTGATTCTTTTACCTTTTCTTTAAATAGAATTTCTCTTTTAAGAACCTGATTAATTTTTCATTGTTCTAAAGATCCAGGGGTTTAGGTCTGTGCTCACTTGTACCAGTTGGTGAGGATATTATTTTCAAGCCTTCCTAGGAAAGGGGGTGTAGGGCTTAGGCGGATATTTTTAGGGGAATAGGAACTCCAAGTGGTCCTTTCCCTGATTTTTTGTCTAAATCACTTGGTGATGGCAGTGATACCAAGGGCAAGGAAGGATTTGTACTTTGGGGAAGTTTTTAACCTAAGCTGGTAGATATAAGCTTAGGGGTCTTTCATGTGGGTCCCCACATCTGTACCCCAGAGTGGGGAGGGAACCCTGACACCACCATACACCAATTGTTTTTATAGCCAATATATACACCAATTGTTTTTACGAGAACAAGGATTTAACTTGCTTATACTAAGTTGCGCTTTGGAAAAAAAAAATAACAATTTGTATGCTTCATTATAATATTGAACATCACTATGTGATGGCTACAAACCTCAGATGATGCTAAAGCTCTGGAGCAATTATAAGACTGCAAGACAGACATGGCCAGATTTACTTGGATGGTAAACTGTTCTTTGCAACAAGTCCTTTGGGGACTTTAAGTGCCTTGCACAACGGAGTCCTGGTTCACGGCTAGGGCACTTAAACAATATAATATAAATGAATAATAAATATGTGGCTAGCCATTTAACTTGTCTAAGTCTTCTTTCTTATAGAACATTGACCTAGTAATTAGAAGCCATGAGTTCTATTCCCAGCTTTGCCACTAACTTCCTAAGTGACCTTGGGTAAATCACTACCTCTCTCTGTGCCTCGTTTTCCTCATTTCTATGAGGAATATACCACTACTCTCTTTGTGTAAAGCACTTTGAGGTCTGTGGATGAGGAGCAATGCATGAACTAAATACTTCTTACTGTGAGATCAAACATAAAGTAGCTTTAGTGGCATTTTCAACAGTTTAAGGGTCTTCAAAACACAAGCCTCATTGGTTTTCAGTGTCATTTGTTTTCCCAAGTCACTTAGCTTTCAAAAATCTCATCCCAAATCTTTAACAGAGTATAGACTACTAATTTTGAACAAATCACAAGCATTATTAAAATCTATTTACTTAAAAAAAAAAAATAGAATGGGCTACTGTGGGTAAACAGTACAAGTGGATCAGATTACTAGAAGGTCTCCTGGGTTTCTTAACCATACACCTTTCTCCTTATCAGAGGGGTAACCATGTGCATCTGTTGTGACGTTGCACCATATAATTCTTTATGGAAATATTCTTATGAATGTATATATGACATAACTGGAATATGTTTTATGCTACATATGCCATGTAACATCTCTGCAAAGGTTATGATCTACTGAATATATTTATCCTATTTGTATGTATGTCAGTTTTGTATTCAAAGTTATGAATATTGTTTGCGTTTAAGTAGTCTTAGTAAAGCATCTGGCCAACTTCTTGAGAAAGGAATGCGCAAATTAAGTGCTCAATCAAGAAACACTTAACTGATAACGGATCTGGGAAGATTTCAATCCACATAAGAAATCTTCCTGGAGACATTCAAGATAGCATGAGGGCAATAGCTGCTGCCTGCAAGAACTGAGTCATGCATGGACATGTAACTTGCCCATGTGATTCCAAAACTCCATCTTGGAGCTGGATTTTGCACAGAGAGAAGAGAGGGTCTCCACCCACAAGAGAAAGTCTATTTAAGCCCGCAACAGACCCCTCCATTTGGTCTTCAGCTGGCTCAAGAGATAACTTGTCTACCCCCTAAGGATACCTGAAAGAAACGGGAACAAAGGATAGTAACCCCAGCAGTGTGAGTGATTGCTGGACCCAGACTACAAGGAGGCTAGTCTGTAAAAGCAACTTACTGAAACATCTCTGAGGGTGAGATTTCAGCTGTAATCATTTTCCTACTGTATTAGGTTTAGACTTGCGTGTTTTATTTTGTTTGGTAATTTATTTTATTGTCATTACTTGGAACAACTTAAATCCTACTTTTTGTATTTAATGAAATCACTTTTTACTTATTAATTAAACCAGAGTATGTAGTAATATTGCGGGGGGGGGGGGGGGGGGGGTGCAAACAGCTGTGCATACCTATTAGTGTTATAATGAGCAAACAATTTTGAGTTTATTCTGTCTAAGATTTATATGGGGTAAAATGGATTTATTTGGTTTGGGCCCCATTGGGAGCTGGGTATCTGAGTGTTAGAGATTGGAACACTTAAGCTGTTTTCAGTTAAGCCTGCAGCTTTTAGGGGACATGGTTCAGACCTGGGTCTGTGTTTGCAGCACACAAGTGTGTCTGGCTCAAACAAGGTGGGATTGTGGAGTCCCAAACTGGCAGGGAAAAACGGGCTTAGAGGTAGTCTCAACATATCAGTTGGCAGTCCCCAGGGGTTTTCTGTGATCCAGCCCATCACATCTGTATCCAAAAACACAATGAGGAGTCTGGGTGCACCTTAAAGGCTAACATTTATTTGGGCATGAGCTTTCGTGGGTAAAAAAACCCCACTTCTTCAGATGCATGGTTTTTAACCCACAAAAGCTTATGCTCAAATAAACCTGTTAGTTTTTAAGGTATCACCGGACTCCTCATTCTTTCTCGTTATGGTGTTCTCTCCCCCATCCTCACCTTTCTTTCAACCTTTACACATAGAAAACACAATTTTATCTCAAGTTAAAGAATTAAAACATGGGCTCTCTCTTGAACCACAGATCGCACTCCTGGATCTCCTGGTAAGTCAGCCACAGTACAAAGCTTATAGGAATTGATATTTGCACTTTCTAGTGGGAGCTAAATAAGTCAAGTCACCTAGTTCTGGAGTAAAGATCCCCAGCTACGGAATATTGTTCATAGACAAAGTCTCCCTGCAAAACAAGCAAAAAAGGTAACTCTTCACCCTCCTCTATTTGTAAATTTCTGCCACTACCCGTCACACATTTACATTCCTTTTGTGTTTACTGAACGCTGATTAATTGCAGGAAATTTCCGCAAGTCTAAGAGGGTTTTTCATTCATTGTCTTTCCAGAGGTTTGGAAACATTTCCAACAGTATTATAATTGCTTAGTCTCTCTGATGCCCTCTTTAGTCTCCTTTTCTGGAGTGTATAACTTCAGGGATACATGAAGCCAATGCTCAATACAAAAAGTTGACAAACATGTCTCAGCCATTTGAACATTAGGCTATGTAACGTGTTATTGCAGAATACATTTCAGGAAAAATATAAGATTCCAAGTCTGGAAAATAGCACAGTGTAGATGTCATTTGAACAAGTATTTCTGTATAGGACAGTAAGAGTGGCTACTTTAGCAACTCAACCAATGGAAAATTAAGAGATGCAATACCACCAGTATTGATGGAACATGATGATTCCTCTTTTTCCCCACAAAAATCTTATAGAAAACAGTGAGTGGGAAAATAAATAGATTGCATGTGTGGAAAGGAGATAGCCTGGGAAGACAGGACTGATGCACCCACTGCTTTGGGCCAGACATTCTGCGTCAATTATCCATTCTTCACAAGAATTAAGTTGAGTCAGGACAAGAACATTATTTCTGTTACTTGATGTAGGGTGAAGCAAGAGTCAAAAGCAGCACCACAGTTCATTAATAATCCTTGACTGACAAATTTTCTGGAGAATGAAATAGTAATTTTAGCCCCTTGTCACTGAAGTTTGGACCAACTACTGCAATTACTGAGTAACTGTTTTCCACCTTTGCTCTTGTGGTGGTGATAATTACTGTTGCTGCAGTGAGAAGGAGGGAGAACATCACAGAGCCCTCCCCTGATCCATCTGTCCTCCCCAACCAACACCACTGTCCCCTCCACCACTCTTGCCTACTTTCTGCCTCCAGTCCTCACTCCTAGACTCAGCTGTTTGCCACACCCTCCTCCACCATCTAGGACTATTGCAGCAGCCAGCATAGAGTGCACAAGCACATGCCTTTTCCCTCCGCTTTGGATTGGCCCTCCGTTCTTCTACTAGTGGACCTCCTCATCCCCACCCTCTGCTTTGCTCACTGCAGCAGTTTTATCCCCCACTTCCCTTGCTCCTTCCCCACCTGTCCCTTAATGCCCGTATAAAAAAATTCAGAAGGAATTTTGCACTGGCATTTAACAAGAGGAAACTCCAAGAGCCAAACAATGGTAGGTATTAAAAATATTCTTTGATTTACATTATCCTTAGAACCACACAAAAAAAGCCCCCCCCCCCAATTTTATTGATATAAACAGGAAAAAAAAAATACTATTTGGAAATATTTAAATAAACTGATGCCAACTTGTTGACTTAAATCAGTCAAACCTAACAGCTCATGGGTGGCTTTTCATTAGATAGCAACATAATGGCAGGCATAATTAAAATAAAAATCCATAAACACAAATGAGAATTTGAGTGGGTGAATTTCTAACAGCTTTGATCAACAATATTGTTTGGATAAGAGTTACTCTACTATGGGGAGAAGGCATTGCAGGGCTTGTACATAAGACCCTAAGGTTCAAAAATCCAACAAATATTTCACCCTTGCCTCCCACTCAAAGCAAATGCTTAATTCTCAAACGCAGACAAGCAAATATGAACTGATTGGATGCCAATATTAAAACAGCATGAAATGCAAGTCACTCTAAAAGAAAAAAAACTAGAGAGAGTTAGGAATTCATTTGGAACTTGTTGGCATACAAACCTCTCTCTCCAGGGAAAGCTCTGCTAGGTCACTTGCCAGTTTATAAAGCTGCCCAAAAGTAGCATAGCCAATTTCAAAGTTGATTTGTTCAAACAATAGAGAAAAGAATCCCAAGTTTCATTTAAAATATATTTAGCAGGCATTTCATTTCCAAAATGGACTCATCTTTAACAATTGAAATATGAATGAAGAATAGTTTTCTTAACCTTTTTCATAGATTCTTAATTGAAAAGTTTGTTGCTATATGAGACTATTAAAAAAATGAACAAAAAACCACTACAGTACCTTTCCCAAATCTGAAGAGCAGCCCTGTGTAGCTCAAAAGCTTGTCTGTCTCATTAAACAGAAGTTGGTCCAATAAAAGGCATTACCTCACCCACTTTGTTTTTTCTTTTCTTTAACACCATGTCAGAAGATAGGATGTTCTTCACGAAATTATACAAAACAGAAATAGAAACCGTTAGTCTGATAATGTTGTTGAGATTACAGTTGAGATTACAGATCAGAAAGTCATAGCTTTGGTGTATCACTGAATTGGTGGAAGTGGCTTTGAGCCATTTAGTACTTTGTGTATCAAACCCAACGCTTTAAATTCCATCCATAATTACCTAGTAGGGCAACCAATGTGATTATTGAACACTGGTGCTCGGAAGCACTGCTTACCTAAGGTTGCCTTCTGTGGCAGCTTATTTCCAGGTACACTTAAGGAATAGTGCCCAAGTAGAGTGCACTGCATCAGTCTAGTCTTGAAGTAGCAGAAGCATGGATTACAAAAGCATGGAAGAGATGGCTGAAGTTTCCTCGCCATGCACATGACCAATAGTGTTCCTGGACATTGCTACTGTATGTTCACCCAACAAGAGCTAGAAATGTTACATAGACATTTACTGACTCTCAGGCTTGGGAAACTGCCTTTCCATCTAGGACTTTTGCACATACTGATCACTCAGTGTACAAATATATATGTTCTGTATTTCCTATTTAGGGGAGTTGTCTCTTGTTTACAACTTTGAATTTACTCAGTAACAAGAGTGATTTTTCTGGTAACTGTACATGGTACATTGGCCCATTATGTTTTATATTTTTACAACAGACTATTTAAGCATCATTTACTACAGAGGAAAATTGCTTCTCTTGTAATTATGTTTCTCTGAAAACCTCATGCTTTTTTCATGAAAACCTATTGATCTTCTTTCAAAAATGATCCTATCAAGGCAAACTCAGACAGGATTTGACAAATTAAATAAACAATTCATATTTAAAAATCAATCTCTACACACCAGGTGTTAGAATTTACTGGTGCATATAGCCACAGACTACCACATCAGCAATGCTATGGAGTTAAATGGGAGAACAAGACAGACTCTTAGGGGACGATTTTTTTTTTTATTTAAAAAATAAAAGAGGAAGGAACTTCTGTAAAAAGTATACCTCATGCCAACATTTCAACCTCCCCCAAGAAACTGAAACAGTTTTAAAAGTATATTTACATACTGAAGTCTACATTACATCTCTTGAAAGTAATGCCAAAATGAGAGACAGTGAAAACTCAAGCTTTCGCACTAAGATCAGCGATGTCTCTATTTTCAGCATTTTCATTGGAAGGCTGGACATTTTCGATTTTATTCTCTGGTTCTACAACACTGCTTTCCATAAGCTCATGAATAGGTTCTTTGTCCACTTCTGCCTCCATTTTTGTAGCTAATTCATTGTGTTCCATATCCATCTCTTCCTCCATGTGCTTTGTGTTGCCCTGATCTCCTTCCTCAGTTTTACTTTCAAAATCCTCCTCTTTCCTCTTTGCTTTAAACACTTCAACTCCCATCATCCTCAGGTAATGAAGTCTCTCATTCTTGGGAACAAAGGCACGAAGTGAGGTCTTTCCATGCCAGCCACACAGAACAATAGGGCACTGAAGGGTATCAGGTTTGCTATTAAAAAATTAGTATTTGGTAAAGATTAATTTACTCGATCTTGAGAATTCATTTCTACAGAAATATTTGAATTTAATAGCTATAAACATGATTTCAATAGAGCAAAGCAACAGTATTATGTATCTCTAATAGCAATTTTACTTTTAGTGCAATATCTAATCGAACACTGATGAAACACTGATAAGTACACATCAGTATTAGAGACTGTGATAGGAACATACAGGTAGGCAAAGCAATAGCTATATAATCTCATATTTAATAGATTAATGGAGTTTAAGGCCAAAAGATACTATTTGATCAGTTTGTACTCCTATTTGTCACAGGACATTACATTTCACCTAATTACCCTGAACTGAGCCTAAAGCATGCCTTCCAAAAAGGCATCCACTCTTGATCTGAAACCATCGAGTTGGAGAATCTCTCTCTAACCATTGGAACAAAATTGCCATGAAAAATCACTCTCACCTGTTTTTAAAAAAAAAAAAAAAAAAAAAAGTGCTTTATTTCTAGTTTTCATTTATCTGCCTTCAGATTCCAAAAACTGATTCTTGTTACATCCTTCTCCCCTAGATTTAAAAGCCCTAAGTACCCAGTATTCTCTCTCCATGAACGACCTCTCAATCTTCTTTTTGGTAAACCGAAACAGACTGAACTTCTTAAAGCATTTTCTTCAGCCCTTGAATAATTGTGCAGAAAATAGCCACAAACCCTTTCCAATTTTCCAACATACTTTTCCATGTCCTTACACAGTAGCGAGGAAGGGAAAAATTTTTAAATCCCAGGATTCTTTCCATATATGGAAAAGACAGACAATCCATTGATCAGAATTCAACCAGATATACAGAAATTTGAAAACACACTCATTCAGCTTGCCATTGACAAACAGTTTTCCTACTAAGCCGTCCATTTTTGCATCATTTAAGCTTTCCTTTAAAACTGTCTGGTCCTTACAGTTTCAAAGATATTTTTCTCAATGTGAACTAAATGTAAGCTTTTACCTTCCTGAGTCAACTGACAACTCCAATGCCACTGCTAGAGCTCTGCCTTTTATAAAGTAAAGACAGACAAGACAATAGTCATTTTCATTTTTTCTATTCCAAACCCTGCAGACAGCAGTTAAACTGACAAAGGACCACATGAATTTCACTGTAGAACTGTGCTCTGCAAAGCTATTAGCAGCAACAGAGGTAAGTTAATGGGGTTGTTAATGGGGAAGGAGGAGCCAAAAAACCCTAAGACCATAAGAAGGAATGACCAAAAGAAGACTCTTTTGGATATATCTCCCCTACCTGGTATTGCTCTTGACCTTTATTGGTGGACTTCCATTCACATTTTTCCTTTATCAACTCAAGGCTAGTTGGCTTAGTCTTTGAGTTAATAAGTATTTCAAGCCTTGTATTTACATTCAAAGCTCTGACAACAGTGAAGGTGAAGTGAAGCCTGCTTAAGCTCTAATCTGCCATGACTTTTTAGAAAAGCAAGTTTACAAAAATAGCCTGCACAACTGCACCCATTTAGAATCCTAACTGCCCAATCACATTTACAAATCACTCTGGCATGTTAATTAGAAGCACCAAGCTGCACCTGCAATGCTGAAGAACAAGTTCAGGACCAAACAAAAATAGGGGCCCTAACATCCATGATTGAAAGATTATTTAAAAAACAAAAAACAAAATTTCTTGACCAAATTTAAGGAGAATCAACATTAGCACTTCCTACACTAAAAAAATAAGCTAATGCCACATTGATGAATAATCTTCATGCTCCAGTGCTGCCTATGATGTAATGAAGTACCACTTGGCTGTTGCTAGGCATAACCACTAAACTAACTGAAGCCTATTTGTCTAATCAGCAAATACAGTGAAAATTAATTCACAGCAAATATTCTCATTTTGAAAGATGTTCATGTGCTTTAAACTGACACTGAAATTCAAGATAAAGACCCATTGTAATGAGTTACATGCTTTTGTTTCTATATTCACATGTATTTCTCTTACACATTTTCTGAGTGGGGATAAGTGAAAAAATGTGTGTTAGTAAAGCATCTACTTACTTGGGATCCGGTTCATACTTCAGGACAATGCTCCCCATAGCTAGAAAAGAAAGATTAGGTAAATTTAATTTGGAAACATGTACAAAATACTTGTGATTCCAAAATGTTATAACAGCAAAACTTGTATTGTTGTAGCAATCAGAACAGCCTTATCAGGTATGTGTAGCAATACTATAAACTGGATTATAAAACAGTACAGATTTTTATTCCTGTTTCATATATATAGATGGAAAAATCTACACACAAAAAAGCCAACCCTTTACCCCCAGAATAGCCAACCAAACCAAAACACATGCTCACAGGAGCAAACACATGCCTGCATTCTAGAACAATAAAAATGTCTCTAAATCTGTTATGGGTTCCATACAAAGTATCCAAAAACAAATCAGAAGTCATAAAGTGTTGGCCAAAAGACTAAGAGTTTTGGAAGAATACTTTTGTCTCTGCATTTTATCTTAAAGGGACAGCATCAGGCATGCAGATACCATTGTGATGAGTATGGACATAAGATTATATAAAACCCTAGTATGAAAGAACTAAAATCAAACTTCTGTCTGAATGTTTACAAGTAATACTTAAGACTACTATAATTGAAAGAGTTTAACAAAAATTGTTTTTCTTTTGCTTCACTGTGGGCATGGTTACACTTACAAGATTATAGCGCTATTGGTTATAGCAGTCCCCTTATACAGCAATATGTATAGCGCTATTGTATGTCCACACTCAGACACGCCAGCGGTATAGCATGGCCACATTTGGGGCACTTAATGCGGCATTAAGAGCAGCGCATTAGGGCAGGTATCCCAGCATTCAGCTGGGTGCAACGTGCTTTTTAAACGAGAGGGGTGAGGGGGGACGCGTTGTGTGTATGTAGAGGGAGAGAGAGAGTGGTTTTTCCATTCTTCTGAAAGCCTGTCAGCGAGCCTCCGTTCACAGAAGGCTTTGTTTTCACACAGGCTCCCTCCTTAAACATTTGCATTGCTTATCTGCCGAGTTAAGAGAGAAACTCTAAAGAGGTACTTCCGCATTCCTCCAGCAGAGTTCAAAACAAAGGGAAGAGACGTCAATTGCCTTAAATGGCTCTAGGCATCTCAAGAGCTCACTTGTAGCGCAGTGGGTGTCCACATTCTTGCTGTAGCGCTACAGCAGCTGCGCTACAGCTATTATTCCCCATGTGGAGGTGGATTAACAATAGCGCTATAACTCCGCAGTTATAGCGCTCTACGTGCCTTGCCAGTGTGGACAGGGAGGAGGTTATAGCGCTCATGGGGCCTTTATAGCGCTATAAAGTGCCAGTGTAACCAAGCCCTGTGTACATTTGACTGAACTATACTTATAGTCATTTTTACTGTTTCTCCTGTATAGTCAATGCTCTGTTTGTACGGGTTTTTGACATAACAAGGAGAGAAAAGAGTGGGCATTTTTCCTTCTTGTTTAGATAAAATATTAGTATATTTAATCTAGAGATGGCCAGTGTCATCTTTAAAACATACAATAAATAAAGACACCTGCAGGGGTTAAGAACAGCTTCAACTAAAGAACATGCATGAACAAAAATATAGACAGAATTAAGAAATGTGGCTAGTTCGAAATTCTTGCTGAATTTATCTTTTGTGGGAATGCCAGACATAGTGACTCTTCTGGTTTCATGAAGGTCATATTCTATGCAAGAGTCTGCGTCCTGCAGGGTTTACAAACCTTAGTCTAGTAAGCATCCAGGGTTGGGACCAGATGGAGCCACAGCTTCTGGAAGGGCTCTTGTCTCCAGCAACATTAGAATGTCTATATTAACTATTTCACTACAGATGGCTAGAAGTCACGACTAAGACTAATATATTAAAGCAGCTGGATGTTGGATTTTCCATTCATTTGAATGGATAACTCATTGAAAAAAGTTTGTAAGTTTTACAGATGATAAAAACAGAAAGCTTACCCAAGTCTTTGACCCGTTTGTGTGTTTCACTGCTAAATTTACTTAAGAATGGATTCTCTTGAGTTAACAGCACTTTAACATCTTCTACACACACATTTATAATCCTTGCATTAATAAATGGGTATAGTGTATATATTCCCTGGTGGTAAAAAAAAATTAATTTCAAAATGCAATCTCTGCTTGTGATGTTATATAAAAGATGGGTAACTATTCATCACATTATAATTATATAACTGCAATAAATCTTATGCAAGTCGTCTAAAGGATCTTTAGAAAAGTTATGATTTACTAAATCTGATAATCCTGTGTATTTGCATGCATCATCTTTGTATCTGAAGTTATGAATATGTTATATATTTGTATCTCAAACTTCTGCTTTGTGTGCCTAGATGACACCCCCAGACAAATCTGCATCAGCACTGGCCATCTCTGAGCTATGGCCACTGAAGGAACCATCTCTTGAGTCAACAGGCCACTGAAGGGACTCAACTTACCCTGAAGTTCTTCTCCAGGATGCCTCAGACATCCTGGAGCCACTAACGCCCTATGATTCAGCATAACATGTAAGGAGATGTGGTAAGAACATGTGACCCTGGATTCCATTTCCGCTAATAAAGTTCCAAGTACCTGTGCTGTGAACTATAAACTGCAGCTATGACATCACTGCATCATCTTCATTCCTGCTTCATTCCTCTGAACTGTAACTTTCTATTGAAGCTTTTGGGTGTGATCCAGAATGCAACTTTTGCAAGCCAACAGAATTATCATCACTGCTATGAACCTGATCTCCAATTCTATAATCACTTGTAATGTATATGATTCCTTTGACCATTTAAGAACTCTCTTTTTAAAAACAAACAAACAAAAAATCCCTTTAGACTAAAGGGATTGGCTTCAGTGTGGTATCTGGGTAAAGTCTAAGTATATATAATGACCTGGGGAAGCAGCCAGTCCTTTGGGATAGGAAGAATTATTTCATATTTGATTAATCTGGATTTCAGTAATCTCTCATCAAAGCCCAGATGTCTGGGTGGCGATACAGGCTGGTTGCCTAAGGGGACTGTGTTGTTAGCTTCTTGTTAATCAGTGTGGTGCTACAGAAGCTCATTCTGTTATAGGTTTGGTGAAACTTATGTTAGAATAACCACCTGTTTGGGGTATGTCCTTCCTATTTTTATCAGTCTGTCCTGAGTTTGGCTTTCTCATCTATAGCCCACACCAGCCACAATCACACTGCTTTCAGACTAAAAGATCAAATCAAAGAAAAGCTCTGAATGAACAGTAACATCAGAATGCAATCCATTTGTTTAATGCAGTTTAAAACACTAAGTCTGGAGGTTGCATTTCATAATATGCAACATTCATATTGAGGATACAGCAGGCACTATGGGAAATATGAACAGAGATCCTAGGATAGGAAAGCATAGTGGTTTGCAATTACCTCTTGTGCTAGTCTGAAAGCACAGCCAAACTGTTCACCATCACTATTGCGAGACCAGACTTTTATCCCAGTGTTAATAACCTGCCAGCCAAAGTAAAAAAGTTATCAGTAAAGTTTTTAAGGAAAATCAAATTTAAGAGTTATGAAACTCTTCTTGAAACTGCTCAACCAGCAATCACAGGGAAGAGTAACTCTGCCATATAGAGGTCTTTATTTTTGTTGGAGATTGAATTCGACTCATAAGTCAGAGTCTGAAATAGGCTACCTTACATTTATTCCTAACAAGTCTATCTGCCAGGCAGTAAAGACAATTAGAGTACTGTCATTAAGGGGCGCAGCTGCCTCGCATGACAAAAAATTTAAGACCTGGGGAGTTTTGAGCAGAAATGAGAAAATTTCCCTACTGGGAAAAAAAAACAAAAACAAAACTAAACAAACTAAAAACCTGCCAGATGAATTACAATATATCCTAACAACCAATAGCTAACTATTTACAGGTAAACTAATACCTGAGTGGATAAGATGGGACACTATCAACTGGTTTTGACTAACAGTCAAAGACAGTGAAAGGAAATGAGGGTTGGTTGGTTGCTCTTTTATCCCTTCAAGTAGGGTTGCCAACTGTATAATCACACAAACCCAAACACAGCCCTGCCCCTTCCTCCAAGACCCCACCCTACTCACTTCATCCCCCCTCCCTCCATTGCTCACTCTCTCCTACCCTCCCTCACTTTCATCAGGCAGGGGTGTGGGGTGCAGGCTCTAGACTGGGGCCAAGGGGTCCAGAGTGTGGGAGAGGGCTCACTCCAGGATGAGCCTGGGACAGGGAGTTGGGCTGCAGGAGGGGGTGCAAGCTCTGGGAGGGAACTTGGGTGCTGGAGGGGACTATGGGCTGGGATGCAGACTCCAGGAGGGGGCTCAGGGCTGGGGTGCGGAGGGAATGAGGGGTGCAGGGTTTGGCTGGGTAGCATAGCAAAGGTAAGGAAGTTCCCTACCTGCCCTGGCCCTGTGTCACTCCTGGAAGCAGCCAGTACATCCCTGCAGCACCAGCGGGGGTGCGAGAGGGAGAGGAAGGTTGGAGACTCTGCACGTTGCCCATGCCTACAGGCATCACCTCTGGAGCTCCTGGCCGCAGTTCTTGGCCAAAGGGAACTTCAGAGTCAGCGCTCAGAGTCAGGGCAGTACACCAATACCTTCTACTCCCCCTCCCCTCCAGGGGTCACAGGAATGTGATGGCCACTTCCAAGAGTGGCACGGGGCAAGTGAAGGCAGGGAGCCTGTTTGAACTCCGCAGGATTTTCAGCGGCCTAAAATCTCCCTGTTTGGCTTCAGTAGCCTCTGGGAGATAGAGCCTGATTCCGGGAGACTCCCAAATGAAACTGGGAGGGTTGGCAACCGTAAACCTCAAGGGAGAAGGGTTTAGGTTTTGCAGGGAGCAGGTATGAACAACAGACACTGCTGACCAATGTGTTCCAATCTTTGGCGCATACAGCACATGTGTACCTGACTTGGAACACACAGACAAGCACTCACAGTAGTAGTTTTGGCTTCAAAGAATCAATATTTTTCCAACAAAAAAAGTTTTGTTTGAGAAGTTCCCAACCAGCTCTACTCCATTGTTACAAATCCCAGGTAATAAGAACAAAATGTATCTATACAAATTATATTGTATGGTCCTCTCCAGTTATTTTATTTGCATTATGCATTATCCACACACTCACTGCCTATGGACCCCATGCTAAAAATCTAAAAATAAGAGTCATACCTTCATTCTCTCACTGTTGTTCAGCAATACATTCCTTAGCTCCTTAGAAACCATATATAACTGCCTCTTCTTTCCTTCCTGAGTTCGAGTTAGTAAATTCAGCTTGGGGAATGAAGGATCCAATGCATAAAACTTCCTGTGGTCATAATATTTATGTTTTGTTTGCCCAAGTTCAAGACTGAGTAAATGACAATTTTTTCATTTATTCCCCAAACACACTCCCAAATCAGCCACTTAATAGATGGCTTGGCTTCAGAATACATGAGGTTAATCCATGCACTTCACAGACTCAAAGCATTTTAGAAAATTCATAGAGAAAAAATACTTTAAAAATAAAGTTCAGTAGAAAATTTCCATGCTGAATCCCTTGCCTGCATTCTGAATATATTTCTAAGCTTAACTCAATTTTCATTCTTACGTGGCTATTTTCATTTAAAAGGACGAGTTATAGTTTTGAGTATGTTCACATCATCTTAAAATTAAGGAAACTTGCTTTATGTATGAGCAATAATCCAGATTTTTCCCCCTCAAGAACTGCACCTAGACCTATTCACCAGTGAAACTGATCTTGAATTACTTTGAAACCTTTATTACAGAATAAAAAGACAGAACTTCTCCTTACTGGATGGGTGGAAACAATGGATCATCTTCAGAGAGGAACACAAATGGATCTTCTTTAAATCCGAACAGCTTCATTTTCTTAGATGGTGGTGGTCTAGAAGCAAATTCATGTAAATACTTTTTTTTAAAACACTGCAGATTTGCTCAGTCAGTGTTCATTCTGCAAATAGTAACAAATGTACAAAACCAGGCATTGACATTTTCCTATACTTCACCTAGCACTCAATACTATTTGACAATTTTAACCACTGAAAACTCAAAGATGGAGATGGCAGCAGGGAAATATATGGCAGCTGGATGAGCACAGGCTTATGGAAGGAGCAATTGTGAAGCATGCTGCGTAGTTTCCTCAGACACAAAGGCAGGGGGGAGATGAGGCAAAGAGAAGAGGATCAGGAGTGGCAACAGCTCTACTCTTGAAAGTAGTACTGCCCTCCTCAGTAGGAAAGGGAGAAATAATGGACTGTGCAGGAGCCAGAAGAAGCGATTATTTCCATACTACTATGGTAGGAGATTGATGCAAGAAGCAGTAAGTGCAGCTAAGAGGTTGATGTAGTGTGAGTGAAAATCAAGCATTGAAGTGTGTTAGATGTGATGTAAACCTTTGCTTGCACAGCTGGCACATTGAAATGAAGGGTTTTAAATACCCATAAAATGTTTTTGAAGGTATACACAAAATCTATGATTCCATAAAACAGATAACCTTAAAATAGACAATACAGAATTGGGTGCTCTCATCTTCTACCTATTCATAATCTGTCTCATCACTTCGCTACTGAAACCCGTTTCTCCTCCTCACTCATGTTTTCTTCCATGGTGCCTTCTATGCCTGAAACTCCATTCCTATTCCAGTGTACCACAGACCTACTCTCTTCATTTAAGTTCTTCTCAAACTCGTTTCTTAAAAAGCTCACAAATACCAAGCCATGTCTGCAAAAAGCCATCATCACTCCACTATTAAAAATACATTTTAAGTCAGCATCCTTCCCTCTGGGCTGCCCAGTTGTTCAGACCAGTTCTTGGAGTATTCACACAGTAAGATAATCAAGACTGGAACTGCATCCTCCACTGACTCTTGTGCAGCAAACACATACATTGTCAGTAATCTGTTTGAAAGCTCTTTAAATGTCTTTAGCACCAATCTAAAGACAGGGCAAGGGAAAAGGGCAAAATTAAAGCAAATGATCATGTTATGGGAAAGTGGCAATGTGTGTTCTATTAGGTCCACTTTTTAAAATTAGACATACAATTTAAAGAACTGAAGTTCTCTACAGTGCATGGGACTCTTGTGTTGGATACTCAAGCCTGGGCTACGCTCGGGGGCGGGGGGGGTGATGTGTGTGTCGACCTATGATATGCAACTGCAGCTATGCGAATAGGGCGACTTACCTGGCTGTGGAAGTGATAAATCAATTCCTGATCGATCGATCACTGCCCACCAATCTGGTGGGTAGCAAAGACGTACCCTCAGTTAGGAAGCAAGGACAGGACAGATGCTTAAATGTAGTCTCTTACCCACACACTCCATCTTTCTTGCCTTGCTCACTCTCTATAGCCAGCAAGTGTTGAGTTTCCTTAGTCTCTTCACCCTCAGCAGCTGGTGGTTCTTCAACCATTTCTACAGAGCCATCTTCTGCAGCAGCTGCACTCACTGAAATGTCTCCTGTTCTCTGTGATAACTTGCGCTGAAGCTGTTCCAGATTATTATGAAAAAGTTAGACACAACTGTTATAACAAAATGCCTACACTATCCCAAAAATGAACATATGCTCAGCGCTCACTAAAATTTACATAAAAGTTAATTGAATGTGTCATGGATAAAGTAGCTCCCCAAAGATTCAAAGTTACATGTACTGTATTTGGTCTCTATGCACCCCACTATAGCAGAGCGAGAACTCTGCTATAGTTAAGGTTAAGATCACCTTTCCATTTAGGCCTCAACTTTTCTAAGTCCTCTAAAGCCTACACAGTTGTTCAGATTACCTTGAAATCCAGCATGTCTCTTGGAGGCGAGAGATACTGTTAGCCCTGGTCTACACTATGAAGTTAGGTTGAATTTAGCCATGTTAGGTCGTTTTTATAATCCATGCATTTACATAACCAACCCTATTCCTTCGACCTAAAGGGCTCTTAAAATGGACTGTACTCCTCCTCAGCAAGGGGAATAGTGCTAAAATTGACCTTGCTGGGTTGAATTTGGGATAGTGTAAATGCAATTCGATGGTATTGGCCTCTAGGAGCTATCCTAGAGTGCTCCAATGTGACTGCTCTGGACAGCACTTTCAATTCAGATGCACTAGCCAGGTACACAGAAAACCCCTTGGGAAATTTTGAATTTCATTTCCTGTTTGGTCAGCATGGCGAGCTCAGCAGCACAGGTGACCATATAGTCCCAGAATCACAAACGAGCTCCAGCATGGACCTAATTGGAGACACTTGATCTGACTGCTGTATGGGGAGAAGAATCTGGTGCAGGCTGAACTCTGATCAAAAAGAAGAAATGCTAATATATACGCCAAAATCGCACAGGGCATGTTGAATAGAGGCTACAACAGGGACACACAGCAGTGGCGCATGAAAGTTGAGGAGCTCAGGCATGCCTACCAAAAGACAAAGGAGGCAAATGGTCATGTCGGGTCAGAGCCCCATACATATGGCTTCTATGATCAGTTGCATGGCATTCTAGGGGGGCCCCTACCACTACCCCACCACTGTACATGGACACCTTCAAGGGGGAAGTCTCATGCAACAGGGAGGAGTATTTTGTGGATGAGGAAGAGGAGAATGTACAACAGGTAAGCAGAGAACCCATTCTCCCCGGCAGCCAGGACCTTTTCATCACTCTGCAGCCAATACCTTCCCAAGGCGGGTTCCTGGACCCTGAAGCCAGAGAAGGCACCTCAGGTGAGTGCATCTTTGTAAATACAGTACAGGGTTTAAAAGCAATTATGTTTAATGTTTGATTTGCCCTGAGAACTTGGAATGCATTTGCGGTCAGTACAGGTACTGGAAAAGTCCTAACATGTCTAAGGATGGTGCAGGAATCCACCAGAGACATTTCCATGAAGCTCTCCTGGAAGTACTCTGAAAGCCTTTGCAGAAGGTTTCTGGGGAGGGCTGCCTTATTCCGTCCTTCATGGTAGGACACTTTATCCCACCAGACCAGTAACAAGTAGTCTGGAATCACTGCAGCACAAAGCATGGCAGTGAATGGTCCTGGGTTTTGGTCTCATTCAAGCAACACTGGGTCTTTATCTCTCTGTGTTAGCCTCGAGAGAGAGTGATATCATTCATAGTCACCTAGCTGAAATAGGGGAATTTTTGTAAGGGAACAGTCAAAGGAGCCTGTTCATGCTGGGCTATTTGTGTTTGGTTAAAAGGGATCATCACGGATAATAGCCACATGGTAGGGTGCGGGGAGAGTTGTGCTGCACATTCACCCCAAAACTGCAGCCCCTCCTTTTAAATGGCCAACCCAAGCAGCATTGCTTGCTATGGGAAAGGAGGATGCTGCAGTTGGAAACCATTCCCACATGTTATGAAGGCAGAAGAAGCCAACCCTGCATACCCTTTGGCTTGCCACGGCTGCCTGGAAACCGAATTCTGTTGCCCAGCTGTAACTGATATCTCACCATACTGGTAGGCACTCAATATAAAAGGCAAAATGTGACCTTGTATCTAAAGCACATGTGTTGTCTGCTGTGAATTGCCTGATTCACTATGAAAGTTTCCCTTTTGTTCTCAGAAATGAATCTCGTTAAATTCTACTCTCCCTTTCTACGGTCCCCCTATTATCTCCATACCAGAGATTATCACAGAACAGAAGGAGAAAAAACATGTATTACTTCTAACAATAGTAGACAAAGAAATTCAGACATATACATGATTTTTCAGTTGATGATATACCTTTAACATAGCATATTACCAATGACAATGCCCCCCTCTCTCTCCATATTATTATATATATATATATTTTACAGGATTATTGTTATTTTTCTCTCTCTCTCTCTAGATATATATAGATATAGATATAGAGAGAGAGAGAGAGAGAGAGAGAGAGAGAGAGAGATACACATACATACATACATATATACACACACCTATATCAATACTACTGTAAAGCAGAGTGTTTACCAGTATGAAAAATATTTATAAATCTTGGAAAGATTATTGTAGCATTGAATCAAGTTCTGGAGTTTTCCTGGAATGTTTTTACAAATAAGTTTCACACTGGAAGGACCACCACAAGTTTAATATACAACTAGAAAAAGTTAATGTTTTATATATCCATACTTTATGTTTCCACAAAATAAAAAAATGGAACTTTTGTAGTGTTTAAAAAATACTTCATGAATGGGCAAGACAGACAACTACTTCTACTATCTGTGTTTTTTCCAATAATACTCTAAATAGTTTATGAAAGCTTCCAAAACAAAATACATGTCGTCATCACTGCTCTTTAAAAAGGAACATTACCTTTGGTTGGCGTTTATTCCATGGCATTGGAGATTTTTTTATTAATACAGCCACAAAGAAACCTCCAGTGTCCTGGTGATGTGGCAATACTCTAATGCTAGAGAGGAGAACAAAGTATTTCATAGTCAATACCAGCAATCAGGTTTTTATGAAACACTGAAAGAAACATGCTCACATTTACTTTAGTGTAAATTGTGTATCTGTTAAAATTAGGAAGATGAAATCATCAAGTTAGAAACAGAGTCTAAATGAAATATTTTAGCTTCCTATAGTGAATTGCATAAGTTGTAAAATATCCTCAGTTTTATATTTGACTAAACTTTAGTACTGATCAAATGAGAATTTTAAATTCTTGATTTTTTTTTTTTTTTTTTTAAGATTATTCACTACGAAAAGCTTTCCAATTTGCACACAACTGGTGGTTTAATTGCATGACTATTTTAATCAAGAAATCTAACAATACCACCTAGCATTTTTCATGCCCTGTATAAACTTGTAGTACTTCTGCCAGATCGTAAATGAAGCCAGAATTTGTCCTTATGTTGTCATCAAGGAGTACAATCTTCCCTGAAATCATCCTATAATTATCTCTTACTGCCATATGTATTTTTAGGGTTCTAACCATAGTATCCAGTTACCAATGCTTATAATAAACTTCACATCCTAGCCACTTAAAAATTTAGCTACAGCTCACAATTCACTCCTAAAACTGAATTGCCACTTACCACAAGGTGTCTTCCCATCACCATAAAAGCTAAACCTCAAATTCCGTATCACTTTAAACCACTCTGCGAAAACTTACCAACGCGCCAGGTTCATGGCTTTCAGTTTGTCTTCATCTTTTATTGGGAACATGGTGGGTCGAATTTGGGTCTGCCTGTTAGAAGGCACGTCCTTCCAGGCTTCAAACCACTGTCCATCTTTTAGCATTACCTGCACAGGAAAATGGGACAATGTCATTTCAGCCTGCAATTTTGCATCACATAACAATACGGTGACCAGGCGTCCGGTCTTGGACCAGAATACCTGGCCAGCTCCTGGCAGCTCCAGTCATATCGCGCTGTTGACTGTCCAGTTGGCAGTGTCACCGCACCGCAAAGCAGGCTGACAGACTTCTTGGTAGGCTCTGCACCCTGTGGCTCCCGGGTTGGAAAGCAACTGACATGTCCAGCTCCTAACCTTAGAGATGGCTGGGTCATGGCAGGTGAGGAGTTAGTACAAGCATGATTCATGAGCGCTTACCATGTGGCTGTTGAGGGGTCGCCTGGCATGCACCTCTCCCACTGCTGCCTGGCCCTTTTCACCTCACACGCCTTGTCTGGCTGGACTTGAGCTGCAGTGTGGGCCCTGCAGCAAACCACAGTCTGTCTCCCCATGGCTGGCAACCAGGAATTCAAGGTATGTGTATCCCTGTCTCTGACTGCTCAGAATGGGGCTGCACCCCCATCCCCTGTCACTGCATCCCTCCCTGTCCCACCCCTACACCCTCATCCCCCCGTCACTGCATCCCTCTCCATCCTAACCCCCTGCACTCCCATCATTGAGTCCTTCCTCATCCCAACCTCTCCCCACTCCGATCACCCCGTCACTGTGTCCCAACCCCCACCTCCCCACTGCATCCATTCCCCGACCCATCCCAACCCTACACCTTCTACAGCGCTTCTCCACCCATCCTCTCCCACTCCCAGAGCCACCACCCCCAATATCTTTCACCCCCCATACCCCTGTACCCCATTCACCTCCATACACTGCTACACTCCCATTATGTCCCTATACACTAAGGTGACCAAACAACAAATGTGAAAAAATCAGGACGGGGGTGCAGGATAATAGGAACTTATGTAAGAAAAAGATGCAAAAATCAGGACTGTCCCTATAAAATTGGGACATCTCGTCACCCTACTATACACCCCTGTTCCCCTCAACATACCTCATGCACCGATAGCCTTCTGCCTCCCCGTGCATCCCCATCCACTCCACATACCCCCCACAGCCCCTCCTCTCTCCTTCACTGCCCCCCCCACCCAACTCCCACCCTGCTGTCATCTTGGCCTCTTTCCCTCCCCATCCTCTCTCCTCCACTCCCATCTTTTCCCCTCCAGTCAACCCTCCTCCCTTCCCGACTGGGTGATTTAAGCAGCCTCTGGAAAAGTGCATGAAAAAGTGCTGTAGGCAAGTGTGTACATGCATGCATTGAATGTGTGTAAAACACAAGATTCCAAATTCCATGTGTCATTACCCATTTTGCATTTACAACATGGGGACACATTTTAAGGTTCAGCCTTCAGTGTCAGAAGGGGCAGGAAACTTAAAGCAACTTTCTAAGTTTGCTTTCTGCTGAAAAAAGACAGGCAATTCTCAGACTTACAACACAATTTGTTCCTGAAAATTGTGTTGTAAGTTGAAACCACAATCCACTCCACTCGGACCGAGCGTCATGAAGTTGAAACCAACTGCTGTAAGTTGAATCAGAATGTCAATTCAGAAAGGCAAGTCGAACGTCGTAAAGTCAAAGACTCTCTGTATTTCAATAAGTCTGAAGGGCCTGTCCACTTCTTGACCCTTTTTCCCCAAGCATCCAGCTCAGTTACAGAGCCTCAGGGACACATAATTGGCTGGAGTGTCCCAGCAGCTAAAAAAGAATGGGAAAGAAGCCAGGTGGCTTCCTCTTGTGACAGATTACAACTTTTCATTCCTAAAGGTAAGTGACAACTTAAAGTGGATCTGACAGCATTACCAACAAAATGGGAGATAGAACTGCCTGAAATGATGAAGTAAAAAGCAAAATTAAGAAACATGATGGGGATTTTTTCTCCACCAGGAGACTGTATTAGTGGAACCTCAAAAATATGTAGTGAGTACTCTAGCCGAGGAGGATTAAAAACCTTGATGACATATTTATTACTGTCATTTAACTTCTTCCAGTTTTATTAGCTTAGGCTAACACCTCAATTTTAGAGCTCTGAGTTACCCAAAGCTGTAAGGTCTGAGGCCTTTTTCTACAATAAAAGCAGCAGCAAGAGTGAGAAACAGCAGACACAAGCGCAAATGCAGAGTCACATTCTCCTATTCCATCAAAAGTGCATCAAAACAATGTAATACCGGGCTATTAGGCAGGCACTCCTGTTCTAATAGTACTCACCATCTCCAGATAAAGAAATAGAGCTAACTATGTTTAAAGAAAACTTTCTTTGTTTGATATTTTGTCTGGCAAGGAACCACTTGACAGTTGTGACTGTGAAATCTATACTTCTCTACTGTTTGGTCTTTATGGTCCAAACTTCTCTACTGTTTATCTGTATCATCTCGGTCTGATTCTTTAATTGTTTCTGTCTGTTGCATAACTAAATTCACAACATTTAAGTGAACTAAGGTAGTAGGGTCTAATTGGTTCAAGAATTGTTTCATGATGTGCTAGGATTGGTTAAAGAATAGTTTCATAAATGGGCTAGCATTGGTGAAACACACTGTTTTGTAGTACTTTAGCTTAATATTATTGGTTAAGGTATAGCTAGGTAGGACCCAAGTTTTTAAACTATATACACTGGGGTCCAAAGGGAAGTTCTTTGGAACCTCACTCCAGGACACAGCTCAAGATCAGAGCTGTCAGACGTCAATAACCTGCTGACCATATCATGCAGAAACTAG